>CP106713.1:76596446-77196446 GCA_025503065.1 Gossypium bickii
TATAAGCAACTAGCCCAACTCATTCAATGATCTCATACGGTCCGATGAATCTCAGACTTAACTTGCCTTTACATCCGAATCGTAGTACTTTCTTCCACGGAAATACTTTTAAAAATACTTTATCATCAATTTCGAATTCAATGTCTTTTCTTTTCAAGTCTGCATAGGATTTTTTACGATCAGATGCTACTTTCAGACTATCAAGAATGCAACATCTCAACATATCCTCGAGTATCTGAATGATCCGCTCAGTCTGGCCATCTCTTTGCTGGTGAAAAGCTGTACTGAAATGTAATTTCGTGCCTAAAGCTTCTTGCAATTTCTTCCAGAATCGTGATATGAATCTCAGATCTCTATCTGACACAATAGATAGTGGCACCCCATGCAATCTCACAATCTAAGAAATATACAGCTCAGCTAACTTATCAAGCAAGTAATCAAATTGTACCGGAATAAAATGGGCAGATTTTGTCAATCGATCCACTACAACCCAAATTGCATCTTTCTTTCTCGATGTCAATGGCAATCCAGAAACAAAGTCCATCGTCACTCTATCCCATTTCCACTCGGGAATTAGAATCGGTTGTAGCAAACCAGATGGAACCTGATGTTTAGCTTTAACTTGCTAACAAACTAAACATTTTGAGACAAAATCGGAAATATCTCTTTTCATACCAGACGACCAATAGTGTTGCTTCAAATCATGGTACATCTTTGTACTTCCCGAATGAACAGATAAGCGACTATTATGAGCTTCATTCAAAATCAACTGTAATAATTCAAAATTTCTCAGAACACAGATTCGATCTCGAAATCTCAAGCAACCATCATCAACAACTCAAAATTCAGAACCGAAATTTGAATTACATTAAGCTCATTTTTCTATAATTTCATTATCAACTTTCTGAGCATCACATATTTGTTGTAAGAACAACAATTTCTCTTTCAATTCAGCCAATATTGAACCATCATCAGACAGGTCTAAATGAGCATTCATTGCATGCAATGCAAACAATGGTTTCCGACTCAGTGCATCAGCTACAACATTTGCCTTACCCGGATGATAATCAATCACAAGCTCGTAGTCTTTCAACAGCTATAGCCATCTTCTCTATCTCATATTCACATCTTTCTAGGTCATCAAATATTTTAGACTTTTATGATCTGAAAATACGTGACATTTTTCACCGAAGAGGTAGTGACGCCAGATTTTTAATGCAAACACAATCGCAGCTAGCTCAAGATCGTGTGTCAGATAATTCTTTTCATACAGCTTCAATTGTCTCGAAGCATAGTCTATAACTTTGCTTTCCTGCATCAAAAGACATCCCAGAATATTCAATGAAGCATCACTATAAATCACGAATTCTTTACCCTATTCTGGTTGTCCCAAAACTAGAGCTTCAGTCAACAGAGTTTTTAACTTATCAAAGCTTTTCTGACATTTTTCAGACCATTCAAATCTCACATCTTTCTGAAGCAATCTAGTGAACGGAGTAGCTATTATCAAAAATCCTTTTACAAACCGACGATAATAACCAGCGAGTCCCAGAAAGCTACGGACTGCTGACACATTTTTCAGAGGTTTCCATTCTAAAATAGCAGAAATCTTGCTCCGATCAACTCGTATATCAGATACTGATACAATATATCTTAGAAAACCAACTTCTCGCAACCAGAATTCCCATTTACTGAACTTTGCATACAATTGCTTATCTCGCAGAGTTTGCAAAACAATTTTCAGATGCTCAGCATGTTCAATCTTATCACGTGAATAAATCAAAATGTCATCAATGAACACGACAACAAATCGATCTAAGTACGGTCTGAAAATTCTGTTCATCAAATACATAAAAACTGCAGGAGCATTTGTTAGTCCGAAAGGCATAACTAAAAACTCATAATGCCCGTACCTCATTCTGAATGCAGTTTTCAGAATATCTGAATCTTTTACTCGTAGTTGATAATACCCCGATCTCATATCTATCTTTGAAAACATGGTAGCTCCTTTCAACTGATCAAATAAATCATCGATTCTGGGCAGAGGATATTTGTTCTTTATAGTCACCTTGTTCAACTGACGATAATCAATGCACATTCTCATCGTGCCATCTTTCTTTTTCACAAACAGAACAGGAACACCCCAAGGTGAGAAACTCGGTCTTGCGAATCCTCTATCTGTCAACTCTTGCAACTGTGATTTAACTGTTTCAATTCTGTCGGTGTTATTCTATACGGAGCTATCGAGATAGGAGTCATTCCCGGTAATAGATCAATACCAAATTCAACTTCACGTATCGGAGGAAATTGTAACACCCCATACCTGAGTCTGAGGCTGAGACCGGATATGAGACATTACTATACTTGAATTTCTTAACATGCACTTACGGGCTGTATAATTTTGTTCCGAATTAAAAACCTCTCTTTATTACCCTAATCATACAATTCATGGGCCTACGAGGCCTTAAACACGTATCTGAAAACTTTCGGAACTTAATCGAAAAATTTTCTTTTAAAATAGGGGTCACACACCCATGTGGCTTGGGACATGCCCGTGTACCCCTTTGACACGCCCATGTCTTCCAACCGTGGTCGACATTGACTAAATTCACACGTCCTTGACACGCCCGTGGGCTTAGACCGTGTGCTATTCCTTGATATACTGACTTGATCACACGGCCTGGGGCACGCGCCCATGTTCTAACCGTGTGTCATACACGGCTTAAACAAACAGCCGTGGGATTTGCCCGTGGCCTATCCTGACTTCAACTATAAAGGTACAGGGTATGCATGGCCTAGACACACCCCCGTGTGCCTAACCGTGTGGGTACTTAGAGGCTATTTACCAAGCCAATTGCCACCCTGAAATAAAGATCAAACTCATGCTTAACTTAATACATTATTCATAAACAATACTACATGCTTCATTGATCTCAATAAACATACATACTTAGTCAATTTTGGCCAATCACTTAGCCACATACAAAAGAATAATAAACTTAATAGCCAATACATTGGCTCTTGTTTAAACATATTCTCAAAATGAAATGCTTTCTATACATGCCATACTTAATATAATCAACTTGGCTATACCAAAATAGAGATTGATAGTGTGCTTCGAGCTCCGATGACGATGATCCATGAGATTAGCTTAATAAGTTTGCATATTATGCACATAGCAACATACTTGATTAATATAAACCACTTGACATAAACAATGGTACAATAAATTTTAGCTATGAAGCTTACTTACTCATACTGAATCTTACATATCTCATGATACATACTAGTCTCATACTCGTGAGGTAAACAAGGTACCTGTATCACTTGATCATATAGATCAACATACTCTACAATAATAATCATAATCTCTAGTTCATCATTCATAATATGAATAATACTCATTACCAACTTGATAATAGCTTTGCTTACTTATCTTTCTTGTTATCTCATTTTAACTTTACTCATTTGCCCGATGAATTTTTGCGAATAATAGAGGATACTAAATCTCAGTCCACATATAACTTGATGCCAAAGCTATATCCTAGATACGGTCTTACATGGAATATCTCATCTTGGTTTCGAGGCCATGTCTTGACATGGACTTATACGAAGTCTTTCTCGTGTATTCCCTTGGGAATTTACCATTGCCATGTCTTGACACGGTCTTACTTGGTATCTTTACTCATGAACTGGTCAATGCCGAGCCTTGTCTTGGACTTACATGAAATCTTTCTTGTTCTCACCAATGCCATGCCTTGGCTTGGACTTACATGGGATCTTTATCTCTTGCTAGCTTTTTAATGCCAAGACTTGTCTTGGACTTACCTGATAACTTTTCAATGCCAAGACTTGTCTTGGACTTACATGATAACTTGCTTGATTGCTGATGCCATGCCTTGGCTTGGTCTTAGATGGACTTTCTCGTTTCATGTGGTAGATCAAGTATCCTAGGTAATTCATCTTCAATCGGGACTTTTTTATGCTTAATCTCATTGATTTCTTTGTTTGACATAGCATTAAACATTCTATGGTAATAGTGTACATTATACTAAGCAATTCAATGATAAAAATCATAAAGCTTAGAAACCATACAAACTTACCTCAATATACAAAATGTATGTAGATATGCAATTTAGTCCTCGACTTTGTTCTTGCCTCGGTTTCGACTTGGGCTTCATTTTTCTTGATCTATAATAATAATTAGATCATTTAATACTCACACTGACTAAATTGACTCTTAACTCATACTTTGGCAAAATTACAATTTTACCCCTAAACTTTCTCATATTTGAACTTTTGCCCCTAGGCTCGTAAAATGATTCTCATTCAATTTTCTTAAACTTCATGCTTAGCGGATTCATTATCTCAACTATAGCAATAACAAATTCTCACTATTTCTACCATGTATGACAAATTTCCATAAAAGTCACAAACTAGTCCCAAATAGCATTTTTCATGAAATTCACTTACAAAAAGATGTATATCTAACATCAAACTCTCATAAACTTAAATAAAATATCATTTAACAAGCATATCATTCATGGGTAGATTTTTGAACATGCATCTTAACTCAACATATAGCTAAAAATAGCTAATTCATGTTACGAGGACTCCAAAAATACGAAGAATATTAAAAACGGGGCTAAGATGCACTTACTAGCAAGCTTGAAAGATGAACAAACCCTAGCTATGGGTTCTTTGAAAATTTTGGCAATGTGGGGAAGAAGATGAACATAATTTTGACTTATTTTATCCTTTTTAATCATTTATTAGGCAAATGACCAAAATGCCCTTCTCTTTAAAAATTTCCATTTTACTAACTCATGTCCAATTTTGTCCAAAAATTATAATTTGGGCAAATTGCTATTTAAGGACTTCTAATTAATATTCTAAAGCTAATTCATACAAAAAGCTTTTAAAAACTCATATTTTGCAACTTTTGCAATTTAGTCCTAATGGATCATTTAATGGAAATTTTCATAAAATATCTACACGAAACTTTCATAATATCATGCAACCATCTCAAATATTTTAAAAACTCATATTACTACTTTGGATTTGTGGTCTTGCACCACTTTTTCGACTAGGCCCTAAATCGAGCTGTTACAATTCTCCCCCCTTAGAGATTTTCGTCCTCGAAAATCTTACCAGCAAAAAGGTTTGGATACTGATTTCTCATACTCTCTTCTGGTTCCGATGTAGCTTCTTCTATTCCATGTCTTTGCCACAATACTTTCACTAAGGCAATTCTTTTATTTCTTAGTTTCTTGACTTCCCGAGCTAAAATCACAACTGGTTCTTCCGCATAAGTCATATCGGGATGAATCTCTACCTCTGATAGGATAATTACATGTGAAGGATCTGATCGGTAGCATCTTAACATTGACACATGAAACACATCATGTATCTTTTCTAACTCTGACGGCAAAGCCAATCGGTAAGCTACCGGTCTAATTTTCTCGGTAATCTCATAAGGTCCAATAAAATGTGGACTTAAGTTGCCTTTCCGGCCAAATCTGAGAACTTTCCTCGATGGTGAAACTTTCAAGAAAACTTTATCCCCGATTTGATACTCTATCTCTTTTCTCTTTAAGTCCGAATAGGATTTCTGTCTGTCTGATGCAGCTTTTAAACATTCTCGCATCAATTTCACTTTCTCTTCAGCATTCTCCAACCAAATCAACCCCGTGAATTTGGTTTTCTTTGAGTTCACTCCAAAATAAAGGCGTTCTACACTTACGCCCATATCACCATCTTTAAGCTCGACTGAAAGCTATTATTATAGGAAAATTCTACCAATGGGAGAAACTTTTCCCAACTACCTTAGAATTCGAGAATACAACATCTGAGCATATCCTCGAGTACTTGAATTAATCTCCCTGACTGACCGTCAGTTTGAGGATGAAAAGCCGTACTAAAGCTTAACTTTGTACCCAAGGCTCCTTACAGCTTCTTCCGAAATCTGGAGGTGAATCTCGGATCTCTATCTGATATGATTGACAAAGGAACTCCATGAAGCTTTACTATTTATAAAACATACAAGTTTGCCAACTTGTCTAGTGAGTAATCAACTCGTACATGTAAGAAATGAGTTGACTTCGTGAGTCTATCAACTACAACCCATATAGCATCTTTCTTGCTCAGTGATAATGGTAATCCCGTTACAAAATCCATAGTGATACAGTACCATTTCCACTCGGGAACCAAAATGGGCTGAAGTAAACCCGAAGGTACTTGATGTTTAGCTTTTACTTGCTGACAAATCATGCATTTGGAAACAAACTCTAAAATATCTTTCTTCATTTTTGGCCACCAATACTGTTGCTTCAAATCATTATACATCTTAGTACTACCCGGATGTACAGACAAATATCCATTATGTGCCTCGCGCAAAATTCTCTGAATAAGCTCCTCTTTTCTTGGTTCACAAACTCTATCTCTAAACGTTAACTATCCATCAGAATTAATCCGAAAATCAGATTCAGCATCTTACTCATTCTGAGCTCTCTTAACTTGCAATTCGCTATCTTCTTTTTGAACCTCAAAGATCTCTTGAGGAAACATTAGTCTAGCTCTCAACTCAGCTAGAATATAACCATCGTTGGATAAAGTTACCCTTGAATTCAATGCTCTTAAAGCAAATAGGGACTTTCTGCTTAAAGCATCGGTGACCACATTCGCCTTTCCTGGATGGTAGTCAATGATCAATTCATAGTCATTTATCAACTCTAACCATCTCCGTTGCCTTAAGTTCAATTCTTTCTGCGTCATCAAGTACTTCAAACTTTTATGATCAGTAAAAATCCGACATCTTTCACCATATAAATGGTGACTCCAAATCTTCAAAGCGAAGACTATGGCAGCTAATTCTAGATCATGCGTCAGATAATTCTTCTCATGAGGCTTCAACTGTCTGGAGGCATAAGAAATGACTTTGCCTTCTTGCATGAGTACACAGCCTAATCCATTTAAGGATGCATCATTGTAAATCACAAATTCTTTCCCTGTCTCGGGTTGTACTAAAACTGGAGCTTCTGGCAATATTGCCTTCAGTTTCTCAAAACTTTGATGGCATCTTTCTGTCCACTCAAACTTCACATTTTTCGGTAACAATGTAGTCATCGGGGTTGCAATCATGGAAAACCCCTTGACGAATCGTTTGTAATAGCCGTCTAGGCCTAGAAAACTTCTAATTTCAGAAATGTTCCTCGGTGGCTTCCAGTCCATTACGGCTGAAATCTTACTTGGATCTACTCGGACTCCATCTCTCGAGACAATATGTCCCAGAAATCCTACTTCCTTGAGCCAAAATTCACTTTTACTGAACTTGGCATACAACTGATTTTCTCGAAGAGTCTGTAAAACTGTCTAAAGATGCCCAGCATAGTCATTCTCATCTCGGGAATAAATTAGTATGCCATCAATGAAAACGACTACAATCTTGTCGAGGTATGGCCTAAAAATACGGTTCATTAAATCCATAAATACCGCAGGAGCATTGGTCAACCCAAAGGGCATGACTAAAAATTCATAATGCCCATACCTTGTTCGAAAATTGGTTTTGGATACATCTGAATCCTTTACTCTCAACTGATAGTAACCTGATCTCAAGTCTATTTTGGAGAACACAGTGGCTTCTTTCAATTGATCGAACAAATAATCGATCCTAGGCAATGGGTACTTGTTCTTTACTGTCACTTTATTAAGTTGACGGTAATCTATTCATAATCTCATCGTGTCATCTTTCTTTTTCACAAATAAAATCGGAGCACCCCATGGTGAACAACTTGATCTTGTAATGCCTTTATTTGTCAACTCTTGCAACTGTGACTTTAGCTCCTTCAACTCTATTGGAGCCATTCTGTAAGGAGTAATAGATATCGGTACAGTACTAGGAGCTAGCTCAATGCTAAACTCAACCTCTCTAACTGGTGGTAGTCCTGGTAATTCCCCAGAAAAAACATCCATGTACTCACATACTATCGATACTGACTCGATCTTTAACTCTGTTTCTTTATCATTCATCACAAAGGCCAGATATGCCTCATACCCCTTTCTTATATATCTCTATGTCATCATATGAGAAATCATTAACGGTGATCTACCTTGTTCATCTAATTCTATATGGAGAGTGTCTCCATTCTCACATCTCATCTCAATATACTTATTCCTATAATTAACTATTACATCATGGGCAGTCAACCAGTCCATGCCAAGAATGAGGTCAAACTCATCAAATGGTAACAACATAAGATTTGTTTTAAAGCAATGACCTCTAATCATTAATGGGAAATCTTTACATACTTTATCAACTAACACACTCTTGCCTAACGGATTGGATGCTTTAATTGTAAATTCTGTAGAATCTATAGGCATACTCAAATCAGATACTAATTTCATGTAAATGTAAGAATGTGTGGACCTGGGATCTATTAAAGCAATAACTTTGATATCATAAAGAGAAAAGGTACCCGTAATAACATTAGGAGAAGATGCCTCTTCGCGAGCGCGAATGGCATAAGTCCTTGCAGGCGCCCTACCCTCGGGTCTTGCAGCCTGCTCTCTAGGGTTACCTCTTCCACTTGCCCCACTTCCCTAGTTTCTCTGCGGTCTTCCTCGGACCATACTCCTGGGTCTCGAGTTCTGAGTTCTCTCATCTTTCATCGTCTCTGGACAATCTTTTATGTAGTGGCCTTGGGAACCACATCTAAAACATGCATTTTTATGCACTCGACATTCTCCAAGATGACGTCTGCCACACTGGGGGCATTCGGGTCTATCAAATTGAATATTCCCTACACTTGCAACTAAAGTAGTCTGTGCTTTATTTCCCGAATACTGTTTACTCTTGTCCTTCCTTGAAAACCCAGTGAAGTAGCCGATCGAGTGGAGAAATCTCTTGACTTCTTGGATGTGGACTGGAATGACTTATTCCACTGCCTCTTTTTAGAGTCACGAGACTCCATTTCAGATTTCTTCTTCTCCTTTACTAGCTCTTCGGCTTTACAAGCCCTCTCTACTAGCACAATGAATTCCTTTATTTCTAAGACAACAACAAACAATTTGATGTCTTCAGTTAACCCGTCTTCAAACCTTTTACTCATGATGGCCTCAGTGGACACGTATTCTCGAGCGTATTTGCTGAGTCGTACAAACTCACGCTCATAATCAGTCACTGACATCTTGCCTTGCTTTAGTTCTAGAAATTCCTTCATTTTCTAGTCTACAAACCTCTGACTGATATACTTTTTCTTGAACTCTTCTTGAAAAAATTCACATGTGACCTTTTCCCTCGGTACCACTGACACAAGGGTGTTCCACCATTGGTAGGCAAAATCTCTTAAAAGAGAAACTACACACTTCTACATTTATCAGCTGTACATGACAACTCATTAAATACCCTGATGGTATTCTCTAACCAGAAATCAGCCACAACTCCTTTGGGATCCATTTACTATATGTATAAACATAATTTAAGTCATCAGAAGTCATCACACTACAATTATGAAGACATTCTTACGTATGGCATGTATAGCTAGACTCATGCTCGTGCTACGTTAGTCCTAAAACTGACTAAATCGTAGCTCTGATACCACTAAATGTAACACCCCATACTCGAGTCCGAGGCTAAGACCGGATATGAGATATTACTATACTTGAACTTTCTTAACTTGCACTTACGGGCTGTAAAATTTTTTAGAATTAAAAACTTCTCTTTATTAGCCTAATCATACAATTCATGGGCCTACGACGCCTTAAACACGTATCTGAAAACTTTCAGAACTTAATCTAAAACTTTTCTTTTAAAACAGGGGTCACACGCCCATGTGGCTTGGGACACGCCCGTGTACCCCTTTGACACGCCCATGTCTTCCAACCGTGTATCTCTTTACGATCGAAAATGTCAAACTCCATTGTATTGGACTGAGCTGAGTGAGAATAAGGTTCACGGGGTTGACCTTATAAAAGAGATTGAGCAAAAAGTGAAAGCAATTCTTGACAGTTTGAAAGCCGCCTCAGATCGTCAGAAGTCTTATGCAGATTTGAAACGAAAAGATATTGAATTTGAGGTTGGTGATAAATTATTTTTTAAAGTATTTCCGTGGAAGAAGATACTTCAATTTGGCTAGAAGGGCAAATTGAGTCCGAGGTTCATTGGACCATATTAGATTATTGAACGAGTTGGGCAGGTTGCTTACAGATTGATGTTGCCACCTGAGTTAGAAAATATCCATAATGTGTTTCATGTGTCGATGCTTCGGCAGTACCGATCTGATCCGTTTCATGTGATTACTCCTACAAAGGTTAAGATCTAGTCTGATTTGTCGTATAAGGAAGAACCAATTCGAATTTTGGCACGAGAGACCAAAGAGTTGAGAAATAAGAAAATCTCTTTAGTGAAAATATTATGGCACAAACATGGAGTTGAAGAGGCTACGTGGAAGCCTGAGAACATTATGAGAGAGCAATATCCACAACTATTCACTAGTAAGATTTTCAAGGACGAAAATCCCTAAAGGGGGAGAGTTGTAACAGCTCGATTTAGACCCTAGCTGAAATAGTGGTTTTGAGACCACAAATCTGAGGTCGAAATAATATTTTAATGTTATATTTGGCGTTGATTCCATGTGACATAGTCTGTGTGAAAATTATGTGTGATAATTTTTATCGATTGTGTGACGAATTAGGAGAAAGTACTTAATCGCGCAAAGAGTAAAAGCTATGTGCTGATTCATGAGTATCTAAGTGTTGTTGTCTTCATAATAAGATGGCCTTAAGAGGCAATTAAGCCATTATTAAATATAGTGGATGGCTAAATGACATATTAGCCGTAATATGTATTTGTCTTATATGTTTAATTAAAGGATAATATAGTAATTAGATTAATAATATGTTATTAAACAAAAAAAAGATGAAAATAAGATGAATATGTTCATCTTTGTCCACCGAAAACACAAAAAAGAAAAGAAGGAGCAAAAGCTTTGTGATATTCGGCCATTGTTCATCTTGATTGAGGTATGATTTTGAGTCAGTTTTTGATAATTTCTACGTTTTCATAATCGTTGCTTAGTACTCTAGCTAACCCATGTTGTAATTTTGTGAATTGATGATGTTCTTGTGATGAGCCATTGATGACTGCTTGAGCTATGTGCTAGTTGTTAGTGAAATATGGAAACTTGGTGTTGGATTAACGTAGTTTGTATTGGGATTTTTAGTAAAATTGAGTATTTTAGACTTAATTGAGAAAATGAGAAATTGAAGGGTTAAATTATGAAACAAATGAAATGAAGAGCTTGTATTTGCACGGGAAGAATTCGGATAGCATATGTGTTTTGAAATTTTATGTATTTGATGATTTTGTGAAAAAGGGACTAAAGTGTCGAAATGTGAAAATGTGAGGGATATTTTGTAAAATGCCCTAAATATGTGTGTTTGGATTAAAATGAATGATTTGGTGATTGAATGAACTGAATTTGAATGTATATAGACCAAGAGAGGAGAAGTTCGGATCGAGATCGAGGCAAAGATAAAGTATTCAATTAATCGACCGTTTCAATAGTTCGACGTTCAAGGTAAGTTCGGATATAATACATGTTATTAAGATATGTTTTAGCATTATGGAAGGAATATGTATATAATTATGAGATTGAAATGCTATGTGCAAGATTTAATTAGATGGCACTAAGTGTGCGAAATTGAAATTAAAACAGAAATAAATAGCACTGTGTGTGCGACGTTATGAAAGCTTTGTCTTATTGATTTGACACAATGTGTGCGATACTGAGATAAGTCGATTGATAGAATAAGCACTAAGTGAGCGATGAGGAAATATGTTTCAATCCTGTATATGGCACTGAGTGTGTGATTAAATTGAAAGAATATCAGAGGATGATCGACATGTAATATCGAGTATTGAGTAGCTTAGAAATTGAATAACTATGTGTTAGCTAAGGTATGTATTGAACCTTTGTGGTTGATGAGTTTATAGACAAAGTTATGAATGAATGTATGGGTATTTAGCTATGAAAGATATGGTATGAATATGAGAGAATCGATCTATGGGAGGGTTATTATATGCATTAGTTTAAATTGATGGGATAATTGTATTGTATTTCGAACTTACTAAGCTTTGGAAAGCTTACTATGTGATTTGTTTCTCTGCTTTGCAGTGTCTGTAAAGCTAGCTCAGATTTGGGGATCGTTAGCATCTCAATCACACTATCGGTAAACTATTTTGGGTATCTTTGGATAGATGTATAGAGTTAAAATATGGCATGTATAGGCTAGTTATTTTGAGACATATTTGAGATGTGTAAATAGCCATGTGATGTGGTTAGATACATTATGGCATTTAGCATGAATGGCTTGATATATGACGCATATTTTGGTATAGCTTGTGGGTAAAGACCTATGAATGGTAAACTTTGTGTTGGTATGATGCTAGTATGATTTAGTGAATTTGGAAATGAATCATGGTTTGTATTGAAAGTGTTCAAGTGGTGTATGTTAGTTTATAAGTTGACATATTTTGAAATAAGGTTGTATGTGATGATATGATGCTCAGTTGACGTGAAATTGGATGCTAAATTGTGTGTGAGTTTATGCTTAAATGTGCTTGTAAGATTGACCCTTGTGTGGGTGGCAATTTGGCCTTGTAAATGGCCTATTTTGTCACACGGTTGTGGCACACGGGCGTGCCTAGTGACCGTGGGGCTAAGTCAGTAGCTAGCTAAGAGTACACGACCTTAGCACACGAACATGGTTGGTAGCCGTGTGGTTTCAACAGAATCGACCACGGCCTTGGCACACGGACGTGCCGGGTGGCCGTGGAGCCAAGTCAGAATTGACCATAACCAAGGTACACGGGCGTGCTCGATGGCTGTGGAGTAAAGTCAGGTTCGAACACGGGGAAGACACACGGGGGTGTCCACCTGCCGTGTAACCCCTGAAACTTTGAAAAGTTTTAAATTTCTGAGAATTTCTATATGTGTTCCAGTTTAGTCCCGACCCCTTTCTAATATGTATTTGAGGTCTCGAAGACCTTCATAAGGGACTATATACTTATGAATGAATATGTTTGATTGATGTTTGACATTGTATCATGAAATAGTAATGAAATGTTTCGATTGTTTGGTAATGCCTTTTAACCCTATTCCGGCGATGGTCTTGGGTTAGGGGTGTTACATTTCTCCTGCATGTTAGTGTTGCAAGTCAGTATCGACCACGGGCTAGACCCACAGGCGTGTGCCAAGGCTGTGTGCTCCTTATTTGGTTGCTAACGTTACGAATAGAATACCCAGGTTTTCACACACGGGTGAGGGCACGGGCGTGTCTAGGTCGTATGAAGGACACGGGCCAAATACATGGGCATGTGTCCGGTCGTGTGAAAACCCCTATAGGTTCAAATTGAAAAATAAATTCCACACGGCCTACCTATACGGGCGTGTCCCATTTCACACGGGCATGTGGCCCTGTTAAGGCAAAATTTTCCTAAGTTTACAAAAAATCCTGGTTTGATTCTGAGGCCCTCCGTTTTCATGTGTAAGGCTTCGTAGGCCCATAATAAGAATGTTATGAATGTGAATGAAAGATTTTAAATTGGAATGAAATTTGATAGCCCAAAGTTGTATGTTCAAGCGACATAAGTTCCATAATGCCTCATACCCGGTTCCGACGTTGAATACGAGTAAGGGGTGTTACATTTAGTGGTATCAGAGCTATGGTTTAGTCAGTTCTTGAACTACCGTAGCGTGTGTAAGAGTCTAGCTATACATGCCATAAACGTATAATGATAGTGTGGTGACTTCTAACAATTCTAAACTTTGTTTTTATATAATAAATGGATCCCGACCGAGCCGCTGCTGATGACGCTGCTAGTAACGCGCCGACCCCACACAAGGGACCGGGCCTATAAAGAGTAGACCTGAGACTATGGGTCAAGGAGAAGAGGCTCGCGAAGCCTTTCTCCAAATGATGAGTAACTGGTACATAGAGTATGTACGAGCGAACCCTGATGCTCAACCGCCTCCACCCCCTCCTATACCCCAACCAGTCCCTGTGGCTCCTCAAAGTATAGATTTGGTGAGAGTGACCAAACCCTCGATAGATAATATTCAGAAGCAAGGGGCCGAGGAATTCAGAGCTAATATTGATGATGACCTCGAAAGGGCAGAGTTTTGGCTTGAGAACTCAATGCGAGTATTTGATGAACTCTCCTGCACGCCTGAAGAGAGCTTGAAATGTGTCGTGTCATTGCTGAAGGACTCGGTATATCGTTGGTAGAAAATGTTGATGCCGGTGGTTCCAAGCGAGAGAGTAACGTGGGACTTCTTTATGGAAGAGTTTCGAAAGAAGTATATAAGTTAGAGATTTGTGGACCAGAAACGGAAAGAATTCCTTGAGTTGAAGTAAGGTAAAATGACTGTGGTTGAGTATGAACGCGATTTTGTTAGACTCAGCAAGTATGCACAAGAGTGTGTGTCTACAGAAGCTATCTTGTGCAAGAGGTTTGAAGATGGGCTGAATTAGGATATCAGACTTTTAGTTGAAATCTTGGAATTGAAAGAATTTGTGGTGTTGGTTGATAGGGCATGTAAGGCTGAGGAGCTGGATAAGGAAAAGAGAAAAGGTAAGAGTGAGGCTCGAGATGCAAGAAAAAGGCCAATGAGTAAATCGTACCAAACTCAATCAAAGAGTTCCAAGGAAATGAACCCTTGGACGACTACGTCAGTTTTGGGGAATCCAAAGTCTAATAAACCGGAGTGTCCAAATTGTGGTAGCCAACATACTAAGGAGTTTTGGGGAATAATCGTAATTGTTACAAGTGTGGTTCACCCGACCATTTCATTCGGAATTGTCAGAGAGGGACGAGAAGGAAGGAAAGCAAGAAGTGAGATCAAGCAATGTATCTTCGAGGGGTAGATCACAAAAGAATCCCAGAGGTGGGACTAGTAGTAGAGGTGTGCATAGAGAATTTGCTGTGAGGTTGGAGGGTCGAGCACCTGCAATGACTTATGCCATTCACGCTTGCGAAGAGGCATCATCTCCAGATGTGATAATGGGTACCTTTTCTCTTCATGATATTTCTGTTGTTGCTTTGATTGATTCGGGGTCACCCATTCTTACATTTGCATGAAATTGGCGTCTAGCATGAGTATGATTGTAGAGTCTACGAAATTTGCAATAAAAGTGTCCAACCCATTAGGCAAACATGTACTAGTTGACAAGGTGTGTAGGAATTGTCCCTTGACCATTAGAGGTTATTATTTTTTGGAAAATCTCATGTTGTTGCCATTTGATGAATTTGACTTGATTCTTGGTATAGATTAGTTGACTACTCATAATATTTTAGTGAATTGTGGTAGTAAGTTTATTGAATTGAAATATATAAATGGAGATGTCATTCGGGTTGAATCAGGTAGATCGGATAGTATGCCTATGATAATTTCATCTATAGTAGCCGAGAGATACTTGAGAAAAGGATATGAGTCTTATATCGCCTTTGTGCTGAATACTCAAAAGTCAAAGGTAAAGATTGAATCAGTGCTGGTGGTATGCGAGTATCTAGATGTGTTCAGGGAAGAGTTACCCGGATTGCCTCTTGTTAGAGAGGTTGAGTTTGGGATAGAGTTAGTTCCGGGTACGGCACCTATTCCGGTTGCTCTGTATCGGATGGAACCATTGGAGTTGAAAGAATTGAGGGTTTAGTTGCAAGAGTTAACGGACAAGGGTTTTGCAAGACCAAGTTATTCACCGTGGGGTGCTCCGGTACTTTTTGTGAAGAAGAAAGATGGGTCGATGAGATTGTGCATAGATGATGCGATCCTGGTCGCATCATGGTTCGACTCCATCCGATGCCATCGAGAGTGGCCTAAGTTTGAGGGGCCAAAGTGCAAAATGAAGCTGATTCCAGCTCTTTGAACCGATCGAACTAAATTGAACTCTTTATTTAATTTTTAGCTTTGCATTTAGTTTGCATTTTAAATACTTGCATTTAAGCATCTTAGTTCAATAAATGGTTACTGGTCATTAATTCAACTCAACTTGGTTTAATTAATTGAGTTCTTTTAATGAATTTAATTTAATAGTTGCTCCTTTAATTAATCTAGTTACTAGGTTAATTTATTGATGCATGAGTTAAGTTCATTTAATGATGCTTTATTTAATTAAGCTAGTTGCTTTAAGTGTTAGTTTATTTAATTCAGCTAGTTGCTGGAATAAATGATGAGTGTTAGTTTATTTAATTCAGTTAGTTGTTCATTTATTTTAAGTTTAATAATTGCATTAATTTGTCGGTTACATATGATAATTGCAGGTGACTTATCATCTTACATCCATTATTACTATTAAATAAAGAAGAGCATTATGGTTCTTTAAATTCGGCAGCCTCTTTGTCTTCAACTTCCATAACGCTTGCTTCATGGTATTTACTACAAGCAATCATTTCTCCATCATTTGGCTGGTGACTTTTTGCTTGATCATGGAGAACTCAAAGGACATTGACAAGCAATTTAATTGAAGAAATAATCACATTGAAGATGGGAGTTACATGGCTAGAATTCCAAAAGTTGAGACTTTTCATTTGCCTGGTGACTTTTCAGTTGATCATGGAAGAACACAAGGGACATATTTTAAAAGCATTCAAGATGGACATTTAAGCCTTTTAAAACACCATTAGTTGCTGGAGACTTTTCGACTAGCCAAGGACAACTCAAGGGACATTTTTAAAGCATTCAAATTCATTTAATCAGCTCATCAGGAGTCATAAAGTTGCTGTTATTTGGTTTGAGGAATTCAAGAGTTTTTAGATTTTATTTCAGCCATTTAAATGCATATTAAAGCTGAATTCATTTTACTCTTCAGCTAACTACATGTAAATACTATATATACCTGTTATTAGTTTGTGAAAGGGAGACTTTTGGAGACTTTTGATCCTTGAATATTTTTTTATGAACTTTGTTCATCGAGTGAGATTTTCTCCTCTCTATCTTTCGTACGAGTTTTGATTCCGACTTATCAAGCGTTGCTTGTGGCGTCAGTCGTTTCTCTCCCATTCAATTATACCATTGGTTCCTACTTTGTTAAGTAACGGGTCTTTGGTCAATCTTCGATTCCATCTTCAACCTTAAACTATTATAGAAATCGGGGTGACACTAATATAGTGTTGAACCGTTTCTTTGTTTAAGTTCTTTAATCCATTTCCACCAAAATATCATTTATTTTTTATCCATCTTCCTTCATCTTAAAACCGAACCTATCATCTAAACCGTCCCCATCATTTCTAAAACCTCCATTCCTAACTTAATCCATTTCTTAAAACAAATTCACTTAGACGCTTTCGCAACTCTTCCAAATTTTCATATAATTTCTTAAAAGACTTGTTTCCTCTTCGTAGAGGATCGGGCAACTCAAAACGTTTCGACTCATCCCGAAACGGATCGTATCATTTGGTATCTGAGCTATAAAATGAGGATTTTTGACGATGAACGAGAAGTTCAACACTAAAAAAATCGAAAAAAATAAAAAAAGGTGTATTTCATTTCTTTTGTACTCATCTTTTTGCATTTGGTGAAAAACTAATTCAAAAAAATTTATTTACGAAAAAAAAGAAAAAAATACGAGTGAAAAAAAAAAGTTTGTGGAAATTTTTTTTTAAAAGATTGCAAGTTGTGCTTCATTTCTTCTACCCTGTTCCCTACCTCAAAGCCACCACTCTAGTCTCATCTACCTACCTCGATCTTCAAAAAAAAAAATTTCTTCTACCATCATTTGGTATTTTCTCTTTTCACCCAACGCCACCCACCCTTTCTCCATTTGCCTTTTCTTTCTGCTAGCCTACCTGAAACCCAATGTCAAACCTTTGTTAACCAATTTTGAAGCCGACCCTCAAGCCGCAATAAGTCTTTCGAAACGAAGTACGGAGTTGCGAGAGCGAGAAAGAGCGGTAAAAGGCACGAGTGCTACATTAGAGAAAAAGCCATATTCGAGTGAAACACGACTGTGAGCGATTTTTCTTTGCGAGTGACTTGTGAGAATTTTGTGGTGAGGATTTAATTTTCTGTTTTACTCTTTTTAACAATCTTTCTTTTCAGAAAATAAACATGAATCAAGAAGCATTGACAGAATCTGATTATCAAAACTTGTTGAATGGGATGCGGAAAGTCATGAATGCCAAGTTTGACAAGTTACATAAGTGGTTGGATCGAATCGAGGAACGAGACCAACAAGAACGACTTTCTTCAAGTCAGAGAACAGAGTCAAGGTTGTCTCGAAAACACGCTTTCCAAGATCATGCAAGAAGAGATTTCGATCGAGATTATGGTTTATATAGAAGTTTACGACGGTATGAATCAAACCATGAAGGTGAGACCTCTCGTGATTACCATCGAGAAGGTATGATTTCTTCTTCACAAGCTTCAAATCCACGGAGAAATCTTTATGAAGAAGTGAACGTGGTTCATATGCGTCGAAGAATTCATCCACGAAAGATTGTTCTCGAAGTAGTTTAAATTGTGATTCTTATTCGACGAATGATTCAAGGCAAAGCAAAGCAAAGTTCAAAGCCTACTATGGTGACGAACAAGAAGAAAATATGAGTTATTCTTCTTATGAATCAAAGATGTCGAGCACGAAGGATTTTTCACGAAGCATTGATCGTGACATCTACGAAAATATTTCTTCGATCCTTGAGTCAAATCCATCTCTTTTCAATTCTTTTGAATCATCCCCTTGTTGTAATGAAAAAGAACTTGAAAAAGAGTTCGAGAGAAAAGAAAATAAAAATGAGAAAAAAGAAATAAAAAGAAAAGAGAGAAAAGAGGCAAGTAAGAGAGAAAATGAGCGAGTTTTGAGAGAGCTTGAAAAAGCCATTAAGAAGGTTTTTGAAAAAGAGAAAGAACAAAAAGAAGTTGAAAGAGAAGTCAAAAAGATATTTGAAAAAGAATTTGAGAGTGAAGAAAAAGAGCTTGAAAAAGAAAATGAAGAAAAGATTGAAAAAAAAATTGAGATTTAAAAAAAATTGAAAGTGAAAAAGAAGAGTTGAAAAAAGAAACGAGAGAACGAGATGAGCGAGAAAAAGAGAGTGATTTTTCAACTAAGCCATTTGAAGTTTTCTCTTCTTCTATCTTTACTTTTCAAGTTTACGAGAAACCAAGTGCTGAATGCCAACTTCAATACCTTCTCGACGAGCGACGTTTTTGTGTGATCAATAAAGGTAAAGTTGAAAATGAAGTTGAATCACCCAAATCGAAAGGTAAGGAAGGTAAGTGTTTTGAAACGATTCCGTCTCCCCTAAAATTTTCTAATGATTGCAAATATGTGGATGACATCATCATTTGCCCCTCTTTGATTGATTGTGATAATTTAAGTTATGGTAAAATGAGTTTGTCTAGTAATAATCAATGCGATGCAAAGTATGATGGTCAAGAGACGCATAGCCGACAAATGCAAGACTCGAGTAAGTATAACAATGACTTTTCTTTTAATCCCAATTTATTTGATTATGGTTATTACGAAATCCATTCATTGTCTAATACGAAAACTTTGAGTTTTTGTAAATCGGTTTTGAAACATATAAAGAGTTTTGATTGCTCGATCTTGAATGTGCATAAGTCTTATTGGTTTAACATGTTTGATTTTTCTAAACCCTTGTTACAATCTTTAGTTTAATAATCAAAATCATGTCTTTAAACCGGGACTATGTTTTGTACCATTTGGTATGCCTTGTTGGAAAATCAAGCAACGACAATTGTGCTTGAAGAATTTCAATCATTTCGATACTTTGTTTTTGATTAAGGTTGCGAAATTTGCCTATTTTGTGTTCAATTTTTATTTACTCCTTAAACAAATTCTATGGTTGCACTTGAAATTCACATTCCATTTGAAAAGTGCTGAATCAAATGCAAGGCTTTGACTGCATTATCTTTCCGAAGAGAGAAGGTTTGTATTGCTTGACCACGGTAAGACTGATCTTTTTCTTTCTGACTATAAAGGTAAGTCTTCTGAACTTGTTGACACCTTTGTGATCTTTTTGAAAAGTGACGAGCTTTGCGTTGATGAACTAGTTTTTATAAAACATTTAGATCATGTTATGATTAATCGTTCTATTTTGCCTATTTGTGATCTATCTGTTTCGTTGAATGATGATAGGATTCTTGAGTTTGATTATTTTGATAATTTTCATGTGAAAGAATCCATATTGCGTCACATGTATGTAAAAATTTTGAGTTGTCTTTGTTCTCTTCGGTTATTGATAGAACACATGATGCTGATTTTCATCATTTAGATCATGAAATGTTTGAACGTCCTATCCTGTTTAATGATGGTCTACTTGTTGACCAAAGGAATCTTGTGTTTGATAATTTTTTTTCATGTGCGAGTGATTACATATGTCGTTCAATGCAAGATTTGGATGTTCACTTTCGAGTGCCATATGCATTTTCTCAACTATCTACTTGTGATGAATATATCTATCATTTGATGTGTTACTCACATTTTGATTTTGACTTGTGGAATCCATTCGAATTGTATGCATACCATGAAACTTATCCAATTTAGATTCAAATATTGGATAAGGCATTGTTTATTTTATACGAAAGTTTGAAGCCGCCCGATTACATGCGATTTCTTTGTTTGATGTTTACATTTCATTTGCAAGTTTGCTTGACACAACTCTTGCTAACTCTTGGTTATATTTTTCAGGTGTTGCGATTATCATCCGTCCCATTTGATCGAGGAAAGTCGAGTGGCAAGAATTTTGCTCGAGAGAACCATCGGCTCGATTCGAGGACGAATCACTTTCAAGAGGGGGTATGATGCGATCCTGGTCGCATCATGGTTCGACTCCATCCAATGCCATCGAGAGTGGCCTAAGTTTGAGGGGCCAAAGTGCAAAATGAAGCTGATTCCAGCTCTTTGAACCGATCCAACTAAATTGAACTCTTTATTTAATTTTCAGCTTTGCATTTAGTTTACATTTTAAATACTTGCATTTAAGCATCTTAGCTCAATAAATGGTTGCTGGTCATTAATTCAACTCAACTTAGTTTAATTAATTGAGTTCTTTTAATGAATTTAATTTAATAGTTGTTTCTTTAATTAATCTAGTTACTAGTTTAATTTATTGATGCATGAGTTAAGTTCATTTAATGATGCTTTATTTAATTAAGCTAGTTGCTTTAAGTGTTAGTTTATTTAATTAAGCTAGTTGCTAGAATAAATGATGTTTAAGTGTTAGTTTATTTAATTAAGTTAGTTGTTCATTTATTTTAAGTTTAATAATTGCACTAATTTTTCGGTTACATGTGATAATTGCAGGTGACTTATCATCTTACATCCATTATTACTATTGAATAAAGAAGAGCATTGTGGTTCTTTAAATTCGGCAGCCTCTTTGTCTTCAACTTCCATAACGCTTGCTTCATGGTATTTATTACAAGCAATCATTTCTCCATCATTTGGCTAGTGACTTATCGCTTGATCATGGAGAACTCAAAGGACATTGACAAGCAATTTAATTGAAGAATTAATCACATTGAAGATGTGAGGTGCATGGCTAGAATTCCAAAAGTTGAGACTTTTCATTTGGCTGGTGACTTTTTAGTTGATCATGAAATAACTCAAGGGACATATTTTAATAGCATTCAAGATGGACATTTAAGCCTTTTAAAACACCATTAGTTGCTGGAGACTTTTCGGCTAGCCAAGGACAACTCAAGGGACATTTTTAAAGCATTCAAATTCATTTAATCAGCTCATTAGGAGTCATAAAGTTGTTGTTATTTGGTTGGAGGAATTCAAGAGCTTTTTGATTTTATTTCAGCCATTTAAATGCATATTAAAGCTGAATTCATTTGACTCTTCAGCTAACCACATGTAAATACTATATATACCAGTTATTAGTTTGTAAAAGGGAGACTTTTGATCCTTGAATATATTTTTTTTTTATGAACTTTGTTCATCGAATGAGATTTTCTCCTCTTTATCTTTCGTACGAGTTTCTATTTCGACTTATCAAGCCTTGCTTGTGGCGTCTGTCGTTTCTCTTCCATTCAATTATACCATTGGTTCCTACTTTGTTAAGTAAGGGGTCTTTGGTCCATCTTCGATTCCATCTTCCACCTTAAACTATTATAGAAACCGGGGTGACACTAATATAGTGTTGAATCGTTTCTTTGTTTAAGTTCTTTAATCCATTTCCACCAAAATATCACCTATTTTTTTATCCATCTTCCTTCATCTTAAAACAGAACCTATCATCTAAACCGTCCCCATCATTTCTCAAACCTTCATTCCTAACTTAATCCATTTCTTAAAACAAATTCACTTAGAAGCTTCCGCAACTCTTCCAAATTTTCCTATAATTTCTTGAAAGGCTTGTTTCCTCTTCATAGACGATTGGGCAACTCAAATACATTTCGACTCATCCTGAGACGGATCGTATCAATAGACTACAGATAGCTCAACAAGGTGACAGTGAAAAATAAGTATGATTTGCTAAGGATAGATGAATTATTTGACCAATTGAAGGGAGCTACGTTGTTCTCTAAGATAGACCTAAGGTCTGGTTACTGCTAGTTGAAGGTTAAGGAGAAAGATGTGTCGAAAACGGCATTTCAAACAAGGTATGGCCATTATGAGTTTCTTGTCATGCCATTTACCTTAAGGAATGCTCCTGCAATTTTTATGGATCTAATGAAATGTATCTTCCAACCGTATTTGGATAAGTTTGTAGTTGTCTTTATCAATGGCATACTGATTTATTCTTGAGATGAGAGTGAAAATGCAGAACATCTGAGAATTATTTTGCAGACTCTAAGAGACAAGCAGTTGTATGCTAAATTCAGCAAGAGCGAGTTTTGGCTATGAGAGGTCGGATTCTTAGGACACATTGTGTCGGGTGATGGCATTAGAGTTGATCCGAGTAAGATCTCGGCTATTGTGGAGTGAAAACCCCCAAGGAACGTGTCAGAAACTAGAAGCTTTTTGGGTTTGGCGGGTTACTATAGACGGTTTGTCAAAGAGTTTTCTATGATTGCTATACCGATGACGAAGATATTGCATAAGGATGTTAAGTTTGAATGGACTAAGAAATGCCAACAGAGTTTCGAGAGATTGAAAGCATTGTTGACTGAGGCACCAATTTAAGTACAACCTGAGTCAGGGAAAGAGTTTGTGGTCTACAGTGATGCATCATTAAATGGTCTCGGTTGTGTGTTGATGCAAGAGGGTAAAGTATTAGCTTACGCCTCGACACAACTAAAACCACATAAGAAGAATTATCTGACTCATGATTTAGAATTGGCTGCGATCGTCTTCGCTTTGAAGATTTGGCGTCATTATTTATATGGTGAGAAGTGTCGAATCTTCATCGATCATAAGAGTTTGAAGTACTTGATAGACCAAAAGGGTTTGAATTTACGAAAACAGCGATGGCTCGAATTATAAAGGATTATGAGTTATTAATCAATTACCATCTGAGGAAAGAAAATGTGGTTGCAGATGCTTTGAGCAGAAAATCCTTTTATGCTTTGAGAGCTATGAGTACGAGCTTAGCGTTGTCTGATGATGGTGCTATATTGGCCGAGTTAAGGACTAGACCGTTATTTATTCAGCCGATTTCTAAAATTCAGAAGAATGATGATGAGATGCAAGCTAGGAGAGCTCAGTGCGAATCGAGAAATTACTCTAATTTTCGGATGAGTTCAGATGGTTGTCTGATGTTTCATGATAGGATTTGTGTACCTAAGGATGATGAGTTGATCTGGAAAATTTTACATAAAGCGTACAGTGGTTGCTTGTTAGTTCATCCAGGTAGTAGGAAAATGTACAATGATTTGAAGAAATTGTATTGGTGGCTGGGTATGAAAAGAAACATCTCCGAGTTTATTACAAAATGTTTGATCTGTCAACAAGTGAAAGCTGAGCATCAAGTACCCTCGGGGTTACTTCAACCGGTGATGGTTCCAGAGTGGAAGTGGGATCGAATCACAATAGATTTTATAACGGGGTTACCTATGACTCCAAGAAAGAAAGATGATGTGTGGGTTATTGTGGATAGATTGACAAAGTCAGCTCACTTTATACCAGTGCGTGTTGATTATTCACTTAATAAGTTGGCCGAATTGTATATTGCCAAGGTGGTGAGACTGCATGGAGCGACTGTATCTATTATCTCGGATAGAGATCCGAGATTAACTTTGAGGTATTGGAAGAAGTTGCAGGAAGCCTTGGGTACAAGGTTGAATTTTAGTACTGTGTTCCATCCTCAAACCGATGATCAATCTAAAAGAATGGTTCAAGTTCTGGAGGATATGCTTCGATGTTATGTGTTAGAGTTCAAAGGTAGTTGGGAAAAATATCTACCTTTGGTTGAGTTTGCCTATAACAACAGTTATCAGTCGAGTATACGGATGGCACTGTACGAAACTTTATATGGTCACAAGTGTCGGACTCCCTTGTATTGGATCGAGCTTAGTGAGAAGCAAATTCACAAGGTCGATTTAGTTAAAGAGACCGAGGAAAAAAGTGAAAGTGATCTGTGATAGTCTGAAAGCTGCTTCAGATTGACAAAAGTCATACGCGAATTTAAAAAGGAAAGAAATCGAATTTCAAGTGGGTGACAAAGTATTTTTGAAAGTACCCCCGTGGAAGAAAATATTGAGATTTGGTCGAAAGGGCAAACTGAGTCCGCGATTCATAGGGCCGCATGAGGTCATTGAAAAGATAAGACCAGTAGCATACCAGTTGGCTTTGTCAGTAGATTTAGAGAGAATATACAACGTGTTTCATGTGTCAATGTTGCGGTGATATCGTTCTGATCCTTCGCATATGATTCCTTCAACAGAAATTGAGATATGACCGAACATGACTTATGAAGAGGAACCAATTAAGATATTGGTTCGAGAGGTTAAACAGTTGAGGAACAAGAGCATAGCCTTAGTAAAGTGTTATGGAAAAAACACGATGTGGAAGAGGCCACATGGGAACCGGAAGAAGCCATGAGGGAACAATACCCAAACCTTTTTACTGGTATGGTTTTCGAGGACGAAAATCTCTAAAGGGGGAAGAGCTGTAACAGCCCGAATTTGGGGCTAGTTGGAATAATGGTTTTGAGACCGCTAATCCGAGGTTGAATAAAATTATTTTGATATTAGTTTATATGTTATAGCCTGTTTATAAGGATGTATAAAAAGTTTGGTGCTTTAATTTTAGCAATTGTATGCTTAATTGTGGAAAAGGACTAAATCGCATAAAGTGCGAAAGTTCTATTATACAAGGTAGAGGTGTCTAATATCCATAGAATATTAAATTGGAGGTCTTTAAAGTGCAATTAGGCCATTAAGAGGGTGTGGTCGGCCATAGGAAACAAGGAGACAAGGGCATTAAATTTTGGTCAAAATTTGGTGAAATTAGGTGATAAAAATGAATAAAATAAGATAAATAGAAGAGATATCATCTTTTCACTATTCGTACTTCTTCTTCACTGAAAATTGAAGGAAATTAGAGGATTTTGGAGTCCAAACTTTCAGCCAAGCTTCTCTTGTACAAGTAAGTGATTTTAGGGGTCTTTCTTAATAATTTTTGTACTTTTGGAACCCCCAAAGCTTAAGCTAGCTAATGAGGGGACTAATTTGCAAGATGGTTGAAATTTTAGGGACTTGCCATGAGAGTTTTTGTGTTTTTTGCTGAGTTTTTATGGAAGAAAATGAATGTTAGTGAGCTAAGGAACAACTTTTGTGAAAGGTGTTACCATGAAAACACCTAAATGGACTTAGTTGTAAAAGTTATAATTTAGTAATAAATGCATGAAATAATTCATTTTGTGAGTTGTTGTAATTAGCTAGGCTTTGTTAATGATAAAATGTGATGAAAAATGATTTACGAGCCTAGGGGCAAAATAGTAATTTTGCCAAAGTATAAGGGCAAAATGGTCATTTTTGCCTAAGTAGAAATTTTGATGTATCATGAATTATAAAGTGATTAAATGAGTAAATTTTACTATTATAGATCAAGAAGAGCGTGGAAACAACCTTGATCGGGGAAAAGGCAAGGTTACGGATTAAGTCGTCGATTAACACATTTTGCACCAAGGTAAATTTATGTGTAAATGATACATATTTAATACATATGTTGTTACTTATTGGTGTATTGTATGAATGGGACCAATTATGATTGAAATTGATAGATGGTAAGTAGTTCTCATATGAACCTCAGAATAGATACGTAAGCGTGAAAAAATATCTGTAATGATTAATTGGTGGGCGGTGTGCGATACCACCGTAATCATCCTTTTTGGTGGGCTGTGTGTGATACCATCTTATTACTTATTCCCGATGGGTTGTGTGTGATACCATCGTTTTATCATTTGGTGGGCTATGTGCGAAACCACCTTAATTACTCTTGTTGGTGGGCTATATGCGATACCACCTTATTATTGATTAACGATGGGATGTGTGCGAAACCACCGGGTACATAGTATTATTTCGAGGGGTTCATCGAGAAATGGTATAAGTAAATGTTTCATGTTGCTTTGTGGTGATGAGTGCAGGGAATATGTATAAGTAATTGTGAGCAATATAATTGTTATGTGATTGGTATGTGGCAAGAGATGAGATGAGTAAGCATGATTATGGAAATATGAATTGCTCTTGCTTAGTATGTGATGTTATTGATTGATTAGCATATGTGATGATGCTTATTGTTTACATGTAAACTTACTAAGATTAGAGCTTACTCCCTTTCTTTTTCCATTGTTTTATAGTGTCAAAGAGCTGGATCGAGATAAAAAAATAATTTGAAGATCATCCACACTATCAGCTCATCTCGGTATATCTAGACTTAGCATTTTGTGTATGGCATGTATAGGGGCTAGGCTTAGTGATATGTCTTGATATTTTGGCCAAGTGTGTTGGCTTCTTAAAAGAAAAACCTTTGTAAATAGCCATAGTTGATGGCTTATTGTTATTAATATATGAAAAGATGAGATTATTCATGAATGTATATGATACATGATTGAGTTGCTTGGTAAATGGTTGAATGTGATTGATGTTGTATGAGTTAGGGTGATAAAAAGAGCTTGGCAAATAGCCTTATTGCTGTCCACATGGGTAGGCACATGGGCGTTTGTCTAAGCCGTGTGTGACGCACGGTCAGTCCCATGGGTATGTGACCAGGCCGTGTGTCCCTTGCATGTTAGTGTTGCAAGTCAATGTCATCAACGGGCTAGACACACCGGTGTGTGCCTAGGCCGTGTGCCCTTATTTGGTTGTTGATGTCACAAACAGAATACCCAGGTTTTCACACACGGGTGAGGACACGGGCATGTCTAGGCCGTGTGGAGGACGCGGGCCAAAGACACGGGTGTGTGTCCGGCCGTGTGAAAACCCCTGTAGGTTTGAATTGAAAACTAAATTCCACACGAGCTAGGGACATGGGCGTGTGTGGCCACACGGCCTGCCCACACGGGCGTGTCCCATTTCACATGAGCGTGTGGCCCTGTTAAGGAAAAATTTTCCTAAGTTTACAAAAGATCCCGGTTTGATTCCGAGGCCCTCCGTTTGCATGTGTAAGGCTTCATATGCCCATAGTAAGAATGTTATGAATGTGAATGAAAGATTTTAAATTGGAATGAAATTTGATAGCCCAAAGTTGTATGTTCAAGCGAGATAAGTCTGGTAATGCCTCATACTTGGTTCCGGCATTGAATACGGATAAGGGGTGTTACAGCATTGAATTGACTTATTGCGGAACGTGAACAATGGTTATATGGCCTTTGGTAAGGCAAGTGTAACACCCCAAACCCGGCCCATACATACGACCAGATCTGGCATGTCACTGGGAAGCAGTTTAGGAAGTTTAACTGGTTTCGGAAAAATTCTAATTCATTTTAAAATCTCGAATTTCGTGTTCAGTTGAAAACCAGTTGTTTAGTTAACTTTGAAAGTTTAACTAATAGAGTCTTATGATTAGGTGACTTTTGGAAACACTTACCAATTATTCTGTTATTAGATTATCAAATAAGAATAAAATAAATGCCTTTTATTATAAAAACTGTTGTTGGGCAGGTTATAAGAAAACTTTAGTCTGTAATTTAATGTGTCCAAAATTTAAAACCCAAAAGAAAATTCCAAATTTCGTAGTGGCCTTATTACAAATCAAAGAAAA
The DNA here is from genome assembly GCA_025503065.1 of Gossypium bickii. NCBI lineage: Eukaryota > Viridiplantae > Streptophyta > Magnoliopsida > Malvales > Malvaceae > Gossypium > Gossypium bickii. Next base: position 76,624,614 of record CP106713.1, read on the forward strand.
ATACCCAAAAGTTATAAACGATAAATAAAATAAAGTTTACTAGTAAACCCATGCGTGGCCACCTCGAGCTCCCTCCAACCCAGTCCATTAAGTTAAGCATTACAAGTAATTGTTTAAACAAAAAAGTGAGTCACAAGACTTAGTGTGCAATTAGTCCACATACTCCACAAATGGGCCTTAGCCCTAGAAAACCATTGGCCGAAGCCCAATTAACACAGCATAACCAAATGATCCATATGCAAACCCAACCCAACCTAGTTTTCCATCCTCTACACTCCACTTCGTACGTCCAACCTCAACACACCTGGGGATTTCTACAATCAACCCTCCATCCGCTACACTCCACTTTGGCAGTCATGTTGACAGACACACTGCTCAAAGATAATATAACGTGGCTTAGCCACCGATCACCATGTGACCAAAGATAATAAAACATGGCTTAGCCACCGATCACTATGTGACCAAATTACCGATGCAACAATGTACCATCATTAGGTGTGACATTGTCACCCATAAGCACTTCCCCTTCATATCATAACATCCAAATACCCCATGCATATGCAACATAGTGTAATAAACATGTTATATGATGTCATACACACAATCATGCTATCAAGTTTATAAGATTTGACCAAGGTACACTAACCTGATGTTTCGATTTTACCCAACATGGGTACCCCATCACCACTGTCTGGATTTTTGGCATTCTTAACATATACACAATTAATACAACAAATAAGGAAGTAATGTGGTAATTACACACCTGTGAACACACAAGACTACACTATCGATCTAGCTAACATCCTCACTCGTAGAGACCACATCGATCTGCTTATCCCTTTCAGAAGCCAGCCCACAACCTGGTGGCCAATCTCGAACTGCTGACACCGCACGTCTCTTAAACTTAGGGGCTGGGTTTATGGGTCTAACCCCCTCCTTTGCCTAACTGGTATTGGATTCTGTCAAAAGATATTGGTCAGAAGACTGAGTTAAAACATCAAAGCAGAGAAATCAAGGATATATGATGAATAATATGGTGATTTCTTACCTAAGTCGATAGAACCTGGAAGCTACTACACTAGGATTAGCAAGCCACTAGAATCCCTGCACAACTCCATAATAGAATCGGCCATCTTAGATATGGTCAACAAAGAATGGCCTTTCGGCCTAACAAAAGATGTAAACTCCCTTATCTTGGTCGACCGATTGCTCCTCCTAAGATCCTTCAATATCGCTTAGATGCAAAAAGAATGTGAATGGAAGCCCCTTCTACATTTGGCCAAAGATAGACAGAACATGGTTAACCTCACCGATTACCAATCCAACAGAGATTAAAAGAGAAAAGAGAAGGAGGCTCGTGCTTACCACTTAATCAGGATGGAAACGATTTGAAAGGGAGATAGGAGGATGAGTGATGGCACTTTCTTGAACAATAATCGAGTTAGAGATGTGAGCACAACAAGGGATTCGGCAAATTAAGAAAACAACTCAGGAAGAAAGAAAAGAAAGTAAGTTTTGGTTTATGAAGAAACAAAGAGAAAAAAATGTGAGAAGAAATGGCTATGGAGGTTCGCCTCAAGAGAAAGAGGAATAAGGCAAGGTTAGAAAGGAGATATGGCAGTAGTTTCGGCCTAGAGAAATAAAACTAAAAGAAAAAGATTTGATGTGAGGTGGGTTTCGGCTAAGAAGAATAGTTAAGGGAAATATGAAGAATGAAAAAGAAAGAAGAGAGGCTAATGGGTATTTCGGCTTTTAGTGAAAAGAAATGGGTGTGACAAAGAGTGATTGCCGAAAAGGTGAGTCCCCCAAAGGTGATTTCGGTCAATAGCCAAGAAGAAGTGATAGAAACCTTGTTTGGTAGAAAAAAGGAAACGATATCGAAAAGAAGGTTTAGTCAGGTGGTTCGGCAATGGTCCTCAAAGAGAATGGGAGAGAAATCTAGAACCAACCCAAAAGGAGAACCTAATTGAATTTCTGCACACCTATTACAAGCCTAAACTGATTTCTTCCCCCCTCCTCAAGCATCCAAAATTTGGCCACTACCTTCACCAACCCTCAATCCCATATTTTCCTCCTAATTTCCCTCTAGCCCACTCATTCAAACTAATTTGAACAATTCAAACTCCTTTATTTTCTTATAGCCACACATTTGAATAGTTTGACCCAATCAACACTCCTCCTTGAAGTGTCCTAGCTGAACTCCACCTCCTCCCTTCCAGATGCCAAAAGAATTCCCAAAAAATAGTTTATGCGACTCGAACCTGCTCCCCCTCTGCTTCCCCTGAGGCGTCACTTACCTGCTCCTTAAGTGGCGCCTCCTTGCCATTTTACCATCTTAGTTCTTGCGTCAACAAGCACCAACAATAAACCTTAAGTCTTGCCCCAAATCATCTTCCCTTCTAAAGTGCCCAAAATTAAAATTTTGGCCAAGGTTCCGACTTAACCCCGGGCCTCCCTAGAGACCCCAAACACACTCAAACAACACACAAGATATACCAAACACCCAAAAGCAAGGTAAATGTAGAGCCCCTAAATCCCGGATGTTACAGCAAGTACATTGCAAACCAGATTGGCTAACATGGCAAAGGAAATGAAAGGAATGAATGAACTCTAAACATGGACTCTGTAATAGCCCAATTTTAACCCTAATCAGAATAGTGGTTTCGGAACCACAAATCTGAGTCCGAAAAAAATATTTTTAAAAAAAATTAATTTCAGTAGTTATTATGTGTGAATTTGCTTGTGTTAAATTTTCGTAAGTTAATTTGTTCGTCTATGTGTATAATTTGACAAAAGGATTAAAATGCATTAAAAGTGAAAGTTGCTTGCTATTTTTCAAGGTATTAAAGTGTTGTGGCTTTTTAAATAGGATGGCAACTAAGCCAAAAGTATGTGAGTGGACGGCAAGGCCATTAAATGAACATGTTTTATATGTTTTTATTAAATGATATTAAAAGAAAGCAAATGTTAAATAAATGGAAAATGATGTAATAATATATTAAATAAGTTAGTATAATAAAACAAAAAAAAAGACATGCATGTTCATCTTTGGAGCTGCAGAAATTAGCTAAGGAAGGAAAAAAGAAAAGAAAGCCACATTCGGCAATATTTTGGCTTGATTAAGGAATGTAACTAGCTCGGTTTAGATCGTTGCTTAGTAATCTTCAAGACCCACGCTTTAATTTTTGAATTTGATGATATATTCATGAAATGCCATTGTTGATAGCTTGATGAAATTGGTGTTTAGTAATGGAAAATAAATATAGGTTTTTAGATTGTTAAGTTTAATTAAGGCATTTTTGGTAAAAATGCCTAAATAGGATTAAATTGTGAAATTTATAAATTAAGGGGTCCAAATGTGAAATAAATGAAAGAAATGGGCTGTTAGGGACCTTAGTGAAATTCGACCAAGCTAGGGTGAAGCTAAATTTTGAATATTTTGTGTTTTATGCTATTTGGACTAAATTGTGATAAATGTTAAATATCAGGGGCAAAATGGTAATTTACCCATTTAGGTGTTTTTGGATTAAATTACAATGAAATGTGATTGAATGAGTTTTAATTTAATGTGTTTAGATCAAGAACAAAGAAAAATGAACTTGGATAGGGGAAAAATAAAAGTTATCGAATAGTCAGATTTTACTGTCCGACAATTTTTGAGGTAAGTCTTTAAGCAATTTAATATCGTTAACATTGGTTACAACCTTGATTACATTTTGAATTATGAATTTATAAGTGCGAAATAGGCCAAAACCTAATATGATAGGTGATTTTAATAGTGAAATGTAGTTATATTTAATTGAAGTTGATATGTGAAAATAATATGAATTATGTGTGAGATGTGATATTCGTAATATGTACTGTGTATGAAATGGTTTATTTATATTGATACTCGGGCTTGAGCCTAGCGTGCCTTGTCTTTGGTGAAGTGTATCGGGCTTATTGCCTAGCAGGCCTTGTGCCGGTGAAGTGTATCGGGCTTATTGCCTAGCAAGCCTTGTGCCAGTGAAGTGTATCGGGCTTATTGCCTAGCAGGAAAAATGCCGGTGATTAAATTTCAGACCTCAGGTCTAGCAGGCTTAGTGCCAATGTGTATTCAGGCTTTATTGCCTAGCAGGCTTAGTACCAGTGTGTATTCAAGCTTTATTTCCTAGCAGGCTTAATGCCGGTGATATATTATAAATAGAGGATACATGGATCACTAATAAGGTGGAATGCAATTACGGTAAGTAAGCTAAATGTCCAGGTAAGTATAAGCTTCATAGTTGCAATGATTAAGGTAAGTTATTATATTACTATTTGAAGTGAGCAATATGTGATATAGTTGAAGTATTATTGTAAGATTTTTAAATATGTGCATTTGGTCTTACAAATAATGAGTATGATAAATTGGAACTTAATCTTGGATGTGCCTTGAGATTTGGTTATATGTGTAAATGCTTATGTGAGGGCAAATGGATATGTTTGCATATGTGTATGATTGATTATTTGTAGTTAAATGTAAATTATACTTACTTGATTGGATTTTATATATGGATACATATTACATATAAGTGTATTCGGTGAGTTTGCACCATTAAGGTGAGATAAGAATAATTTTGAGGATGTTAAAGAAAAGGAAATGGCATTTGGCATTAGTGGGTCATATATGTGCTAAGCTTTAAAAATCTTATAGTATTAATTATGGCTTTGATAATGCTTGAATGATATTTGATTTAATACTTTTGCTTAAGACTTACTAAGCTTAAATAGCTTACTCTGTGTGTATTTTTGTTTATTTTTGTTTATAGATTTGGATATAAGTTACGAGCTCGGGAACCGTCAGCAAAGTCTATCACACTATCGACTAAGTTCGGTATTTTATAAGCTGAAATTTCTTTGAAACTATGGCATGTATAGGCTAGCTTTGGAGTTAGTTTAATTCGAAAGAGTTTGTATAAAAGCCATGCGAAAATGGCTTAATTTCCTTCCTTGTGTTGGGTTTTGGTTTAATTATGGCTTAAGTTTATTTTGGTCATGGTTTAATCTTATATGGTTAGTAATTACATGGTATGGCATATATATATATGGTGGTGTTTTATTCATGTGTTTCAGCAATGAGGTAAATGAGGTATGTTTGGTGTATTATAGTAAGATAAATAATGTTAAGTTTAAATGATTTTGGTTATGTGTTATATATATTTATAATATGTGTGGTATGTTTGGATTTGGTATTTAAGTGAGTTTGGGTTATGACATATGAATGGAAATATGCATATGAAGGTTGGACTATCTATATTTCGACTTATTAATGGGGTAAAAGAATGACTATATATTCGAGTGTGTATTGAATTAAAATTTGTGGTTTTATTATTGAGTTGAAATGACATGTCTTAAATGGGTAAATTGGTTTAGAAATGATAATTTAATTGTATATGTATATTAGGCTAAGGAGATGGCGTAAAATGATAGCATGATATTTGGTTTATAGCATTATATAAAGATACTATGGATTGGATGATATACAATACCAAATATGTAATGACTAGCTTGGTAGTGATAATGAAATATGGACACTCGAAAATGGCTCTATTGTGTACACATTTACGCAAGCTTGTAAATAGGAAGTATGCATGTTTTTGGTTCTTTGAAAGGTTAAATAATTGTGTATGTTACTTATGATCTTGGTCATTAAGCTTTATGTAATGATTTGTTAAACCTACTAAAAGTAGGTATACTATTAAGCAAAAAGGATTTTTAGTAATTATTATTATTCGAATATCATTGTAATAGTGACTATATATTTCGTACGGTGCATGTGCATATAATATGCTAATAGATTATGTATATCATTAATCTATTATTTGTGGTCAAACATGGTGCATTATTCTGTGACTTAAGAAATTGTATATAATATGTTCGGTCATGGTATTATATTAATTAATGCCGCATACATGAATAAGAACAAAATAAAAACTAGGCCATGTAATATGGTTGTTATGTTTTTAATATGTGCATGTACAGAAAAATTAAATAAAAATAATGATATGATTAATAGTTAGTCTATGAGATAATTGTACTGACAATTGTTCGATGCATGAAATGTAAGGATATATGTTTGAACATGTATTCAGGAAGCAAATGCCAATACTGTTGACGTCATATAGTTCGAACCTTATATGTATTAAGTACATGTAACGTGGCTTTGTTGCATATTAGTTTTTTCGAATATGTGGATAAATAATTGATATTGACATGCTTAAAAGTTTTAAAGCATGATTTGCTGGTGAATTTTAAGTAGTGAAGCATGATCGGGTTTTAGTTGGTCAAGTGAAACTATTTGTATAATAATTATTTGAATGTGTTTTGATTTATAAGTTGTGTGCTATTGTTATTTAATATAAAATGTATGTGTATTGATGTGATTGAATTACGAAACAAGAAAGGTAGTAAATGTATGTCCTGATCTGTGCTATGTCCAGTAATACCTTGTAACCCTAATCCGGCGACGGATATGGGTTAGAGGTGTTACAGACTCAGGTTTGGCTAAGACAAAGAAGTTTGTCTGGATGAATGTATGGGCATAATGTATGCGCCAAAAAGCTTAGTTTGTTATGAATATGTGAAAGTTTGGTCTTCGTCAATGGGCGAATCTTGTTTACCACTAAGGGGGAATGGTTTATTTGTTTGCCTAACACATAGTTATCCAAGTGTTTGTGCTGGGGCTCACTAAGTTCTATGAACTTACTCCATTAATCGTTCCTTTTCAAGATCTCCCAAGAAGTAGGAAAACTTAAAGGATTCCGCCAGATGGTACTTTTTGCTGTGAGAATTCTGATGTTTAGTACTATGCATGACAAACATGAAGGGGGACGAGTTTATCAATTTATTATATTATTTTTAGAACTGTTATTTTGTAAGTAAACTCTCATATGCACCCAATCATAGTTTTCTTTAGTCGTTTTTGAAAAAACATTCATAATCCAAAATGTTTTGGCCTATTAATTGTAAATGTTTAGTAACCTTATGCATGTCTAGTTGAACAAATGTAACTCAAGTCTCTGGCCAATGCTTTTTCGAAAATAAGTGATTTTCTTTTGGCTGTAATGCACCAATCTTGGGCCCTCCACGTGGGACAGGTTTAGGGCACCACAATGTTACCCTCTTAGAATATCCTTAATCTTTTTAGAAAAAATTCATTATGCCAATATGGTCCTATTTTATCTCATGGTAACCATTACATCTTTCTTCATGAAAAGTCAATTACTATCAAATAGTAATCAAGTCATTTATCACCAATATGAATGACTCGTGGCCACGTTTACTTTTCATCAATAATGTCATAGCAATGAAAGGATATCATTTACCTATGTCTCAGGCTATGAATTCCATTGTTGTGAATGAGCTTACATATTGTCGAAGTCATATAACCAACGCACTAGCTTTCGGTTCCTTATCTATTTGAACTCAGGCTTGTACTTACATCAAAGTATACGAGTCATACATACATAGTTTATCATTCACTTAGGATTGAGGTATGCCACACCACGAATGTCACAAGTGAATAAATCCATAAACAGATTTAGGATCTAATTTTCTTGGGTTCAGTCTAATGTACTATCAATCCAGTCACTCACATCTATGTCTTTATCTTCTAAGAGTCATTCGCTCTGATGCCCTAGACAAAGCATCTCCCTAATTGGGCTTGATAGACGACATATTAGTCTTTCAATATTTGCTCATTTTTTACTAGACTAAGGACATGTTTAGGTTTATTTACTAATATAAGTTGTCTTTTAGTATTATGATCTGACCACGTTATACCATTTAGTATTAGTTTAAATATTAGACAACTAGTGAGCCAATATTTATTTCCATTTTTCTTTGCATGCAAAAACTATATGAGAAAAATTATACAAAGTATATTAATGTAATCCATGAATTTGTTTTATTGACCAATATGTTCGAAAAATTACAAGTTTACAAACGACTATGCTACACTCAGGGCACCAGATCCAACTGTTAGAATATACCCAAAGATCAATCATGAGATGATTATAATACCATACTTGTTTTAACTCATTTATTACTTTAAGTCATTGCCATTATTATTTCAGTTTCTTGTATGTGTAAATAAATAAATTGTTTTAAAATAATGTCTTGAGAATAATATGGTTATTCTTAAAAGGTCCTTAGTGGAGTATTATTGTGGGCTTGGACAATAATAATGCATTAAGACTAACATATAGTTGATTGATGACAAAGTGTTGTCATTAACATAAGAATGTCAAAATCAATCCACGAGTATATGTTAGAGAATTACATATTGGACTAACCCACTATGAGTATGTTTCTTGGGTTATTGTGTAATAGTCACAACATTACTATAACAACCCTTTTTAAGTGAAATCGGAATAGTGGTTTTGGGACCACAAATCTGAAGTCAAAAAAATTATTTTTTTATTTTTTATTACCTACAGCATGATAGTAGCACCGTACAAAAATTTCGTTAAGAAATTTTACCATTTACATGTTCAATTTGATAAAAAGGACTAAATCGTGTAGAGTGCAAAAGTTGAGTTCTAGTAGCTAAAGATATCAAATAGCTATAGAGCTTTAAAGTTTAAGTCAATTAGACCATAAATGGTGATAGTAGATGTAACATCCTGAAAAGGGCCTATACATTTTCGGTTTAATTGTACGAAATGACATGTCTTATGTGTTATGAATGTATTTTGAACATTTTTGGAAACCTGGAAATGTATGGAAATGTTAAGTTTAAAGTGAACATTTTTGGAAACCTGGAAATGTAAGGAAATGACTTAGAAATGATTCAAAAGAGGAAAATGAACATTTCTAGAAACTTGGAAATGTAAAGAAATGTCTAGTTTAAAGAGGGAAACAAAAATTTTTGGAAACTTGGAAATGTAAGGAAATGACTTAGAAGATGTCGAGTTTTAAAGTTTAAAAGAGGAAACTGAGGCAAGGTGGCCTTAAGAGAAATTGTATGTGAAATTTGACACACAAATAGGCTTGGAAAAGTGGCCTAGATATGCCACTTAGGGCTTCTGGAAATGGCGCCACATACAAGGGTATTGGGCATAAGTTCGAGCCACATGGGAAGCAAACAAAAGAAATTTTATTTTGCTACAATGAGCAGAGAGGTGGACGGCATTAAGGCTTCTAAAAAAGGAGTTTTAAATTTCGGTTAAATAGGGGATAAATAATGGATTTATTTTAGATTATTTTCAACAGATAAATAAGGATTATTCTTTAATTTTTAAATTAAAGAGATAAAGCTATCAAAATAAGGGAGAGTGGTGGCCAAGTAAGGGACTCTAGCTAGTAATTTCGGCTACTAGAGGAAAAGAGGCCATTCATTCATTCACTCTTCCTTTGCCGAAATTCCTTAAGCAATTCTCCTCTCTCTGCCGAATTTTCCTTAGCAAAATCCTCTCTTCTCTGCTATTTTGCTAGCAAAGTAAGCCAATTTCTTCACCTTTCTTTTCTTCCTATTCCTTTTCTTTCCAATCCATCAAAAAGCCGAATCTTGGTGGGACTTCAAGCAAGGGTGTGTCGACTCCTGTAGTAAGGGTAAGGATCTGTATCGTTATCGTATTTCTCTTCTTTAAGTCGAAAGTTAATCTAACCCCATTAATATTGTCGTTGCTGGAATGTGGAAGAATCTTTCGGGATTATCAGAGTAGTCGACTAAAAGGAGGATTTTTCGGGATTTAAAGCTTCAAGGTAAGACATGTGAATATTCGGCCAAAGGCCATTTATTGTGTTTAAGGATGAAATCGGATCTAACATGGGTCTATAGGTATTTCGACAACTCCCCAAGACAAGAGATCAATTTCGGGATTTAAGATTTGGAAGGTAGGCCCAAAGGTAAATTCGGCCAAGGCCTATTTCAATATGTGGATCTATTTATTATCTTCTCAAAAGCCGAAAACTAACCGACTTGTCAATTTAATGCCTGGCCGAATACAAGGAGGAGTAAAGCAAAGATTTAGGGATTTGTTGGTGTCCCAATCGGCAACAAGGTAGGTTTTAAGTATACTAATCCTACTAGGATTTGGTTTTATGGCCGAATGGTCTTCATTAAACTAGTAAGTGATTAATCAAATGTAGGGATTAAGGATCTAAAGCGGTAGATCAGATTTCGGGATTTCAGTGAATTTGTTAAGCGAATCAGGTGTGTACCCCACGCTATTTCTCAATTAGTTTTATGGCATGTTTAATAAATATATGTATGTGATATTAAGAATACGAAAGTGTAAGAATGTGGCTAAGGTACCATGTTATGGTACAAAGTACTCAGGTACGTTTCCTACTTCTACTAGGAATATGAAATATGTTATATGTAACATGTGAATAAAGATAAGAATGGGAAATTTGGCATATTAATGCATAATATGATATGGGGCATACGGGTTATTGAAAAGGGGAAGTGAATGTGGTGACCTAAGACCACGAGATCTGAACGTGGTGACCTAAGACCACGATATCTGAGTGTGGTGACCTAAGACCACGAATACTCATAAGGGCGATGAGCACGTCGACTGCAGCGGCTACCTTCGATGGTGTGTAGCGGATGGATGGTCGACTTAGTAGTCCCCACGGTGTGCAGGTTGGTACGGGGAAGTGTAGCGGATGGCTAATTAGGTTTGGGTTTGGGAATGCATCATTAATTGTATTCTATGATTTGAATGTGTATCATTTGTATGCCTGATTCTATTTGGACTTAGTGTTGTGTATACATTGAGTCTGTTGACTCACCCCGTTGTGGGAACATGTTTCAGGTGATGAACAGTGATGGACCGGGACGGCAGAACTTGTGGTGGCCATGCTCAGCTTGAAGACTATTTTTATTTGGACTATTATTTTTAAGTACTTTAAATTTTATTTTTGGGTTTCAATTTGATGTAATAAGGCCCTAGTTGAACTACTATTTTACATTTAGTTTTATTTATTATGTTGCGAAATTTTATATATTAAAAACTAAGTTTATTTCATTTAAGATAAACCCTAAATGTTTTGTCACCTTAAATAAATGGATTCCATTGTAAGATAAATTGGTTTTCAACACAAGCCCAACCCAAACCATATTTTTTTTAAAATCGCACAAGTTTTTCCTAAGGAACAAAAGAACTTTGAACCGGTTTACTTGAGGAACATACCAAATCTGGTCAAAGCTCGTGGGCCGGGTTTGGGGTGTTTCAGCTTGGTATCAGAGCCTAGTTTGAAACTCTCGGCCTGTGGGCTAAGGCCCAAAACATTTTCAAATCGAGCCCAAATGAGTTTTATTTTTTTTAAAGATAAACAGGCTTCTGGCATGGCACCTAAGTCTCCGACCCGCAGTCCACCAGGTAAGTACCCCTGACCATTTGTGTGCTTTATGAATTGTAGAAGGGTAGAAATGAAATGGAACGTAGAATAGTATGATAGGTACTTGAACCGTAGGTCTAGTCTACTCAAACACAAATACATAAGACTTAAATGCCTAAACAAACCTATGGCTAAGTCGCCGAGTTAGGGTGTGGTAACCCCTGTGCGCATGTCTAGGATTGGATCCTAAGAGCACAGTATTTAAGCAGTCCTAGTGACTCACCTCCTCTTCGCTGGAATCCTACCTGGTGCGTAGCTTCGGTTCACCCTAACCAAGAAGACTCAGTGGGTGTGGCAACCTCTGTGCGCATGTCTAGGACCGGTTTCGGTGGGACCTTGGTACTTAAGCAGTTCGTGTGACTCACCTCCTCTCTACTCGAATCCTACCTGGTGCGTAGCTTTGGTTCACCCCGACCAAGAGGACTCGGTCATACGCTAAACACAATAACTAAAACTCGAAAGGGAACTAGCCGTATTTTTATGGAAACCCTAGTTTTAAAATCCCCAAATTTACCCCTTTTAATAGTAACAAAAACTTATTTTTAGAAAGTTTTCAAAATATTCCCAATTTATCAAAATTTACAAAAATACCCTTAGTGGTAAAATTACAAAAATGCCCTTGGTTTATGAAATTTCCCAAAACACTCACAATTCTTATCAAAATTTTCATTACTTTATAAAATGTTCAAAAACCCTAATTTGCAAATTATCAAAAATACCTTGATTTTGGAAAATTATGAAATTGCCCCTAACTTACAAAATTACCAAAATGACCCTAACTTCCAAAATTTTTGCAATATCACCAAAATAGAAAGCAAATTCACAAAAAGAACCCCCAAGTTTTACAAATTTTAAAATACCATTGATTTATTAAACTTTACAAATTTACCCTGGCTTATTACCAAAATACCCCGAGATTCAAAATTTCTGAAATACCCCTGGATTTCAAAATTTTCCAAAATACCCCCGGGAATTAAAATTTACCAAAATACTTTTTGACAAAATCACCAAGGAACTTTTCTTTTGAAAAATTACGAAAATACCCCTGTAGGACAAATTACGAAAATATCCCTGGGTAGTGGAGAAACAACAACAATGGAAACTACAACATTTCTCTGAATGAACGAAAGTTCATAATTGATTGATGGATGTATGAATGCAAAGACTGTGTGCATGTATGAATACGAAAGAACCACTCCTAAAATTCTTTTCATAAAACTCCTTCGCGGGTAATCAAGTGAAACAAGGACTAATTCATAAAACTTCTTAATCAGATCACGACATTAGTAATGAGCTCTAGAGGACATGGTCGTCGTGGACGCGGTAGAGGCAGGATGACTATGTCAGAACCCATTAGATCGGGTCAAGGGTCTGACAATGAGATACCATCGCCACCACCACCACCGGCTGTTGGTGCTAAACGGCAAGATCAGACGGGGGATAATGCCGTATCGCAGGCTGTGCTACGAGTTCTAAAGTTAGTGGCTGGTGCAGGAGGAAATTCAGGAACTCGGAAGTCTGTGCCTGAGCGGCTCCGAGCTAATGGAGCTGAAGTGTTTCGTGGAGTATCTGGGGTGGCACCCAATACACCGAAAGTCTTGTTTGGAAGCAACTGAGCGCATTATGGATAAGCTTGATCTGACCCCTGAGGAAAAGTTAAAAGGAATGGTGGCACTGCTACGCGATGAAGCGTACCAGTGGTGGTTAACTATTCGGGATGGTGCCACAGCTGAGGATCTGACCTGGGAGTATGTTAAAGAAGCGTATCAGAAGAAATATGTGGGAACCAGGTATACTGATGAGCAAAGAAAAGCGTTTCTGGGGTTGGTTCAAGGGAACAAGTCCGTTGCGGAATATGAAGCTGAATTTCTAAGGTTGAGCCGGTATGCTCGAGGAGTAGTGGCAACTGAGCATGAGCGCTGTGTCCGTTTTGAGGACAGACTAAGGGATGATCTGAGATTGTTGATAGCACCGCATCAGGAGCGGGAGTTTTCTACTTTAGTAGAAAAGGCCAAGGTAGCCAAGGGAATTAAGGATTCTACAAAGCAGACTATGGATCGAAATAGGCCAAAGAGAGGTTTTGGATCGTCTGAGAAGGTTCAAAAGAGGCCTAGAGTTGATGGGCCGCGAGGTCAGCAAGTTGTTACAGGAGAGCGATGTGTCCTTGTGACCTGTGTGGAAAGAAGCACTTAGGAGAGTGCTGGAAGAAGACAGGAGGATGTTTTAGGTGTGGGTCCAAGGACCATATGATCAAGGATTGTCCTACGAAACCAGACGGGAATAGATCGCAGCTCGGAATGTTAGTCGGTGGGTAGAGGCGGACAAAGAACCTCAACGAGGTCGTGGTTCGAATAACGAGAGGTAATGGTGCCGGCAAGGACGTGGAACTCGAGGCGAGGTGTGCCGCCAATCTTGAGGCAAGGCAACCGGGTTTGGTTTATGCGGTTCGCCGGAGGGAGGATGGAGACGCACCGGACGTCATAACCGGTACGTTCCTTATTCATGGCAAGCCCTATTTTTCTCTTATTGATGTGGGCTCGACCCATTCATATGTTGCATGTAGTGTAGTGGAAACACTAGGTCTAGACTCTGAACTTTCTGATAGGGAGATGACTGTAGTGAGACCATTAGGCCAAACTGTAGTGGTGGATAAGATCTTTCGGAGTGTACCCCTAGAGAGTCAGGGAATGAACTTTCGGGCTGACTTAATAGAACTACCCTTTGGGGAGTTTGAACTCATACTTGGAATGGACTGGCTAGTAGAGCACCGAGCCATGTTGGATTGTGCGGCTAAACGAATGGAACTAAGGACCCCGGAGGATGAAGTAGTAGTAATGATCGGAGAAAGAAGAAACTACCTGTCTAACGTAGTTTCGGTGTTGAAGGCTGAGAAAATGGTTAGGAAAGGGTACAAGGCATTTCTGGCCTTCGTCAGTGCTGTAGACGCAAAAGAAGAGGGAGTTAGTGGAGTTAGAACGGTAAAGGACTTTGAAGATGTGTTTCTGGAGGAATTACCAGGAATACCCCCAGATAGGGAGGTGGAATTTGTAATAGACTTGATACCAGGAAGAGCTCTTGTGTCAATTGCTCCATACCGGATGGCGCCGAAGGAGTTAGTTGAGCTCAAGGCCTAAATCTAAGAATTGCTGGATCGTGGGTTCATTCGCCCCAGTGTGTCTCCATGGGGAGCACCGGTCCTGTTTGTAAAGAAGAAGGACGGAACTATGCGGATGTGCATAGATTACTGTCAGTTGAATAAGCTGACCATTAAGAACAAGTATCCTTTGCCAAGGATCGATGACTTGTTCGATCAGCTGAAGGGGGCCGCGGTTTTCTCAAAGATAGACTTGAGGTCAGGATATCATCAGTTAAAGGTGAAGGAGGAAGATATCCATAAGACCGCTTTTAGGACAAGATACGGCCATTTTGAGTTTGTAGTAATGCCGTTTGGGTTGGGTTGTGACGCGCTCGGCCGCGCTTCATGGATATGATGAACCGAGTTTTCCAACCCTATTTGGATAGGTTCATTGTCGTGTTTATCGATGACATTCTTGTGTATTCGAAGTCAGAGGAGGAGCATGATGAGCACCTACGGATAGTGTTACAAGTATTGAGGGAGAGGAAGCTCTATGCCAAATTCAGCAAGTGTGAATTTTGGCTTAAGGAGGTGGCATTCTTAGGACATGTGGTATCCGCAGAGGGAATAAGAGTGGATCCTAGGAAGATCGAAGCAGTGTTGGATTGGAAACCACCTAGGTCCGTGGTTTGAGATCCGGTTTCTTAGGATTGGCAGGCTATTATAGAAGGTTCGTGGAAGGGTTCTCGTCAATAGCCGCGCCTTTGACAAAGTTACTAAGGAAGGAAGTACCCTTTGAATGGACGGATAAGCAACAGGAGAGCTTTGAAAAGCTTAAGAAGGTGTTGACAGAAGCTCCAGTGTTAATTCAGCCGGAGGCAGGGAAGGATTTTGTGGTGTACTGTGACGCTTCGCATACGGGATTAGGATGTGTCCTACTGCAAGTTGGAAAAGTAGTCGCTTATGCGTCTCGGCAGTTAAGGCCGCATGAGGTTAACTACCCAACCCATGACTTGGAATTGGCGTGAGTGGTTTTTCGCTCTTAAGGTTTGGAGGCATTACCTTTATGGAGAAAGGTCGATAATCTACACAGACCACAAGAGCCTTAAGTATCTGTTGACTCAGAAGGAGTTGAACTTAAGGCAGCGAAGGTGGGTGGAGCTATTGAAAGACTACGATTGTTCAATAGAGTATCATCTGGGCAAGGCGAATATAGTGGCTGATGCCCTAAGTCGAAAGGTTGTGTCGGATCTAAGGGCTGTTTGTATGATGATGGAAGCCTGTTGGCAGAGTTGCAAGTCAAGCCCACATGGCTGAATGAGGTGAAAAGGGACAGTTGGCTGATAAGGACCTAAGTGCTAAGTTTCAGCAAGTACAGAACAGAGGAAACTGAGGCAAGGTAGCCTTAAGAGGAAACTGAGGCAAGGTAGCCTTAAGAGAAATTGTATGTGAAATTTGACACACAAATAGGCTTGGAAAAGTGGCCTGGAGATGCCACTTAGGGCTTCTGGAAATGGCGCCACATACAAGGGTATTGGGCCTAAGTTCGAGCCACATGAGAAGCAAACAAAAGAAATTTTATTTTGCTACAATGAGCAGAGAGGTGGACGGCATTAAGGCTTCTAAAAGAGGAGTTTTAAATTTCGGCTAAATAGGGGACAAATAATGGATTTATTTTAGATTATTTTCAAGAATAAATAAGGATTATTCTTTAATTTTTAAATTAAAGAGATAAAGCTATCAAAATAAGAGAGAGTGGTGGCCAAGTAAGGACTCTAGCTAGTAATTTCGGCTACTAGAGGAAAAGAGGCCATTCATTCATTCACTCTTCCTTTGTCGAAATTCCTTAAGCAATTCTCCTCTCTCTGCCGAATTTTCCCTAGCAAAATCCTCTCTTCTCTGCTATTTTGCCAAAACCAAAAACTCTAGCAAAGCAAGCCAATTTCTTCACCTTTCTTTTCTTCCTATTCCTTTTCTTTCCAATCCATCCAAAAGCCGAATCTTGGTGGGACTTCAAGCAAGGGTGTGTCGACTCCTGTAGTAAGGGTAAGGATCTGTATCGTTATCGTATTTCTCTTTTTTAAGCCGAAAGTTAATCTAACCCCATTAATATTGTGGTTGCCGAAATATAGAAGGATCTTTCGGGATTATCAGAGTAGTCGACTAAAAGGAGGATTTTTCGGGATTTAAAGCTTCAAGGTAAGACATGTGAATATTCGGCTAAAGGCCATTTATTGTGTTTAAGGATGAAATCGGATCTAACATGGGTCTATAGGTATTTCGACAACTCCCCAAGACAAGAGATCAATTTCGGGATTTAAGATTTGGAAGGTAAGCCCAAAGGTAAATTCGGCCAAGGCCTATTTCAATATGTGGATCTATTTATTATCTTCTCAAAAGCTGAAAACTAACCCACTTGTCAATTTAATGCCTGGCTGAATACAAGGAGGAGTAAAGCAAAGATTTCGAGATTTGATGGTGTCCCAATCGGCATCAAGGTAGGTTTTAAGTATACTAATCCTACTAGGATTTGGTTTTATGGCCGAATGGTCTTCATTAAACTAGTAAGTGATTAATCAAATGTAGGGATTAAGGATCTAAAGCGGTAGATCAGATTTCGGGATTTCAGTGAATTTGTTAAGCGAATTAGGTGTGTACCCCACGCTATTTCTCAATTAGTTTTATGGCATGTTTAATAAATATATGTATGTGATATTAAGAATACGAAAGTGTAAGAATGTGGCTAAGGTACCATGTTATGGTACAAAGTACTCAGGTACGTTTCCTACTTCTACTAGGAATATGAAATATGTTATATGTAACATGTGAATAAAGATAAGAATGGGAAATTTGGCATATTAATGCATAATATGATATGGGGCATACGGGTTATTGAAAAGGGGAAGTGAATGTGGTGACTTAAGACCACGAGATCTGAACGTGGTGACCTAAGACCACGATATCTGAGTGTGGTGACCTAAGACCACGAATACTCATAAGGGCGATGAGCACGTCGACTGCAGCGACTCCCTTCGATAGTGTGTAGCGAATGAAGGGTCGACTTAGTAGTCCCTACGGTGTGCAGGTTGGTACGGGGAAGTGTAGCGGATGGCTAATTAGGTTTGGGTTTGGGAATGCATCATTAATTGTATTCTATGATTTGAATGTGTATCATTTGTATGCCTGATTCTATTTGGACTTAGTGTTGTGTACACATTGAGTCTGTTGACTCACCCCGTTGTGGGAACATGTTTCAGGTGATGAACAGTGATGGACCGGGACGGCAGAACTTGTGGTGGCCATGCTCAGCTTGAAGACTATTTTTATTTGGACTATTATTTTTAAGTACTTTAAATTTTATTTTTGGGGTTCAATTTGATGTAATAAGGCCCTAGTTGAACTACTATTTTAGATTTAGTTTTATTTATTATGTTGCGAAATTTTATATATTAAAGACTAAGTTTATTTCATTTAAGATAAACCCTAAATATTTTGTCACCTTAAATAAATGGATTCCATTGTAAGATAAATTGGTTTTCAACACAAGCCCAACCCAAAACATATTTTTTTAAAATCGCACAAGTTTTTCCTAAGGAATAAAAGAACTTTGAACCGGTTTTCTTGAGGAACATACCAAATCTGGTCAAAGCTCGTGGGCCGGGTTTGGGGTGTTTCAGTGGAAGTACATGGCTTGGTATAAGTGTAATTAGTGATGTTTTTAAAAGTTATTTAAGTAAATGGTAAAATAATGATAAAAACTAATGAAATAAAATAAGCTATCATCTTTTATTCATCATCATCAATTGAAATTAAAAGAGAAAAGATGCCATTGATCAAGCTAGGGTTCGGCCATGCTTGTTTTGCATGATTGGTAAGATATTTTTTTCCCGTTTTAATGATTTCTATGCTTTCGGGATCATTGTAGCTTAATCTAGCTAGCCAGGGACTAATTTAATAAACTATTAAACTATTAGAGTTTTGCCATTAATGAATGTGCATGATTTTTGATGATTCATGGAAGAAAATGAGTATTTGTTGTTAGATAAACAACTTTTGTTAAGTGATTTTTGGTGAAATTGTTAAATAGGGATTAAATTGAAAAATGGAAAATTTTAAATGGTGAAATTGTGAAATAAATGAAATATAGGGCTTGATAGGGACCTAATTGATATTTGGCTATAGTGGGTTGTGGTGAAATTGTATAATTTCCACTTTTATGAGCTAAGGACTAAATTGCAAGAAATTAAAAGTATAATGGAAAAATGGTAATTTTACCCAAATATGGTTTTGGATTAAATTAAATAAAATACATATTGAATTGAGTTATCCAAGTAAAATTTCAGCAGTAGTTGACTGGAAACCACCGAGAAACGTATCCGAAGTTAGAAGTTTTCTAGGATTAGCTAGTTATTACCGAAGATTCGTCAAAGGGTTCTCGATGATAGCTACACCGATGATGTGAATATTACAGAAAGATGTGAAATTTGAATGGTCTGAGAAATGTCAACAAAGTTTTAATCAGTTGAAAGCACTGTTGATCGAGGCACCAGTTTTGGTTCAGCATGAATCAGGTAAAAAATTTGTGATTTACAGCGATACATCTTTAAATGGTTTAGGTTGTGTTTTGATGCAGGAAGGCAAAGCTATAGCTTATGCTTCCAGAAAGTTAAAGCTACATGAAAAGAATTATCTGACACATGACCTAGAGTTGGCAGCTATTGTGTTTGCGTTGAAAATTTGGCAACACCATTTGTTCGGCGAAAAATGTCATATATTTACCGAACATAAGAGTTTAAAGTATCTAATGTCACAGAAATATTTGAATTTGAGACAATGCAGATGGCTCGAACTATTAAAAGATTATGCGTTGATCATTGATTATCATCCGGGAAAAGAGAATGTAGTTGTTGATGCTTTGAGCACAAAGTCTTTATTTGCTTTGCGAGCAATGAATATGTGACTGAAATTATCTAATGATGGTTCGATGTTAGCCAAGTTGAAAGCTAGACTGATATTTTTACAGCAGATCTGTGAAGCTTAGAAATTTGATGGTGAGTCGTTAGTAAAGCGGGCACAGTGTGAGTCGACTCTCAAATTAGAATTTCAGATAGGACTCGAGGATTGCTTATTGTTTAGAGGTAGAATTTGTGTACCGAAGAATCCAGAGCTCATTCAGAGAATCTTGCACGAAGCTCATAGTGGTAGCTTGTCTATTCATCTAGGAAGCAATAAGATGTACAGTGATTTGAAACAGATGTACTGGTGGCCAGGAATGAAACACGAGATTTCTGACTCTGTATCGAGATGTTTAGTATGTCAGCAACTTAAAGCTAAACATCATGTACCTTCTGGATTATTGTAGCCAGTGATAATACCCGAGTGGAAATGGGATCGAGTTACTATGGACTTTGTATCGAGTTTACCCCTATCTTTGAAAAAGAAAGATGCCATTTGAGTTGTCATTGAACATTTGACGAAGATAGCACATTTTATTCTGGTATGTACATATTACTCCCTTGATAGATTAGCTGAGTTGTATATTTCTGTGATTGTCCAATTACACGAGGTTCCAGTTTCTATCATCTCAGATAGAGATCCGTGGTTTCCACCACGATTTTGGAGAAAGTTACAGCAAGCTCTAGGTACATGATTGTATTTTTGCACTGCATTTCATCCTCAGACCGATGGCCATCCGAGTGAGTAATTCTAATTCTCAAGGATATGCTTTATTGATGTATATTAGAGTTTGAAAGCAACTAGGGGAAATATTTACCGTTGGTTGAATTCGTGTATAACAAAAGTTTTCAATCAAGCATAAAGATGGAACCGTATAAGCCTTTGTATGGTCGTAAATGCCGAACTATGTTATACTGGAATGAGATCAATGAGAAAAAGATTCACAGGGTTGATTTGATTCATGAAACTGAAGAAAAAGTAAATGTGATCCGAGATAGTTTGAAAGTAGCTTCAGATCGTCAAAAATCATATACAGATCTTAAACATAAATATATAGAGTTTCAAGTCGGCAATACAGTATTTTTGAAAGTATCACCCTCGAACAAAGTTCTTCAGTTCGGTCGCAAAGGAAAGCTAAGCCTACTATTTATCGGGCTGTATGAGATTACTGAAAGAATCAAACCTGTTGCTTATCGATTAGTTTTACCATCAAGATTAGAAAAGATTCATAACGTATTTCATGTGTCTATGTTACAACGTATCGATCTGACCCTTCACATGTTCTCTCCCTGACGGATGTTGAGATTCAGTTGATATGTTGTACAGTGAGGAATCGATTAGGATTCTGGCATGAAAGGTGAAAGAATTGAGAAACAAGAACATAGCTTTAGTAAAAATTCTCTAGCAACGACACGGAATAGAAGAAGCTAGCTAGGAATGTAACACCCCGAATTTGGGCCTAGTAGAATTGGGCCTATTGGGCTTTGGGTCTCATAAAATTTTTAAGTGAGCAAGAAAATGACAGATGACATGATGGCTTTAAAGGTTTAATGAATTTGGAGTGTCTAGGTGTGTTGGAGAAGCTCTGGGTTTGAGTTTTATGGTGGAGGATTCTTAATTTAATTAATTAAGGAATCAGGGTTGTAAGTAGTGGGCTTTTAAATAAAAATAAGTGAAAAATGGCACAAAGAAGCCTGTGGTGCAGTAGCTAAGTGATGCCACTATGGTGTAGAGGGGTGGCGACATATGCAAGCAGGGAGGTCTGAGGTTTGAGTGCTACCTTAGTTTTATTTTGGAGTTTAATTTTGGGCTTCTAGAAGGCTGGAAGTGGCGTATAGAGGGACTCTAAGGGGAAGTGATCAATAGAGAGAATTTAGGAGAAGGATAAAGAGATATCATGGAGAAAAATTAGGAGATGAGCAGTGGATGAAGTGGTGCCGAATTGGACTTTAGGGGTGGCTAAGTTTCAGCTATAGGCTATATAAATGTATGTATGTCGATTCTGGGGTCCTCGGTACTGCCGAATTTTCCATTCTTTTTCTTTTTCTTGCCGAAACCTTATTTTTCCACAACCGAAAATACCTTGCTTTGTTGCCGAAATCTCCTATAACCGAATCCCTTTTTGTCGAATTCTCTCATAGCCAAACTCTTTTATTGCCGAAGTATCATCATCTTCTCTTGCCGAAATTCCTTTTAGTGCTGAATCTTTGTTATTTTCCTCCATCACAAATCGATTGTTATCTACTATCAGTCAAGGTTAAAAGCCGAATCTCGTTCAGTAGCTATCTAGGCCACAGGATCAAAAGTGGATTCGGTAAGTATTCTTCACATTTGGTTTTGAAGGTTGGTTGAATGGTCGTAAGTAATGTAAGGGTGACTTAAGATGGGTATAAGTCACTTATGGTTCAGTTTTTAATAACTAATATTGATGCAGATTTAGGAAGTACTCGTGATTAGTGATCGAGGAAAAGCTATTAAGGCTTGGTGTTTCAAGTAAGGTTAAGGTAAGGCTTTGGCTTTTGGTAAATATTTTGATTAAGTATGGGTGATTGATTGAAGGTTGGTTGGTTGTAGGCTCAAGACCAAGGATAGTATAGGACGTCGCAGTAACCAGGTGTGTACGAACACTACACACACATGATATCGGCAATGCCAGAAAATCGAAAAGCCAAAAGTGGCTAAATGGACCCGGTGGGCTGTAACATCTCGGTTTAGGCCTACTCAAAATAGTGGTGCGAGACCGCAAATCTGAGGGTTATGAATGAGTTTTTGAGGTTTATGCCATGCATGCATGCTAGTTAAAGTTTCATGAAGCAATTTTGTGAAATTGCGGCTGAATTGTTCAAAAGAACTAAATTGCAAAAGTTGCAAAATGTGAGACTCTAGAAGCTATTTGTGTGAAATGGCTTTAGAATATATATTAGAGGTCGTTAAATAGTAATTTTTCCAATTTCTAATTTTTGGACAAAAATGGGCATAAGCGGGTTAAAATTTGAAAGTTTGACAAAGGGGCATTTTGGTCATTTGTCAAATAAGTGATTAAATGGGGGAAAAGATGAAAAAATTTCATTCATCTTCTTCTCCAAGCTACCAAAAATTTCAAGAATCCATAGTTAGGGTTCTTCAATTTTTCAAGCTTGCTAGTAAGTGCATCCTAGCCCCGTTTCTGATATTCTTCGTATTTTTTAAGTCCTTGTAACATGAGTAAGCTATTTTTAGCTATATGTTGAGCTAGGATTGATGTTCAAAAATGTACCCATGTATGACATGCATGTATTTTGATGTTTTATGGAAGATTATGAAAGCTTGATGTAGTAGAAACATCTTTTGCTAAATGAATTCAATAAAAATGCATGTAGGGACTTGTTTGTAAAAGTCTTGAGATTAGTCATACATGAGTGATTTAGTGAGAATTGATGATTGCTTTAGTTGAGTAAATAAATCAGCTAAGCATGAAATGCTAGAAAGTTGAATGAAAATCACTTTACGAGCCTTGGGGCAAAAGTGTAATTATGAGAAAGATTAGGGGTAAAAAAGTAATTATGCCAAAAAATGAGATAAGTGTCAATTTAGTCAATGTGTGTATTAAATAAGCTGATTTATTCATTATAGATCAAGAAAAACAAAGTTCGGATCTAAACCGAAGCAAGAGCAAGGTGGTGGACTAAATTGCACTTTTCTATACTGAGTATCGAGGTAAGTCTATGCATAAACAATGCATTTATACTTACAAATTGTTAATGCCAGCTAATGTGTAGCGTGATTGAGAATGATTGAGAACCTATGTGGGATGAATGTGGTAGAATTTGTAAATCGATGTATGGTTAAGTAAGTATATATGTGAATGTGTAGTGAGAATGCTAAATGGTGGGCTAAATGCGATACCATCCTAATGCATATTGACAATGAGCTGGCTATGTGCGGTGCTATCGTTAGGTGTATCGTCTAGTAGGCTATGTGCGAAACCACTATGAATACCTTTGTGGTAGGCCAAGTGCGATACTACCTTATTAATTGATTGTGGTGGGCTAAGTGCGAAACCACCGAGAAATTAGCTGTGTGGATTAGCTGTGTGGTTGTATAATTGAATTAATTAGCTATGTGGATGAATTATCGAGAAATGATATTGTCTCGTATATTGTGTAAATGTGGTATTCAAATGCAGGGGTGCATTTCAATGGTTATGAGTATGTGACTCATGAGGTGTTGGAAATGTGTTAAGGGACAGAAAGAGTAAGCATAGTTGTACATTATATGTTAGTATAA
Source organism: Gossypium bickii (assembly GCA_025503065.1). NCBI lineage: Eukaryota > Viridiplantae > Streptophyta > Magnoliopsida > Malvales > Malvaceae > Gossypium > Gossypium bickii. Next base: position 76,648,282 of record CP106713.1, read on the forward strand.
TGCTAATTTTTTTTAGCTTATACTATGATGCTTAATTGCTTATGTGTAAACTTACTAAGCTCAAAGCTTACTCCCTTTCTTTTCCCTTGTCTTGTAGAGTAAAAGTGTTGAATCGAGACACGAGTATCAATCGGAAGATCGTCCACATTATCAGCACACTCTGGTACATGAGACTCAATGTTTTGTATATGGCATTTATAGAGGCTAGACAAGTTAGTGAATTTTGTTGTAAATGGCTAAGATGTGCTGGCCTTTAGATGGATAGTCTATTTTGTATATTGCCATAGTAGTTGGCTACCTTATTTTACGAAAAGATTGTAGTTATCTATGTGAGATTGCACTTCAATTTGCGTTGATTATGGATGTGTTGAATGAATGCATATTGTGTATGCTAGAGGGGTGAAAGGAACTTAGCACATAGCTTTGTTTTTGTCCATGTGGATAGACACACAGGCGTGTGTCTAGGCCATATGTGACACATGGTTAGCCTATGGGCGTGTGACTTGGCCGTGTGTCCCCTACCTGTTGAAATTTTAGGTCAGAATAGACCACGGACTAGCCACACGGGCGTGTGCATAGGCCGTGTGAGTTTAGTCAGTGTTGGCCATGGGCTAGCCATACGGGCGTGTGACTAGGCTTTGAGGCTGTATGTATGTGGTTAGTATTTACCCCGGTTGTGGAGCATGGGCGTGTGGGTCTATGCACGGGCGTGTTAACCCTGTACAAAAGAGAAAAGGTATACGATTGGAAAAAGTTTTGGAATAGTTTCGAGAGCCCTCGTGTGTATGAGTAAGGCCTCATAAGTTGAGAATAAGGTTGTTGATATGACTAGAGAGAGTAGTCAAGATGAGCCTAAGTGGCGATCATGAAGATTTTATTCGATAATGCCTCGGGCCCGATTCTGGCGTAGAACCCGGGTAAGGGGTGTTACATGGGCCCTGAGGCTAAGTTTGATGAAATTGATTGATTTGGTTACATGAATTGAGTTAGTCATGCATGTTACATCATCTGGAATTGTTTTGGGCCTAAAGGCCATATGAATGAGATCTGGGCCTAATGGGCCATAAGGATGTGATTTGGGCATAATGGGCTATATGAACGTGAAATGGGCTTGATGGGCTTTATGGGGACGTAGACAAGTATGCTAGGGTTTAATGGACTTTAGGCCTAGTTCTGAACAACTCTTAAACTGCATAAGACTTAATCAAATAATTAAGCATGTCCGTGGACAAGTCGCTGGGTTAGAGTGTGGCAACAGACATATGCATGTCTAGGATTGGATCTAGGGAGAGCTTGGTACTTAAGCGGTCCTAGTGACCCACCTCCTCTTCTCTGGAATCCTACCTGGTGCATACTCGAGAGAGACCAAATGTAACACCCCAAACCCGGCCTAGAAGTTTGGCCCGAGTCCGGAATGTCACATTAAAGGCACACTTCAAAACGATTTTACCATTTAACAATTTAAGGCCCAAATTCGGGGTGTTACAATTCTTCCCCCTTAAAGAAATTTTGTCCTCGAAATTTCCAACTAACAGGGTGGTCATGTATCAACTACCCCACCACGCTACCGCTGCGCACTCTGATCCTAATAATTTTAATATATACCCAAAACATCCACCTATCGCAACCATTCTCAAACATACGCAGAATAAGTACCAAATTTTGATACAAATGTTTACAAAGCCCTAACACTTCTGCGGCCTCAGCCGCGGCCTCTTCCTCCTCTTCTAGTGCTCATCATTGATTCTCGTATTATCCGGATGAGGAATTTTATGAAGTTAATACATAGTTCCACTTGTTTAGGGCACATGTCTTATGTGAGTAACAATTTAAAAGTTACTATGCGGTCGAGAATCCACTACAGGCTTAAGTTTCCTACAGGCTTTAGTCTTTAAAAGCCTATTTTTAAGTAGCCCATTATCTATTTTTAAGTAATTTAAACAAATGTAGTACAGAGAACTTACTTGGCTGACGTTGAGGGCCAGGTGAACCACACTTCAAGAATCCTGCCAAAAACTTTTTAAAACCCAAAATCTAAGGTCCATTTCACAGCCCGAGTTTTGTAACTGGGCTCTGATACCACTAATTGTAACATCCCAAACCCGGCCTAGAAGTTAGGCCCGAATTCAATGTGTCACATCAAATGTATATTTTAAAATGAGTTTGCTAAGTTAAATTTTAGGGCCCAAAAGCCCAAAACCCATGAGTCTTGTTAATTACGTTGAAAAGCCCATTTTTAGAAAACATTCATAGGTTATGTTATTTCGAAAACCATGTTAACTTTAGAAATTTTATGAAATTTATCAAGCAGATAGTTGAAGCAATAATAATAAAACCCAAAATCTAAAGTCAATTAGGAGTTACATGGCTTTATTACAATCCAATGAAAAAACACAAAGTATTTAAAATAAATTCATTTGAACAAAATAAAACATTTGATCAGCTTGTAGTGTGGCCATCTTCGAGTCCTCTCCCATGTCAAGCCATTTATTCAGGATCACCTGAAACATTAAATAAAAGAGTGTGAGTTTTGAAACTCAGTGTGTACAACCCTTGGCAATCAAATCACATACAAGTATTCCCATTGGGCCTAAGCCTTATCAAAATCGGTGGTCTTGGGCCTTAGCCCACAATGACTTCATATCATATCGTAACATATACAAACAAGATAATGCAAAACCCTCCCAAAAAATCCATCCGCTACACACACCATTTCCCTTCCAACCATAACACACCTGTGGGGATTTCTAAATTAACCCACCCATCCTCTACACACCAAAGGTAGCCTGGTTGCGGTACTACCTAACGTTGCAACAAAGCTGCTAATCATATAATAGGCTTAAAGCCACCGATGGATCCATGGCCATACGACTATGCGATCCTCAAATCTTCCTCCGTACCATAATTCCCACCCATATGCGTCCTAAGCAGAATATCATATGAATGCATCACACACGAGTAACGTCCACAAACTCATATTTGTCACAGAGGGGTATTTTTGTCATTTCCCTACCCAAGGGTATTTTCGTAATTCTACCCTACAGGGGTATTTTGGTAATCTGGAAAAATAGGGGTATTTTGGTAATTTTACAAAATAGGTATATTCTGGTGCTTGCACAAAACAGGGGTATTTTGGTACTTGCACAAAATAGGGGTATTTTGGTAATTTACTAATATAAGGGTATTTTAGTAATTTTTCAAATATAAGGGTATTTTAGTAATTTTACAAATATAAGGGTATTTGGTCCCTCTCGGGTTTTAGTTATGAACTTTGGCCCATCAACAAGTCCTTACGGCTAAAGTGAACAGGCACTACGCACTAGGTAGGATTCCAGAGAATAGGAGATGGGCCACTAGGACCACTTAAGTACCAAGCTCTCCCTAGATCAAATCCTAGACATGCATATGCCGGTTGCCACACCCTAAACTAGCGACTTGTTCACAGACATGTTTAATTAGATTAAGTCTTATGAAGTTTTAAGAGTTGTTCAAACTAGGCCTAAAGTCCACTAACCCTAACATACTTATCTACGTCCCCATAAGCCCATCAAGCCTAAATCACATCCTTATGGCCCATTAGGCCCAAATCTCATCATATGGCCTATTAGGCCCAAAACAAACCCAGATCATATATCATGCATGACTAACTCAATTCGTATAACCAACCAAACCAGCCTCAGGGCCCACCGGGCCCATTTAGCCACTTTCAGCTTTTCAGCTTTTTGGCATTGTCGATATCGTGTGTGCAGTGTTTGTACACACCTGGTAACCTCGCGTGCTGCAAACCCCTTAGTCACGAACCTACAATCGACATTAATAGCGATTAACCAAAGCTTTAACACATACTTATCAAAAACTGAAACCTCACCGTACCCGTACCGTGTGCCTCACGTTCTAGTAGCCCTTCCTTTGCTACTGTTTGCGATTATTCTCTAAATCTGCACTCAAACACCTATATCGTCAAAACCAAGTGACCCATATTGTACATAAGTCACCCCTACGAGCCATATTAGATTCAGCCATTTACTAAACCATGACTGAGTCGAGAACACTTACCCCCTTGTTAGCAATCCTTACCTACCACGCTTGCGATTGTTGAGCCTTACCCTTGTTAATACAGGTTAACGACAAGGATTGGGTTAGATAGCCCTTCGGCTTTTAACAAAACACACTAAAAATTCAACTAAGCACTTAGCGAAATTCTCCTTTGATCCCGTGGCTTAAATCCGGCTTTTGAGACTAGTAAGGTGGCAGGGACAATTCGGCAATACTAGGGAGAATAAGAAAAGAGGTGATTTGGCTAGAACCAAGTGGTGAACCAAAAAGGGAATTTGAGAAGAGAGGGTATGGAGGATTCGACTTCTGAACACTTAGAGAGAAAAAGGATGTTTGGGCAAATCACAAGTGAAGAATTCGGCTATGGGAGAAACAAAATGAGGGGGAGAAAAGAAAAGTAATGGAAAACCCAAGGAACCTTTCAAAGGAATTTGGTAAAGAAAAGAAAGACTACCTATTTGTAAAACTCTCCAAATGCCGAAAGCCACAATGAAAATTCGTAATACCCCCTAAAAGACCCAAAAACGACACTTATCTACCCTCCTAAGCTGAATTTATACACTCTCCACTTCCCAAAATGGCACCTACTCTTCACACTTCTCAGCTCCTAACTTTTATCCCTGATAACACCTTAGCCTTATATGAATTTCCCTCCATTATCAGTTCCCCTTACCACTCAAACACTCCAACGCAAGAGTTCATATTCAACACAACTCTAGCCGTCCACCTATGCAAAATAAAACAATCCAAAAACACCACTCCTAATGCTCGAACCTTGGACCTCCTCAGCTGACAACATGCCACCTTATAGCTCCCCAAGTGACGCCACTTGCCATTGGACCACAAGCCCATTTGTGTCCTATTTTCTCTTAATCTGATTAAGAGGCCTAATGCCTGAGACTAGGGTTCGCTAAAGCAAGAAAAATAATTTTTTCCCTGTGGTCTTCCCTATCTCTAAGACTTCAAATAATCCTGATAATACCTTAAAATTAATTTTCTAAGTGCTACTCATACATACCAACCTCAATGCACAGAAATTTAGACTTTCGGGATTTTTGGGGCGTAAACCAAAATTTTTCCTATACCCTTACTTTATCTCAGAACATCTCCAACACCCCTAAACACTCCAAATTCAATAACCCTCAAAGCCCACATGCCAATTGTCATTTTCTTGCTCACTTAAAAATTTTCTGAGACCCAAAGCCCAATGCCCAATAGGCCAAATTCTACTAAGCCCAAATTCAGGATGTTACAATTCTACCCCCTTAAAGAAATTTCGTCCTCGAAATTTCCAACTAATAGGGTGGTCGTGTATCAACTACCCCACCACGCTACCGCTGTGCACTCTGACCCTAATAATTTTAATACATACCCAAAACATCCACATATCGCAAACATTCTCAAACATACGCAGAATAAGTACCAAATTCCAATTCAAATGTTCATAAAGCCTTAACACTTCCACGGCCTCTTGCGCCTTTTCTAGCGCTCATTGTTGCGTATTTCTGAATTAAAATTTTTATGAAATTAGTTCGTAATTCCACTATTTAAAACGCATGTCTTATGTAAGTAATAATTTTTTTAAAGTTATTTCACAGTCGAGAATCCACTACAAGCTTAAGTTTCCTACGGGCTTTAGTCTATAAAAACCTATTTTTAAGTAGCCCATTATTTATATAGTTCAGTAATTTAAACAAATGTAGTACAGAAAACTTACTTGGCTCGACGTTGAAGGCTCAGTGAACCACACTTCAAGAATCCTGCAAAAACCTTTTTTTTACAACCTAAAATCTAAGGCCCATTTCACATCCCGAGCTTTGCAACCGGGCTCTGATACCACTAAATGTAACACCCCAAACCCGGCCTACAAGTTAAGCCCGAGTCCGGAATGTCACATTAAAAGCACACTTCAAAACGATTTTACCATTTAACAATTTAAGGCCCAAATTCGGGGCATTACACCAAATACCCCTGATTTTGAAATTACCAAAATATCTTTAGATTTGCAAAATTACTAAAATACCCCTGATTTGTAAAATTACTAGAATACCCTTGATTTGTGAAATTACCAAAATATCCCTGATTTACAAAATTTCTAAAATACCTTTGTTTTGCAAAATTACCTAAATACCCCTGTAAGGTAGAATTACAGAAATACCCTTGGGTAGTGAAATGACTAAAATACCCCTAAATGCCGAATGTGTGAAAATTTGTATGCTGCATTCATGAAATATATGTTGCACGTGGGTGGGTTTTGATGATACAGAGGAAGATTTTAGGATCGCAGAGTCGCTTGACGACAGTGGATCCACCGGTGGCTTTAAGCCTATTATACTAGCTTTGCTGCAACGTTTGAGTAGTGTCGTTGTTGGTGCTACCTTTGGAGTGTAGGGATGAGTGGGTTGATATTTATATCCCCACAGGAGTATAGGGTTGGAAGGGAAATGGAGTGCAGGGTTGGATTTGGGATGTGTGCATTGCATTCATGTGATATTGATGTGATATGAGGTCATTGTGGGCTAAGGCCCAAGACCACCGAATTTGATAGAGCTTAGGCCCAATGTGACATTTGCATGTTGATTGGATTACCATGGCTCGTACACACTGAGTATCGAAACTTACACCCTTTTTATTAAATGTTTCAGGTGATCCTCAGTAGGCGGCTCGACGTGGGAGAGGACTCGGAGATGGCCCCACTACAAGACACTTAGAAGTTTTATTTATTTGTCTCAAAAAACATGATTTTAATTACTTTATTTTCTTTGGATGTAATAAGGCCTTGTACTCCGATTTGACTTTGGATTCTGAGTTTTGCTCTTTCAACTGTTTACTTAATTATTAAACCTGAGTAAATTTCTTATGTTTAAACATGGTTTTCGGAATACTTAAAATAATTAAATGGGCCTTTATCATTACTTAATAAGACTCAAGGATTTTGGGCTTTTGGGTCTTAAATCTTAACTTAGCAAAATCATTTTGAATTATGCCTTTGATGTGACATTCCCGGATTCGACCATAACGTCTAGGCCGGGTCTGGGACAATACCCAAGGAAGAATCCACCTAGACTTCAATTGTTATTTAACTCTGAATCAGACGATTTCTTCACTTAACTTAATCGTAGGATTCCCTAATTTATATTAATACCTCTTCGAGGCTACTAACGCCTAACCCTTAGTTGATTAATTGAAATATCTTCCTAATTAAAACCCCTAGAATTGCATTAACTCGATCTATGGACTCCCATATTAGGTTTGACACTAATCCGGTAGATTTTTGTCATCCTATTTCTAAGGTTGCAATCAACTCCGCTTAACTATGCTAGATCTACTCTTAAACAGGGACTTTTGCTCCACTGCCTAAGCACATCAATACTTGAATCAATATCCTAAAATATCAAAATAAGAATTAAGAACACATAATTAAGAACAAATCAAATATTTATCATATAGTTTAGAAAACAATAACAAGATCCGTCTTAGGTTTCATCCCCCTCGGGTATTTGAGGGGTTTAGTTCATAATCATAAAAGAATACATCTTAGAAGAAAATATAAAACAAAACATAAGAAAAACCCTAAAACCCCCTGAAGGAAATTAAAGGGAAGATCCTCCGTATTGAGTATGACTCTGGTTTCTTGAGATGAATCAACTGGCTTTCTTCGAGTAAATCCCACAATCCTGACCTCTCTGGCTTGGCTCCTAAGCCTACCTGGACGCCCCCTTAAAGGTTGGCCTATAAGGTGTTTATTTAGGCTTTTGAAATGTCTTTCTTTGCCTCTAAGTACCCTATTCTAAATAGAATTAAAACAGGTCACGACAGGGACATGCCCGTGTGAACCGAATCCAGGCCATGGTCGGGTTTTGCTAAAGAGGTACGATCGTGTGGCTTTGGCCCAGGCCATGTGCATTTTGTGCTTTGGCCCAATTTCTCCGTTTTTTGCCCGTTTCTCGTTCTTTTCACCTTCTGATGCTCTTCTAAGTATAAAACTTGAAATTAAAGGATTAGGAGCACCAAATTCCACAATAGGGAATAAATCATCCAAAAGTATACTAAATATGGGATTAAAATATGTATATATTATGGTTTATCAAATACCCCCACACTTAAGCATTTGCTTGTCCTCAAGCAAATTCTCAACTCACAATTCAAATGAACTTTCTCAATTCATAATATTCGTCAATAGTGTTTCATCATAATTCAAAAGTAATTCATACATTGGTAATATAAGTAGAAGGGTCCTAAAGATTCAAACAATAAAAGTCATAGTTTTTGTAGCATGAAAATATAGGTGTTTCCTCTTACCTAAATAATCACCTTTAATTCAAAATCGACAAGAGTTGACATCATCACTAAAGATTCACTCAAATCACTCAAAGTGTTTAAGGTTCAAAATTAAGCACTCAAAAGTCGAACATGAAAAGTTAATCCCATAGGCTTGCATGAAAATCAAATCTCCACTACTATAAAATGAAATGATACACAGATCAAAAGGTCTTTAAAAAGGTTGTAATGGGGCTTTAGGTTAAAGGTGTGGATAAAGGCTGAATTAAAGGGTTAGAATCGAGATTGAATTGACAATTTACCTAACTAGAAAAATGAACTAATCCTGAATAATTACATCATTTGAAAACTAGCAAAACGAGCTTCTTCTTCAAGACATTGAATTTAAACTACAACTCTCTTAATCATAGAACTAATAATAAATAGAATTCGATTTTTTTAAAGAACAAATCAAGTATTTACAATAATAAGAAAGAACTTTAACAACTAAAATATAGATCATAGGTAGGCAACTGCTCAAAATCAAATCTCGACAAAAAGGGAGTCAAGAGAAATGGTGATAACAAATACAAGATGGGTTTTGGGTTAATATTAGTGGGTGAGTTAATAAAAAGGGTTGTTAGGATCAAAAGGGTTCACTAGGGGTTAATTGTGAGGGTAGGCTTTTTAGTGGAGTGAATGGGTTAAATCCTAAGTGCCTTTATCATCTCAGTATATCAAATCAATAATGTGGTCTTGACATGAATAATCGAAGCAAGTTTTAAAATAACACATCAATGTTGACACACTCATAATCAATAAAGTGAGCAAGAAAAGAATATATGCTCTAAATGGTTCAAAATCTCACAAAAATTATGGGTTTTTGATATCAACCTTGTAAATTTAAAACTTCAAGGTAATAATTAGATTCAGGTAGACAACCTAACAAAATTTTTGAAAATAGACTCATCATGCTTGATTCTCTAGTCTCCTAAAGTTTAAATCATCACTGCACAGTTATCAATTACTTAATCCAAAACATAACAATAAAAATCATGAATCAAAGGAAATTTCATTCTAATAGTAATATGAGAAAATTTACTTAAGAACAAGATATAATTCAGGGATTTGAGAATAATGTAAAAAGTTAGGAACTTTTCGAAATAAAATTCACCTCCTATACTTAAGATGTACAATGCCCTCAATGTACAAAGATATATATGAAATTATAAGAGATAGGGAGAGGTGAAACTTCCTGAATTTTGGATGGCTTCCTTGAGTTGGGAGTGGTCGTGGTGTGGTGGCCACCGACAATCTCTGCACTAGATGAAGAAATTGGGAATCTTGTGAAGAATTAGCCAGGAAATAATAAGAATAATTCAAAATATACTAATTATATATCTAAAGAAAATAAAAATAAAAATAAAAAGAAGGAATGTAAAAAGTAAAATAAAATTAAAAGAGAAGATTAATGGACTGGAAATCTCAGATCTGGTACATCCCCATGCCCATGTACCATGGGCGTGTTGACTCACATGGTCGTGTTGTGCTTCGTTCGTTTCTCCCACGCCTGTGTGCAGGTCGCCACACCCGTGTTGATAAAACAGTGTCGACCACGGCCATATTGCAAGGCCGTGGTGTTTAGTCGAAGCTCGTGGCTTGAAGATATTTTTCGTCCTATTTCGTACTATCTCTGCCACATCGGTACGAAAATCTATGGTGTCCACACAGCCACGGCCTCGGCCGTGTGCAAGGCCGTATGGGATGGAAATCTGCACTTTGGTTAGTTTATAGTTAGGTGCTAAAAAGGAAAAATAAAAGTAAAAATAAAAAATGTAAAAAATAATGGGGTTAGTGCTCGAGTTGCCTCCCGAGCTAATCAATAATCATGATTCATTTCAATCCACATTCATTTCTTCCTCAATTCATTCGCACACTTAGTGCATAAATAGTTGGCCAAAGCTTAATTAGCATCGTACACTTAGCACATCCATCTCAACCCGATCTTAAATCAGCATCGCACACACAGTGCCAACCACAAAGCCGAAGCTTATATTACTCCGCACACACAGTGCTGTTTATCCCGATCATGTTTTCGAATACGCACACTTAGTGCCATTTAACTCCATATATCACATAAAATATACTTTGTAATAATATCATACCATTTATTTCATAGCATTAAACATAGCTAAATACAGGTATTATGTCCGAACTTACCTCGGACGTTGAACTATCGATACGGTCGATTAATCGAGCACTTTATCTTTGCCTCGATCTCGATCCAAATTTCTTCTTTCTTGGTCTATACACATTCAAATTAAATCCATTCAATCACCAAATCATTCAATTTAATCCACATACACAAATTTAGGGCATTTTGCATAGTAGCCCTCATATTTTCACATTTCGACACTTTAGTCCTTAATTCACAAAATCATCAAATTCACCAAATTCCACCTAGCACAAGCTTAGCCGAATTTTACTAATATCTATACAAACCCACACATTTCATTTATTTCACATTTTAACCCTTCAATTTGCTATTTTCACAATTTAGCCCTAATTTGCTAAATTCACCAAAAATTGAAAAATGACACATGTTAATCCAGCACCAAGTTCTCATATTTTACTATCAATTAGCACATAGCTCAAGCATTCATCAATGGCTCATCACAAAAACATCATCAATTCATAATATTACAACATGGGTTAGCTACAGCACGAAGCAACGATTACGAAAACGTAGAAATTAACAAAAACCAAACACAAAACACTTACTAATTGAAGCTTGAAGTTGCCGAAACTATGAAAGCTTCAAACCCTTTTTTCTTTCTCAATTTTTGGTGGAAGATATATGTTAAAGATGAGCATGTTAGTTTCATTTTTGTTTATTATAACTTTTATAATTGATTTCCAATTATACCCTTAATGAAATAAATATTAAAGCTTATTATGGATGGTTATAAATGTCCATCAACCTTCCACTATCACTAAATATGGTCTAATTGCACCAGAAGACCTCCTTATTTAAAAGACAACAACACTTAGATACTTATAAATCAGCACATAGCTTTTACTCTTTACGCTATTAAGTCCTTTCTCTTAATTCGACACATAAACGATTAAATTATCACACAGAATTTTCACACAGTCTATATCACATACTATTCACACAGAAAATAATATTAAAATATTTTTACGACCTTGGATTTGTGGTCTCGAACCACTGTTCTGACTAGGGTCTAAACCGGGATGTTACAGATCCAATTTTAGGTGCAGACTTCACACGACCTAGGCACACGCCCATGACCATGGTCGTGCCTTCCACATGGCTGAGACACACGATTGTGTCTCTGCCCATGTGTTTACTACTGAGCATACTGACTTGTAAAACTAACATGTGGGGGCCACACGGCCTAACCACACACCCATGAGGCTGGTCGTGTGTCACAAACGGCCTAGACACATGCCCGTGTGTCTACCCGTGTGGACAAGAACAAGGCTATTTGCCAAGCTCTTTTTATCACCTTAACTCATACAAACATAATACACATTCAACTATCAACTCATTCATGCATACTTTAACCAAGCAACCTACTCATGCATCATATACATTTATGAATAACCTCATCTTTCATAAATTAATAATAATGAGCCATCAACTATGGTCTTATACAAAAGAATTCATCTTTAAAAGAGCCAACACACTTGGCCAAGACAACATGACATTTCACTAAGTCTAGTCCCTATACATGCCATACTCAAAATGCTAAGTCTAAATACACCAAGATGTGCTGATAGTGTGGGTGATCTTCTGATTATCTTCGTATCCCGAGCAGGTTCTTTGACACAATAAAACAAGGGAAAAGAAAGGGAGTAAGCTTTAAGCTTAGTAAGTCTACATGTAAACAATAAGCATCGTACCATATGCTAATCAACTAATAACATTACATACTATGTAAGAACTATTCCCATTATCATAATCATGCTTACTCATCTCAACTCTTACCACATTCCATCCACATATCACACACATTGCTCACATAACCTTGCACATACACCCTGCATTTATTACCATAAAGCCACATGAAATATTTACTTAAACAAGCCTCTCGATGAACCCTTCAGAATAATACTAGGTACCCAGGGGTTTCGCACACAGCCCACCATTGATCAATAATAGGGTGGCATCGCACATAGCCCACCAACAAGAATAATTACGGTGGTTTCGCACATACCCCACCAAATGATAATATAAATGATGGTATCACACACAGCCCATCGTGAATAAATAATAGGGTGGTATCGCATATAGCCCACCAACAATGATAATTACGGTGGTATCACGCACAGCCCACCAAACGATAATTACAGATATTTATCCATAGTTACATTTCTATTCCGAGGTTCATACGAGAATTACTCATTATCTATCATTTTCAATCAATCTCACCAATAAGTAGTTTCATCCATACAATGCATAATAGGTAACAACATATGTATTAAAGGTGTATCGTTTACACATAAACTTACCTCGGTGCAAAATGTGTTAATCGATGATTTAGTCCGTAACCTTGCCTTTTCCCCAGTCAAGGTTGTTTCCTAGCTCTTCTTGATCTATAATAAAAAATTTACTCATTTCATCACTACTTAACTCATGACACATCAAAATTTCTACTCAAGCACAAATGACCATTTTGCCCTTATACTTTGGCAAAATTACGATTTTGCCTCTAGGCTCGTAAATCGTTTTCATCACATTTTCTTATTAAACAAGCCTAGCTGAACATTTATTTCTCTTATAACAATTCATAAAACCAATCATTTCATGCATTTACTACTCAATTACAACCTTTACAAATAAGTCTCATTTAGGTGTTTTCATGGTAACACCTTTCATAAAAGTTATTCCTTAACCCAATAACATTCATTTTCTTCAATAAAAACTCAGCAAACAACATAAACACTCTCATGACAAGTCCCTAAAATTTCAACCATTTTACAAAATAGTCCCCCCATTAACTAGCTTAAGCTTTAGGTGTTCCAAAAGTACAAAAATATCAAGAAAGACCTCTAAAATCACTTACTTGCAAAGTAATAGCTTGGCTGAAAGTTTGAACTTCAAAAACCTCTATTTTCTCTTTAAATTTTGGTGGAAGAAGAAATGAGAATAGTAAAAGATGATATCTTCTTTATTTATCATATTTTATTCATTTGAGTCACCTACTATCACCAATTTTTTTGACCAATTTAATGCATTTGTCTCCCTTGGACTGCCATCACCTTTAGGGTGGTATAATTGCACTTTAAGGACCTCCAATTTAATATTCCATAGCTATTAGACACTCTTAGCTTGTAGAATAGAAATTTCACACTTTATGCGATTTAGTCCTTTTTCGCAATTAAGCATACAATCGCTAGAATTAAAGCACCAAAATTTTCATTCATCCTTATAATCATGCTATAACACATAAAATAATATTAAAATAATTTTCTCCAACCTCGAATTAGTGGTCCCAAAACCACTATTCTGACTAGCCCCAAAATCGAGCTGTTACAATGTGCTAGGACGTATGCCATTTAGGGGGTATACTGACTTATACCACACAACCAATCACACGCCCGTGTGTGAGACCGTGTGGAGCATACTGACTTCACTTCAATATGAACACCAGGGGACACACGGCCGTGTAGCATGACCGTGTGTCGTACACAGTTGAGACACGCCCGTGTCTCTACCCGTATGGACAAAAATAAGCTAATTGTAAAGCCAATTTGCCACCCTTTTTGCACATACCTACACAAGCTAAAATGGCATCATTTTAAGACACAAATATGCAACCAAAAGTTCATCAACCAATACAGAATCATACCATATTCATTTCAACTAAATTTAATACTCAATTCCATACCATTTACCTATTCAAATACTAATCAATTCATCTTGCTTTACTAAGCATAATTCACATATATAATTCATCTAACTAAACCAATTCAAATATACATAATCACTTCAACTCCATTCATTCAAGATAGGTATATTACCAAACATTTAAAGTAGAACTATTTGCACATTCATAAGCATCATCAAGTTCATCATCCTATGCCAACTTAAATGGCCCAAATACACATCTATCAAATAAATAGTTTTGATACAAGCCTATACATGCCATATACCATATATACATAGCTTCAAAAGTACCAAAATAGATGATCGATAGTGCGATGAGGTCTCTAATGATTCCCGGATTCGAGCTAGCTTCATAGAAAATAAAACATAGAAACAATAAACAAAGTAAGCTATAAGCTTAGTAAGTTCGTATGTGAACATGAAATAATCTCAAAATTCATTAACAATTCAAAATAGATAATATCATAAACATTTAAGCCATCAAGTCATGGGCTATCATAAAGTTTAACCATAACACCATTCATCAATTCTCAACTTTCATTAGTTTGATACTCGAATGGTTTTTCGTACATACTTATACCGAGACATTTCTATTTCTCATCAATACTTTTATCGAACCACTTCTATTTACAAATGCTTTCGATACAAATTCATTGATTTTTCGATGCCATTGTCCAACTATTGGTCGATTGCCATAGCCCAGCTATGGTCTTATTAGGCAACTTGCCTTACTCAATTCATACGTTTCATTCAATATTTCAACATTTGTACAATAGAATAAATACTATCTCAGTTTCATCCATCAACTAAATAGATACACATTCGAGTTCAATTATACGAACTTATCTTGTATTTGGAATTGACGCATTGGGTCGACTATTCGATAACCTTACTTTTCCCCCGATCTAAATCCAAATTCCTCTTTTTTTGATCTATATGTATTCAAAATTAACTTATTTATTCATTGATTCATTCAATTCATTCCACAAGCACATATTTAGGAATTTTTACAGTTTAACCCCTAAAGTTCCACATTTTTACAATTTAGTCCTTATCACATAAAAACACAATTTACACAATTTCTTTC
The DNA here is from genome assembly GCA_025503065.1 of Gossypium bickii. Lineage (NCBI taxonomy): Eukaryota > Viridiplantae > Streptophyta > Magnoliopsida > Malvales > Malvaceae > Gossypium > Gossypium bickii. Next base: position 76,663,599 of record CP106713.1, read on the forward strand.
TAAATTCATGCGTGTCGAATTTCTATTTGGTTCTTAGCAGCCCTAAACTTTCATTTATTTCACATTTCAACTACAGAATTTGCATATTTCACAAATTAATCCCTTTTTGACATTTTTGTTAAAAATCACTTTACAAAACTATTAAATCTATCAATAATTAATCATTTTCCAATATCAAACATTTAAAAGCTCAAGCACTCAACAATGGCACTTTATGAAATCATTAGCAAATTTAAAAATTAAGGCACGAGCTAGCTAAAATACGAAGCAACGATTACAAAAACATAGAAATCATCAAAAACGAGCTAAAATCTTACCTTAATCAAACCAAGAATGTGTCGAACCCTAGATAGACATGGAAGCTTTCTTTTTCACTTCAAAATTTAGCTAAAAGATGGTGATAAAAAATTATTTTGATTTTGGTTTTATTTATATATGATTTATTAACTAATTACATTATTAACCTTATTAATAAACATATAAAATCTCATAATGGATGTCCATTAATGTCCATCAACATTTTAAATGGTCTAATTACCATTTATGGGCATCATATTTAAAAGCCAAAACCAATTGACACATTTAATGAGTAGCATGCAACTTTTGCATTTTACACAATTTAGTCTTTTTTCTCAAATTGACTAATTAAACGATAAAATTAGCTCACGAAATTTTCACACATTCATGCTGTCATGATGTAAACACATAAAATAATATTAAAAATATTTTTTTGACCTCAGATTTGTGGTCTCGAAACCACTGTTCCAATTTGACTCAAAAACATGTTACAACTCTCCCCCTTAAGGATTTTCATCCCTGAATATCTTACTAAGGAATATGTTCAGGTATTGTTTTCTCATAGCATCATTGGGTTCCCACGTAGCTTCTTCAATCACGTGTCGATGCCATAATACTGTCACTAATGCAATTTTCTTATTTCTTAGCTCTTTGATCTCACAAGCTAAAATTCGAATCAGTTCTCCATCTTATGACATATCAGACTGAATTTCAACTTCTGTCGGGGAAAAAACATGTGAATGGTCAAATCGGTATCGTCGAAGCATCGACACATGAAACACATTATGTATTTTCTCTAACTCAGACGGTAAAGGTAGTCGATAAGCAATTGGCCCGACTTGCTCGATAATCTCATACGGTCCGATGAATCGCGGACTCAATTTCCCTTTTTGACCAAACCGAAATATCTTTTTCCACAGTGACACTTTCAGAAACACTCTATCCCTGATCTGAAACTCAATATCTTTCCATTTCAAGTCTACGTATGATTTCTGTCGATCCAAAGCTACTTTTAGACTATCGCAAATTACTTTCACTTTTTCTTCAGTCTCTCTGATCAGATCAACCCCGTGAATCTTATTTTTGCTGAGCTCACTCCAATACAATGGTGTTCGACATTTATGACAGCATAGAGCTTCATATGGTGCCATCTTTATACTCGATTGAAAGCTATTATTGTAAGAAAATTCAATCAACGGTAGATATTTCTCCCAGCTACCCTCAAACTCAATGATACAACAACGTAACATGTCCTCAAGTATCTGAATAACTCATTCGGATTGACCATCGATTTGTAGGTGAAATGCAGTGCTAAAATGCAGCTTCGTACCCAAAGCTTCTTGTAATTTCTTCTAAAATCTTGATGTAAACCTCGGATCTCTATCCGAAACAATAGTTAGTGGAACTCCGTGCAATCAAACAATCTCTGAAATATACAACTCAGCCAAATTATCAAGTGAATAATCTGTACGTACAGGAATAAAATGAGTCGATTTCATAAACAACCCTTATTGCATTTTTCTTTTTCATAGATAAAGGCAAACCCGATACGAAATCCATTGTCACTCTATCCCATTTCCACTCAAGAATCATTATAGGATGTAATAAACCTGACAGCACTTGATGCTTAGCTTTGACCTACTGACAAATCAAACATTTCGAAACAAATATTGAAATATCTTGTTTCATGCCGTGCCACCAATAAGGCTGTTTCCAATCGTTATACATTTTTGTGCTTTCTAGATGTACTGATAAACAACTATTGCATGCTTCGTTTAGAATCTTCTGAATGAGCTCAGAATTTCTTGGTACACATATTCTATCACGAAACATCAAATAGTCATCAGATCCTATTCAAAACTCTGAATCAGAAGTCGACTCACATTGAGCTCGTTTTGCTTGCAATTCATTATCAAATTTTTAAGCCATATCGAACCATCGTCATATAACGCTAATTGTGTGTTCAAAACACGTAAAGCAAATAAGGACTTTCGGCTCAATGCATCAGCAACTACATTTGCTTTCCCCAGATGATACTCAATTACCAATTCATAGTCTTTTAGCAATTCTAACCATCTCCGCTATCGCAAATTCAATTCTTTCTAAGTCATCAGATATTTTAAGCTTTTGTGGTCATGGCATTTCTCACCAAACAAGTAATGGTGCCAAATTTTCAATGCGAACACTAAAGCCCGTAGGAAACTTAAGCCTGTAGTGGATTTACGACAGTGAAACAACTTTTAAATTATTACTTGCATAAGACATGTGCTTTAAACAGTGAAACAATGAACTAAATTCATAAAAATTCCTAATTTAGATAATATGAGAATTAGCGATGAGCGCTAGAAGAAGTGCAAGGGGTCACGGCAGAGGCCGTGGAAGTGTTAGAGCTGATGTGCTGACTCAGCTAGTTAGGGAGGTACTAGAGGAGGTTAAATAAATTAGTGAAACACTTCGGGTTAGGTGCATGGACTGCAAGAAAAAAAAAGATTGTAGTTTTCTAAGGCTGCAGTCTCGTTCTGTGAAGCATGTTAAGGTATGTCCAAACTTTCCGACTTACAAATATTACAGAAGGCGTCATCCGAGTGAATGCTGGAGAAAGTCAGGAGCGTGTTTTAGATGCGGATTGTTCAATCACCATTAAGTCGGGTATGTTTTGTGTGGATGCGATATTTTTGGGTATAGAAACTGTATGCGTGCAACGTTTATATGTTATTCAATCAGAGCGGTGCGTTTAGTAGTTAGTTGGAAATTTCGAGGATGAAATTTCTTTAAGGGGGTAGAATTATAACGCCCCGAATTTGGGCCTAGAAGAATTGGGCCCATTGGGCTTTGGGTCTCATAAAATTTTTAAGTGAGCAAGAAAAAGACAAATGACATGAAGGCTTTAAAGGTTTAATGAATTTGGAGTGTCTAGGTGTGTTGGAGAAGGTCTGGGTTAGAGTTTTGTGGTAGAAGATTCTTAATATAATTAATTAAGGAATCAGGGTTGTGAGTAGTGGGCTTTTAAATAAAAATAAGTGAAAAATGGCACAAAGAAGCCTGTGGTGAAGTGGCTAAGTGATGCCACTAAGGTGTAGAGAGGTGGCAACATATGCATGCAAGAAGGTCTGATGTTCGAGTGCTAGCTTAGCTTGATTTTGGAGTTTAATTTTAGGCTTCTAGAAGGCTGGAAGTGGCGTGTAGAGGGACTCTAAGGAGAAGTGATCAGTAGAGAGAATTTAGGAGAAGGATAAGGGAGATATCATGGAGAAAAATTAGGAGATGAGCAGTGGATGAAGTGGTGCCGAATTGGACTTTAGGGGAGGCTAAGTTTCAGCTATAGGCTATATAAATATGTGTGTGCCAAATCTGGGGTCCTAGGCAATGTTGAATTTTCCATTCTTTTTCTTTTCCTTGCCGAAACCTTATTTTTCCACAACTAAAAACACCTTGCCTTGTTGCCGAAATCTCCTATAGCTGAATCCGTTTTTGCTGAATTCTCTCATAGCCAAAGTATCATCATCTTCTCTTGCCGAAATCCCTATTAGTGTCGAATCTTTGTTGTTTTCCTCCTCCACAAATTGATTTTTATCTACTGTCATTCAAGGTTAAAAGCTGAATCTCGTTCAGTAGCTATCTAGGTCGCAGGATCAAAAGTGGATTCGATCAGTATTCAATTAACCACTTAGTGTGTTTTGTTAAAAGCCGAAGGATTCTAAGTTCTTATTGTCATTAATCTTCTATTAATAAGGGTAAGGTTCAGAGATCGCAAGCGTGGTAAGGATCGTTAGCAAAGTATAAGTGTACTCAACTCGATTATGGTTTAAGTAAATGGCCGAATGTGAGTATGATCTATAGGGGTGACTTGTGTGGATTATGAGTCACTCGAAGTTTGATGGTGTATGTGTGAGTGCAGATCTAGGGGATACTCGTGATTAATAGCTAATGAAGGGCTTTTAGAACCCGGTAGCACACGGTAAGGTTACGGTAAGGCTTCGGCTTTTGGTAAATATTTTGATTAAGTATGGGTGATTGATTAAAGGTTGGTTAGTTGTAGGTTCAAGACCAAGGATAGTATAGCACATCGCGGTAACCAGGTTTGTACAAACACTACACACACATGCTATCGGCAATGCCGAAAAACCGAAAGTGGCTAAATGGGCCCACTGAGGCTAAGTTTGATGAAATTGATTGATTTTATTATATGAATTGAGTTAGTCATGCATATTACATGATTTGGAATTGTTTCGGGCCTAATAGGTGATATGAATGAGATTTGGGCCAATGGGCCGTAAGGATGTGATTTGGGCTTTATGGGCTATATGAACGTGAAATGGGCTTGATAGGCTTTATGGGGACGTAGACAAGTATGCTAGGGTTTAATGGACTTTAGGCCTAGTTCTGAACAACTCTTAAACTGCATAAGACTTAATTTAGTAATCAACATGTTTGGGGACAAGTCACTGGGTTAGAGTGTGGCAATAGACATATGCATGTCTATGATTGGATCTAGGGAGAGCCTGGTACTTAAGCGGTTATAGCGACCCACCTCCTCTTATCTGAAATCCTACCTAGTGCGTAGTGTCTGTTCACTTTAGCCGCAAGGACTTGTTAATGGGCCAAAGTTCATAACTAAAACCCGAGAGGGACCAAAATACCCCTGATTTGTAAAATTACCAAAATACCCTTGATTTGTAGAATTACCAAAATATCCCTAATTTACAAAATTTCCAAAATACCTCTATTTTGCAAAATTACCTAAATACCCCTATAAGGTAGAATTACAAAAATACCCCTGGGTAGTGAAATGACTAAAATTACCAAAATACCCCTATTTTGTAAAATTACCTAAATACCCCTGTAGGGTAGAATTATGAAAATACCCCTGGGTAGTGAAATGAGTAAAATACCCCTAAGTGCTTAATGTGTGAAATTGTGTATGTTGCATTCATGAAATATATGTTGCATTTGGGGGGGTTTGATGATACGGAGGAAGATATGTGAGGATCGCATAGGCGCTTGATGATCGTGGATCCACTGGTCGCTTTAAGCCCATTATATGCTTAGCAACCTTGCTGCAACGTTTGAGTAGTGCCGCTGTTGGTGCTACCTTTAGAGTGTAGGGATGGGTGGGTTGATATTTATATCCCCACAGGAGTGTAGGGTTGGAAGGGAAATGGAGTGTAGGGTTGGATTTAGGATGGGAATATTGCATTCATGTGAAATTGATGTGATATGAGGTCATTGTGGGCTAAGGTCCAAGACCACCGATTTTGATAGGGCTTAGGCCCAATGTAATATTTGCATGTTGATTTGATTATCAAGGGTCGTACATACTGAGTTTCAAAACCCACACCCTTCTTATTAAATGTTTCAAGTGACCCTTAGTAGACGGCTCGACGTGGGAGAAGACTCGGAGATAGCCACACCTCAAGTCACTGCAAGCAATTTTATTTAGTTTTGAAAGACTTAGTTTTAATTACTTTATTTTCGTTGGATGTAATAATGCTTTGTATCTCTAATTTGACTTTAGATTTTGAATTTTGTTATTTCAACTGTTTACTTAATTGTTAAACTTAGATAAATTTCATAAGTTTAAACATGGTTTCCGAAACACTTACAACATGGGATTTTATCCCAACTTAATAAATTTCAAGGATTTTGAGTTCCTAAGCCTTAAATCTAGATTTTTAACTTGGTAAAATTATTTTGAATTGTTCTTTTGATGTGACATTCCCAGATTCGACCATAACGTTTGGGCCGGGTCTGGGGGTGTTACAATTAGTGGTATCAAAGGCCGGTTGCAAAGCTCGGGCTGTGAAATGGGCCTTAGATTTTAGGTTTTTAAAACAAGTAGATTAAAAAAATTTTGCAGGATTCTTGAAGTGTGGTTCACAAAGCCCTCGACATCGAGCCAAGTTAGTTTTCTGTACTTAAATTTGTTTAAATTACTGAACTATATCTAGATATTGGGCCACTTTAAACAATAGGTTCTTAGATACTAAAGCCCATAGGAAACTTAAGCCTGTAGTGGATTTACAACTGCGAAACAACTTTTAAATTGTTACTTACATAAGACATGTACTTTAAACAGTGAAACTATGAACTAAATTCATAAAAATTCCTAATTCAGATAATACAAGAATTAGCGATGAGCATTAGAAGAAGTGCAAGGGGTCGCGACAGGGGTTGTAGAAGTGTTAGGGTTGATGTACTGACTCAGCTAGTTAGGGAGTTACAGGAAGAGGTTAAAGAAATTAGTGAAACACTTCGGGTTAGGTGCATGGACTGTAAGAAAAAAAGAGATCGTAGTTTTCAAGGGCCGCAATCTCGTTCTGTGAAGCATGTTAAGGTACGTCCAAACTTTTCGGCTTGCGAATATTGCAGAAGGCGTCATCCGGGTGAACGCTGGAAGAAGTCAAGAGCATGTTTCAGATGCGGATTGTTCAAACACCATTAGTCGGGTATGTTTTGTGTGGATGCAATATTTTTGGGTATATAAACTGTATGCGTGCAACATTTATGTGTTATTCAATCAGAGTGCACAGCGAAAGCATAGTGGTGAGACTTGAGCGGTGCGTTTAGTAGTTAGTTGGAAATTTTGAGGATGAAATTTCTTTAAGGGGGTAGAATTATAACGCCCCGAATTTGGGCCTAGAAGAATTGGGCCCATTGGGCTTTGGGTCTCATAAAATTTTTAAGTGAGCAAGAAAATGACAAATGACATGAAGGCTTTAAAGGTTTAATGAATTTGGAGTGTCTAGGTGTGTTGGAGAAGGTCTGGGTTAGAGTTTTGTGGTAGAAGATTCTTAATATAATTAATTAAGGAATCAGGGTTGTGAGTAGTGGGCTTTTAAATAAAAATAAGTGAAAAATGGCACAAAGAAGCCTGTGGTGAAGTGGCTAAGTGATGCCACTAAGGTGTAGAGAGGTGGCAACATATGCATGCAAGAAGGTCTGATGTTCGAGTGCTAGCTTAGCTTTATTTTGGAGTTTAATTTTAGGCTTCTAGAAGGCTGGAAGTGGCGTGTAGAGGGACTCTAAGGAGAAGTGATCAGTAGAGAGAATTTAGGAGAAGGATAAGGGAGATATCATGGAGAAAAATTAGGAGATGAGCAGTGGATGAAGTGGTGCCGAATTGGACTTTAGGGGTGGCTAAGTTTCAGCTATAGGCTATATAAATATGTGTGTATCGAATCTAGGGTCCTAAGTAATGCCAAATTTTCCATTCTTTTTCTTTTCCTTGCTGAAACCTTATTTTTCCACAACTGAAAACACCTTGCCTTGTTGCAGAAATCTCCTATAGTTGAATCCCTTTTTGCCGAATTCTCTCATAGCCAAACTCTTTTATTGTATCATCATCTTCTCTTGCCGAAATCCCTATTAGTGTCGAATCTTTGTTGTTTTCCTCCTCCACAAATTGATTTTTATCTACTATCAGTCAAGGTTAAAGCTGAATCTCGTTCAGTAGCTATCTAGGCCGCAGGATCAAAAGTGGATTCGATAAGTATCCAGTTAACCACTTAGTGTGTTTTGTTAAAAGCTGAAGGGCTATCTAACTTCTTATTGTCATTAATCTTCTATTAACAAGGGTAAGGTTCAGAGATTGCAAGCGTGGTAAGGATCGTTAGCAAAGTGTAAGTGTACTCAACTCGATTATGGTTTAAGTGAATGGCCAAATGTGAGTATGATCTATAGGGGTGACTTGTGTGGATTATGAGCCACTCGAAGTTTTATGGTGTAGGTGTGAGTGCAGATCTAGGGGATACTCGTGATTAGTAGCTATGGAAGGGCTTTTAGAACCCGGTGGCACACGATAAGGTTACGGTAAGGCTTCGGCTTTTGGTAAATATTTTGATTAAGTATGGGTGATTGATTGAAGGTTTGTTGGTTGTAGGTAAGACCAAGGATAGTATAGCACGTCTCAGTAACCAGGTGTGTACAAACACTACACACACACACGATATCGGCAATGCCGAAAAGCCGAAAGTGGATAAATGGGCCCGGTGGGCCCTAAGGCTAAGTTTGATGAAATTGATTGATTTGGTGATATGAATTGAGTTAGTCATGAATGTTACATGATCTAGAATTGTTTTGGGCCTAATAGGCCATATGAATGAGATCTAGGCCAATGGGTCGTAAAGATGTGATTTGGGCTTAATGGGCTATATGAACGTGAAATGGGCTTGATGGGCTTTATGGGGATGTAGACAAGTATGCTAGTGTTTAATGGACTTTAGGCCTAGTTCTGAACAACTCTTAAACCGCATAAGACTTAATTTAATAATCAACATGTCCGGGGACAAGTCATTGGGTTAGAGTGTGGCAATGGACATATGCATGTCTAGGATTGGATCTAGGGAGAGCTTGGTACTTAAGCGGTCCTAGCGACCCACCTCCTATTATCTGGAATTCGACCTGGTGCGTAGTGTCTGTTCACTTTAGCCACAAGGACTTGTTAATGGGCCAAAGTTCATAACTAAAACCCGAGAGGGACCAAAATACCCCTGATTTGTAAAATTATCAAAATACCCTTGATTTACAGAATTACCAAAATATCCCTGATTTACAAAATTTCCAAAATACCCCTGTTTTGTAAAATTACCTAAATACCCCTGTAGGGTAAAATTATGAAAATACCCCTGGGTAGTGAAATGACTAAAATACCCCTAAGTGCTTAATGTGTGAAATTGTGTATGTTGCATTCATGAAATATATGTTGCATTTGGGTGGGTTTGATTATACGGAGGAAGATATGTGAGGATCGCATAGTCGCTTGACGACCGTGGATACACCGGTGGCTTTAAGCCCATTATATGCTTAGCAGCCTTGCTGCAATGTTTGAGTAATGCCGCTGTTGGTGCTACATTTGGAGTGTAGAGATGGGTGGGTTGATATTTATATCCCCACAGGAGTGTAAGGTTGGAAGGGAAATGGAGTGCAGGGTTGGATTTGGGATGGGAGCATTGCATTCATGTGAAATTGATGTGATATGAGGTCATTGTGGGCTAAGGCCCAAGACCGCCGACTTTGATAAGGCTTAGGCCCAATGTAATATTTGCATGTGGATTTGATTACCAAGGGTCGTACACACTGAGTTTTGAAACTCACACCATTCTTATTAAATTTTTCACGTGACCCTCAGTAAACTGCTCGACGTGGGGGAGGACTCGGAGATAGCCACACTATAAGGCACTGCAAGTAGTTTTATTTAGTTTTGAAAGACTTAGTTTTAATTACTTTATTTTCGTTGGATGTAATAAGGCTTTGTATCTCCGATTTGACTTTAGATTTTGATTTTTATTATTTCAACTATTTACTTAATTGTTAAACTTAGATAAATTTCTTAAGTTTAAACATGGTTTTCGAAACACTTAAAACATGGGCTTTTATCCCAACTTAATAAATTACAAGGATTTTAAGTTTCTAGCCTTAAATCTAGAGTTTTAATTTGGTAAAATCATTTTGAATTGTTCCTTTGATGCGACATTCCCAGATTGGGCCATAACGTCTGGGCTGGGTCTGGGGGTGTTACAGCCTCTATCAATAATGCTTTCAATTGTTTTCTGACCACTCAAATCTAACATCTTTTTGAAGCAATCACGTCTTCGGAGTCGTAATCATCGAAAAGCCTTTCATAAATCGTCTATAATGGCCATCTAGTCTTAGAAAACTACAGATGTCGGAGGCTTCCAATCTATAATAGTAGAAATTTTGCTGTGGTCAACTCGGATACCCTCTGCTGAAACTATATGTCCCAGAAAACCAACCTCTCGTAGCTAAAACTCACATTTGCTGAACTTTGCAAACAACTATCTATCTCTCAAAGTTTGTAACATGTTCTCAAATGCTCGGCATGCTCAGATTCATTATGAGAGTAAATCAAAAGGTTATTAATAAACACAACTACAAATCGATCAAAGTACGGCCTGAAAATCCAGTTCATCAAGTCCAGAAAAACGGCAGGTGCAATTGTTAGTCCGAAAGGCATAAAAAGAAATTCGTAGTGTTCGTACCTTGTTTTAAATGCAGTATTTGGAACATCCGAGTCTTTCACTCGCAACTGGTAATAACCCGATCTCAAATCGATTTTTGAAAACACTATTGCCCCTTTTATCTGATTAAACAAATCATCAATCTACGGTAGAGGGTATTTGTTCTTTATAGTCACTTTATTCAGCTATCTGTAGTCAATACACATTCTCATCCTGCCACTTTTCTTTTTACAAACAACACTGGTGCACCCTAGAGAGAGAAACTCAGTCTAGCAAAACCCTTATCTATCAACTCTTGCAACTGAGCTTTCAATTCTTCTAACTCTGTTGGGGCCATTCTGTACGGAGCTATCAATATCAACGTTGTCCCCGGTACTAATTCAATATCAAATTCAACTTCTCTGATAAGTGGTAAACCCGGTAACTCTTCTGGAAACATATCTGGATACTTGCACACAACTGGTACTATTTCAATTTTTCTTTCGGTCACTTTCGTATCAAATATATAAGCTAGATAAGCTTCACAACCCTTTCTCACAAATCTATGAGCTGACATAGATGAGATCACAACTGGAAAACTGTTCAGATCATCAGATTCAATTCTAATAATCTCATTATTCTGACATTTTAGTTCAATTGTCTTTCGTCTACAATTCACTATAGCACTATGCATCGTTAGCCAATCCATACCGAAGATTACATCAAATTCGTCGAATGGCAACAACATCAGATTAGCAGGAAAATAGAAATCCTGATGCATTAACAGACAATTCTTGTAGATTTTGTCAACCAAAACACATTTGCCTAAGGGTTCGATACTCTAATCACAAATTTAGTAGACTTTACAAGCAAAGTCATACTAGATACTAAATTCATGCATATATAAGAATGAGTTGACCTTGGATCTATCAATGCAATCACATTAGTATCATAGAAAGTGAAAGTACCGATGATAACATCTGGAGATGACGCTTTTTCGTAAGCGCGAATAGCGTAGGCTCTCGCAGGTGCTCTAGCATCGGGTCTCACAGTAGTATCTCGTGTCACACCTCTACCACCACTCACATTTCTAACATTACAGAATGGTCTTCCTCTCACAGCAGGGTTGCTCGATTTCATGTTCTGGGACTTATCTTTCTCATCTATCTCAAGACAATCCCGGATGAAATGTTCATGCGAGCCACATCTAAAACAAGCTTTATCATTCAATCTACACTCTCCAAAATGTCATTTTCCACAATGTCCACATTCCAGTTTATTTGATTTAATATTAGCCACACTAGCCACTGACACAGCTGGAGTTTTTGAACTCGTAATTTGCTTCCCACGATCTCTATTCCACTGATGTGTTTGATCGACTAAACAAATCTCGAGATTTCTTTGACGAAGAGTGATATAGCTTATTCATCGATCTTTTCTTGAATCTCTAGCTTCTGAATCTACTTTTCTCTTTTCTTTGCTAAGATCTGCATCTTTACAAGCCCTTTCAACCAGCACGACAGAATCTTTCAATTCAAGAATCCCAACTAATAGTTTTATATCCTCGTTCAACCTATCAACGAACCGTTTACACATAATCTCCTCAGTAGACACATACTCTTCAGCATACTTGCTTAAGCATACGAATTCTCTTTCATACTTAGTGACAGTCATCCAGTCTTGTTTCAACTCTAGAAACTCTTTATGCTTCTGATTGAGAAATCTTTGACTGATGTACTTATTTCGGGATTTAGATTGGAAAAACTCCCAAGTAACCCGTTCTTTAGGAACTACAGATATCAACGTTTCCATCAGTGGTACACATTATTTCTCAGTAAAGATACAACACATTTGATACATTCATTAGGAGTACAAGATAATTCATCAAATACTCAGATTGTATTTTTGGGCCAGAACTCAGCTCCCTCCACATCATCATCAACAATAGCCCGGAACTCTTCAACCCCATGTTTTCGAATCTTATCTATTGGCGGCTTGTTCATCCATATTGGATCTATAACTCGAGGAAGAATAGGGGTTTGTTGAGGAACAGGTGGGGGTGGAGGTTGTCGAGCAGTCGAATTCATTCGAACAAACCCCGTGAACCACTCATTCATCATCTGGAAAAAGGCTTGTTTAGCCTCTCTCTCATGACTACTCGATATAGGCCTAGTATCAGATGGCGCTGCCCCTTGAGCAGGAGCTGTAACAACCCGATTTAGACCCTAGTCAGAACAGTGGTTTTGGGACCACAAATCCGAGTCAAAAAAATATTTTAATATTATTTTTTGTGTTTACAGTATGTGAATTAATATGTGTGAAAGTTTCGTGTGAAAATTTTATCGTTTGTGTGCTTGATTTTATAAAAAGGACTTAAATCATGTAAATTGTAAAAGTAGCGTGCTATATGTTAAAATGCCTATTTGCTTTGATTAATTAATTATGAAGTCTTTAAAATGAAATTTGGCCACTTTTTAATTGGATGGATGGTAATAGACAACCATTATATGGTTTTCTAATTAATTTATAAAGGTTAAATTTGTAAATGTTATATTAATATGTAATAAATAAAACAAAACATTAAAAGAAAGCATGCATATTATCTTTGTTGGCCTAATGGAAAAAAGAAAGAAAAAACTTTGAAGGTTTTTAAGGTTTGGCTCTTTGAAACTCAAATCAAGGTATGTATTTTGTTCGATTTTTGATAATTTTTACGTTTTTGAGATCGTTGCTTCGAGTGCTAGCAAACCCATGCCTTAATTTTCAGTTTTAATGAAGATTTGAGATTTACCATTGATGATAGCTTGATGTTTTTGTAGTTTGATGATAAAATATAATTCTCTATTGATAGATTATTATGTTTAACTAAGTGATTTTTGATAAAAAAATATGTATTAAGGACTAAATTGAGAAATTTGTAAATTGAGGGGTCAAAATATGAAATAAATGAAATTAATGGGCTGCTAGGGACCTAAGGTAAATTTGGCCTAACATGGGTTTGATGAGATTTTGTGTATTTTGTGTTATTTTGAAATATGGAATAAAATGTTAAAATGTGAAATGTTAGGGGCTAAAATGTAAAATGCCCAAATTATGTGTTCTTGGTGAAATTGAATAAAATGTTGAATAAGTAAGTTAATTTTGATATTAATTAGATTGGAAAAAGCGGAATTTAGATCTATATCGAGGGAAAATCAAACTATCGAATTAGTTGACTTAATTTGTCGTTACTACGAACGAGGTAAGTTCGTATTTTAATAGACATCACAAAATCATGTTATAAATGCATATTATTTGTATGATTGAATTCAGCGCCGAATGGTAATGCAAATGTATGTATTTGCTATTTTAATAATGGTTTAAATTATTCATATGATCATTTGATAGATGATGAGTATTTGATTAAGAAATGCATAAAAATTGAGTTGATGAATTGGTTCATTTTTGAGGTATGAATTGATGTTTGAATTGAGAAATATTGAATTAATAACATAGGTTATAGTAATGATTATAGCTTGTGTATTTGGAATGTTTTGGCCACCTATTAATGGTATTGAAATGGTACAAAAAGATGTGGTTTAGGTATGTATGAGGAGGGTGAGAAATATGGCTTAAACCAAGCCTAATTTTGTGCCACACGGCCTAAGAACACGGGCGTGTGTCTCAACCATGTGACCCATGCTGTTTTAATAAAACAAGTCAGTGTGTTCCATGACCTAGACACACGGGCATGTCTAGTGGCCGTGTGTCCAAGTCAGTATGTATGCCCTATTTCCACACGGTCTGTCACACGAACGTGTCTGGAAGCCGTGTGAGGTACACGGCTTGTCCACACGGACGTGAGACATTTGAAAATGTGAAAATTATTCTAAGTTTCAGAAATTTTGTATATGTTTGGTTTAGTCCCGAACCACTTCTAAGCATGTTTTAAGGCCTCGTAGAGCCTTGTAAGGGACAATATGATTGTGTTTGAATAGCATATGTATTTGAATGTCTAAATGTATGAGATATGTATATGTTATGAAGTAAGTGATCGGTAATACCTTGTAACCCTATTCCGGTGACAGATAGGGGTTAAGGGTGTTACAGGAGCGGGCGCGTTACTCTCTACATCGTCAGCTATAGCTCTTTCGGGATCCATTAATATATGAAAACACAATTTAAGATGTCAGGAATCATCACACTATCACAGAGCATATATATGGCATGTATAGCTTGACTCTCACACACGCTACGTTACTCCTAGAATCGACTAAACCATAGCTTTGATACCAATAAATATAACACCTTTCACTCGTATTCATAGTCAGAATAGGGTTATGAGGTATTACCGATCTATCAACATCATTTAAGATACATAATTCATACATTTATGCATTCATACTCAAATGCCATTCAATCATATTTATATTGTCACTTATGAGAGCCTAAGAGGCCTTAAACATGCTTTAGAAGTAGTTTGGGACTAAACTGATTACACACGAAAATTTCTAAAAACTTAGAAGTTTTTCAATCATATACGGGTCACACGCCCGTGTGAACAAGCCGTGTACCTCACACGGCTAGTAGACATGCCTGTGTCTTAGGCCGTATGAAAATAAGACATACATACTGACTTGCAACACATGGTCGAAGACACACTCGTGTGCCAGGCCGTGTGAAATTTGGAGAGTATACTGAATTGGGTCATACGGCCAACCACACGTCCTGTATCTATGTAACAGACCAATTTTGACCCTAATCGGAACGGTGGTTTCGGGACCACGAACCCGAGCCTAAGAGACATTATAATATTATGTATTGTGTTTGTTATGTGTGTTTTTGTGAGTGTGAAAGTTTCGTGGAAAATTTTAGCTATCTGAGTGTTTAAATTGCTAAAAGGTCTAAATTGCAAGAAGGACAAAGTAGTGGGCATTAATAAAAAGGGAGCTAAGTGAATTGTCCATAAAACATAAGGATTTGCATGTCAAATTTCCCACCTTTAAACAAGGTGGACGGCAAGCATGCAAGAATCTTATACTTTCTATGTATATTAAATTTTAAGTATTATTATATGTTAAGCATGCTAAATGGATGAGAATTTAATTTAAACAAAAGAAAATTTCTTTCTTCTTCCTCACTCATCCCCTACCCAGAACTTACCTTCAAGAAGAGAAGACATTTATCTTCTTCATTCGGTGTGCATGTGTCCCTAAGGTGAGGTATCAAGCTTCATTTCTTTGATGGTTTTGCATGGTTGTGTTGGTAGTCTTACATACTATCGAGTTCTTGTGCAAAAATTTGAGATTTAAGCTCTCCTTAGATTCGGCCATGACTTAGTTCTAAGGCCTTTTCATGTGTGATGAAAACATGTTGGCTATGGTTGGTTACATTGTTTGATAGATAGAAAAAGAAAAGAAATGGTGGATACCTTAGCTTGATTTAATAAGTCTTATGAAGTAGAAATTGTTTGCTTAGGATGCTAATAGAAAAATCATGTTAAATTTTGGGTTTAAACAAGCTAATATTCGGCTGGAATTAGGATGAATAAGTTGTGGTTATCTAGCTTGTTTCTTGGTCGTATGTTGAAGAAAATGCATGGGTACTTTGAATTGGCATATTCGGCCATAGGAGAGCATGAAATTGGGTTATTGAATTCGGGTATAGGTACACTTTTATCAAGTTAATATGTGGCCATAGACAGCAAGATAAGTTTTAAATTAAAGCACGATAATGAGATTATTATCAAAGTGTTCCCAAATATTTTGAATGCACTTGAACAAGGTAGTGCTTGTATGCCGAATGCACATTGTTATGTCTTGAAATTTTGTATTTTATGATTTTGTTCTTGAATTGAATGGACGTGTGGTTAATTGGTTAAAATTGAACCAAATTAGATCGGGAACAAAAAGAACAAGATCGAGGAAAAGCAAAGATTATCGAGTAGCCGATTTGCACGGCTTATCGACAACCGAGGTAAGTCCTTAAGTACTTATATGTTAAAGAGTTAATTATGAACATGTTAAAGGATGAAATTTAATAATGTTGACTATAAAACTTTGTGTTAGCCGAATGTAAAGGTGCTAAATTGGGTTAAATATATTTTGTTAATGTGATTTGAACAAGTATATGGTTTCGATATGATATGTGAATGTAATATGATGTATATGATTTGGTGGTGATGTTAGCATTAATAAAAATGTATTGAAGGCTTAATTATGTTGTAATTCGGGCTTCGAGCCTAGCAGGCCTTGAGCCGGTGAGTAATTCGGGCTTCGAGCCTAGCAGGCTTTGTGCCGGTGAAATAATTCGGGCTTTTAGCCTAGCGTGCCCACGTCTTGGTGAAACAATTCGGGCTTATTGCCTAGCAGGCTTAATGCCGGTGATATACTTCGGACCTTAAGTCCAGCAGGCCTAGTGCCGGTGAATGTATTTGAGCTCTAAGTGCATGAAAATCAAGTTATGAACATATCAAGAAATTTCGGTTTAGAAGCATGATTCGTATAAATTCGACAGAGAGGTATGTATTTTATAATTGTGTTACTCAATAAAATGACAAACAAGTATTCGAGTAAGTGAAAGTTTTATACATTAATTTATTAGAGATGAATGAATATGTATATGCAAATCATATCATGTGATAGTAAATATTTGGAAGCATGAATGTATTTAGTTGATTGGATAAGCATATGATATGTACATAAGTCCATGATATACTTGATGATTGATGTATGTGAATAAGAAAGGTAAAGCTTAGTATTAAGTGCATCAATGATATTAAGTTGTTTCGGCTTTATAAATAAAAGAGGTTATGTATTATTTATGTTCGGATTAGTGATAGAAGATATTAATTCGAATGGTTGTATGTATTTCACTTAAATAAATATATGTTTAATTAGGACTTACTAAGCTAGCAAGCTTATCGTGTGGAATGATTCCTTTGTTTTATAGATTTTGGTTACGTGGCGGGCTCGTGAAGGATCGTCAAGAAGCTCATCACACTATCGCCTTCCTTTGGTATTTTGAATTTTGGTTCACGAATTAGAAGGCATGTATAGGCTAGATGAAGTCTTAGAAATATGCGATATTTAACCTTGTAAGTGTTTATGATAGCCATGCGAAAATGGCTACAATTTTTCTTAGTAAATATGATGTTGTGTTACGATATGTATGTTGGTACATGATGGCAATGTTCATGAAATTTTAAATCCAGGTTTAATCGTTTTTGCTAAGAAATATTTGCATACATATAAATCCTTGAATTTGGGAAGTAGGTAGGTTCGGCTAGAAGTTTAACTTTCATAAAATTTAGCAGAACAGCTTGTAGTGGCAGCATTGATGTAAATTAGAAAAATCACTAAAAATTGGGTACATTGAATTTGAAAGTGAATGAGATATGAGATTAAACCTTATTGTGTCTATTTTTATATGAAAGAAACAGAGTAGGCAAACGATTTATTTATTATGAGATAATTGAGTTCTAGTGAAACCTGCTCTGAATGCATTCGTGAGTCACTGTTCAGTTTTGGAAAAATTGCCATAAATTGTATAAAAATAATTAGGAATCATGGTTTATATGTGTAGAATCCTAAATGAGTCTATTTTTCATTGGTATAAATAAGAACACCATTGGAAAATTGTGCAATCAGATAACTGCAGTTTTATAAGGATAGGTCAGAACTGTCCAGCAGTGTAATAAGGGTAACTTTGAAGAATAAACTGTACAAATTGGCCACATGAAAAATTCTAGAAAAATTATGGTGAATAGATATATGAGTCTACTTTCAAGGAAAATTTACGGATCTGAATTTCGAATTTTGTAACTCGAGTTATAGCCAAATTAGTCGGCACAACGCAGTTTGACAGCTTTAAGATTTTCATGTTTTGAACTTGTAGTCAAGTCTAGTAATGCCTCTTACTTAATTCCGCGATGGTCTCGAGTAAGGGTGTTACATTTGATTGGTATCGAGCTTACGGTTTAGTCGATTCTAGGACTACCGTAGCGCGCGTGCGAGTCTAGCTATACATGCCTTATTATATGTTGATAGTGTGGTGACTTCCGACACCTGAACTTTGTTTTATATAGAAAATGGATAACGATCCTGAAAGAGCCGTAGCTGATGATGTAGAGAGCGTGGCACCTGACCGTACCCACGGATCAGCGCCGATAGACTCTCGACCTGTTTTGGGTAGCCACGAAGGAGAGACTAAACAAGCCTTTTATCGGATGATGAATGAGTGGTTTACCCAATTTGTTCAAAATAATCCATTGTACCACAACCTCCACTCCCGAATAATCCAACTCCGATTCCTTCACTCCCCCAATGATAGATCCGATGAGATCTAGTAGGCCCCAATTGATAAAATCCGAAAATTCGGGTGAAGATTTTAAAGCTAATGATGATGATGATGCCGAGAGAGCCGAAATGTGGTGGATAACACTATTCGGGTACTTAATGAGCTGTCTTGTACTCCGGATGAATGCTTGAAGTGTGCTATATCTTTGCTACGGGACGCTGCATATCACTGGTGGAATACACTAGTATCAGTGGTTCCGAAAGAAAAAGTGACATGGGACTTCTTCCGAATGAATTTCGTAAGAAGTACATCACCAAAGATTTATTGATCAAAAGCGAAAGGAGTTCTGGAGTGAAACAGGGGACGAATGATCAGAATAACGGAATATGAAAGAAAATTTGTCGAGCTCAAAGAGATATGCCGAGAGAGTGTTTACCACCGGCGATGATGTGTAAAAGATTTGAAGAAGGTTTGAATGAAGATATAAGGATGTTTGTTGGCATTCTTGAAATTCAAGAGTTTGTGACCTTAGTTGAGAGAGCTTGCAAAGCCAAGAGCTCGGGAAGGAGAAAAGGAAAGGTGAGAGACAGAAGCTAGAGACTTTCGTAAAAGATCTTCGGGTAAAGTCTTTCATTCCACGAACAAGAAGCCAGAGAGATGACTACGATCGACAGTAAAAGTCACTCTGGATCGGCCTAGACAAGATCGACCTCCTATGAGCTCCCGAGCTACCTCGATAGCTTGATGTTGGTAATATTCCACAAAATAGAGTCGAATGCAAGTATCTTGTGGGAAATGGCACTCGGGAGTTGTAGATTCCGTGATCGGTCTTGCTATAAATGTGGGTCGTCGGATCATTTTATCGAGAGTGTCCGGTTAAGCGAGCGAATGCAATCCAAAACACTACACCGAGCAAAGTGCCAATGCGAGGTAGACCACCCGCATATTCGGGCAATGTAGGTGGTAGTCGAAAAGGAACAAAGAACACTACGATCGATCGAGGCTAGAGCTCCAGCTAGAGCTTATCTTTGCCTGAGCCGAGAGGATGCTTCCTCCCCGACGTCATTACCTGTACTTTCACTCTTTATGATACTACTGTGATTGCACTAATTGATCCCGGTTCGACTCATTCTTATGTGTGTGAAAATTTAAAATTTGGCAAGACTCGCTAGTCGAGTCTCACCGAGTTTGTGATTCGAGTGTCCAACCCTTTGGGTAGATGTGTGCTTGTTAATAAAGTGTGTAGAAGTTGCCCGTTGATGATTCGAGATTATTGCTTCCAAATTGATTTAATGTTGTTGCCCTTTGACGAATTCGATATCATCCTGGTATGGATTGGTTAACTTCACATGAGGCAATAGTGGATTGTAAAAGAAAGCTTATTGACTTGAAATGCCGAAAGCGGTGAAACGATCGAAATTAAATCTTGTGACATAAATGGGTTGCCTCATGATAATATCTTCAATGGTAGCCCAAAAGTATGTGAGAAAAGGGTGTGAAGCTTATTTGGCTTATGTAATGGGAAATAAAATGTCCGAAAAACAAATGGAATCGGTACGATTATACGTGAATACGCTGATGTGTTTCTGAAGAGCTACCGCTTACCCCAAAGACGAGAGATTGAGTTCGGTATTGAGTTAGTGCACCGAGCGGCTCGATTTCGATAGCTCCGCATCGAATGGCACCGATTGAGCTAAAAAGAATTGAAAGCGCAGCTTGCAAGAGTTGATGAGATAAGGGCTTGTGACGACCGAGTTTCTCTCCGTGGGCGCTACGGTTTTATTCGTGAAAAGAAAGATGGAACTATGCGAATGTGTATCGACTACGAAACAACTAAATAAGGTAACCATAAAGAATAAGTACCCGTTACCTCGGATTGACGATTTATTTGATCAATTGAAGGGGGCTTGGTGTTTTCGAAAATAGATTTGAGATCGGGCTATTATCGATTCTATGAGTCGAGATACTGATGTGTGCCAAGATCGCTTTCGAACGAGGTACGGACACTATGAGTTTTTGGTTATGCCTTTTGGACTCACTAATGCACTCTTTGTTTTTATGGACTTAATGAACCGGTCTTAGACGCTTTTTGGATCGGTTGTAGTAGTGTTTATTGATGATATACTGATCTACTCCAAGAATGAAACGGAACATCTTTGAGCATTTAAGATTAGTACTACAAATTTTGAGAGATCAACGATTGTATGCAAAGTTCGATGAAAGTGTGAGTTTTGGTTGAACGAAGTCGACTTCTTGGGACATGTGGTTTCGGTGTCGAGAATTCGGGTGGATCCAAACAAAATAGCGACCATACTCGAGTGGAAACCACCAAAGAATGTTTCGAGATCCAAGTTTCCTAGGCCTCGCGGGGATATTATAGACGATTTGTAAAAGGTTTTTCCGTGATAGCTGCACCTTTGACGAGGCTACTACGAAAGGATGTCAAATATGAATGGTCGAAAAATGCCGAAGAGTTTCGAGCGGTTGAAAGCCCTTTTAACCGAGGCTCCAGGTGTTGACTCGGCTGAATCGGGTAAAGAATTCATTATTTTTAGTGATGCTTCCTTTAATGGGTGGGTTGTGTTTTAATGCAAGAGGGCAAGGTGATAGCCTACGCTTGAGGCAATTGAAGCCGCGACGAGAAAAATTATCCAACTCACGACACAGAGTTAGCGACCATTGTATTCGCCTTAAAAATTTGGCGTCACTATCTATTTGGCGAAAAATGTCACATTTATTCGATCACAAAAGTTTGAAGTATTTGATGACTCGTAAAGATTTAAACTTGAGACAACGTAGATGGTTGGAATTGCTAAAAGACTATGAATTAGTGATTGACTACCATCCGGAAAAGCTAATGTTGTTGCGGATGCGTTAAGTCGAAAGTCATTATTTACTCTTCGTGCACCGAATGCACGGGTGACTATGTCGATGATGGTTCGATCATGGCGAAGTTACAAGCAAGACCACTTTTTTATTCAACAAGTTTGTGACCTTACGAAAGTTGATGAAAGGTTAGTTGCCATTCGGACTCGGTGTGAAAATGCGGCGTAATCGATTTTCGGATCGATGCGAATGATTGTTTGAATTATAAAGGCCGATTGTGTGTTCCTAAGAACTCGGTTTGATACTGAGATGATTACGAACGAGGCCCATAATGGCCGAATGTCGATACACCCGGTAGTACGAAAATGTATAATGATTTGAAACAGTTTTATTGGTGGCACGGCATGAAACGAGATATATCCGAAATTGTCTCCAAGTGTTTAATCATCAACAACAAGTGAAAGCGAGCATCGGTACCATCCGGTTTACTTGACCAATCATGATACACGAATGGAAATGGGATAGAATCACCATGGATTTTGTATCCGGTCTCCCTATGACACCTAGTAAGAAAGATGCCGTGTGGGTTATCGTTGTGATCGACAAAATCAGCTCATTTTGTACCGATGCATCGACTATTCACTTGACAAACTCGCCGAATTGTATGTGTCGCAGATTGTAAGATTGCACGGTGTACCAAGTTCCATTGTTTCGAGATAGAGACCCAAGATTTACCTCGCGATTACGGAAGAAGTTGCAAGAGGCATTAGGTACTAAACTTCATTTTAGTACAGACCTTCCATCCGCAAACAGACGGTCGATCCCGAGCAAACTATTTTGATACTTGAGGACATGTTGAGGTGTTGCGTTCTCGAGTTCGAAGTGCGTGGGAACGATACCTACCTTTGATTGAGTTTGCTTACAATAATAGCTTCCAATCTAGCATAAAAATGGCACCTTATGAAGCCTTATATGGTGAAAATGTCGCACACCGTTGTATTGGGTGAGCTCGGTGAGAATAAGATACACGGGGTTGATTGGATTAAAGAAAGCGAATGCGAGAAAGTGGTTGTGATTAAAAGCAATTTGAAAGCGACTTGGATCGTCAAAAGTCCTATGCCGACTTAAAACGCAAGGACATTGAATTTCAGGTCGGAGATCGGGTGTTCTTGAAAGTTTCTCCGTGGAAGAAAATATTCCGATTCGGTCAGAAAGGCAAGTTGAGTCCGAGATTTATTGGACCGTACGAAGTCATTGAACGTATTGGACCGGTTGCTTATAGATTAAGATTGCCCTCCGAGTTAGAAAAGATACACAATGTATTTCACGTTTCGATGCTTCGCAGATACAGATCGGACCCGTCCCATGTGATCACCCCGTCAGAGATTGAAATTCGATCTGATTTGACCTATGATGAGGAACCGATCCGTATTTTAGCTCGGGAAATGAAAGAATTGAGAAATAAGAGGATTCCATTAGTGAAAGTATTATGGAATCGTCACGGAATTGAAGAGGCTACGTGGGAGCCTGAAGAGTCAATGAGGCAACAATATCCGAACTTATTTAACGGTAAGATTTTCGGGGACGAAAATCCTTAAAGGGGGAGAGTTGTAATGAGACCAATTTTGACCCTAATCGGAACGCAGTGGTTTGGGACCACGAACCCGAGCCTAAGAGACATTATAATATTATGTATTGTGTTTGTTATGTGTGTTTTTGTGAGTGTGAAAGTTTCGGGAAAATTTTAGCTATCTGAGTGTTTAAATTGCTAAAAGGTCTAAATTGCAAGAAGGACAAAGTAGTGGGCATTAATAAAAGGGAGCTAAGTGAATTGTCCATAAAACATAAGGATTTGCATGTCAAATTTCCCACCTTTAAACAAGGTGGACTGGCAAGCATGCAAGAATCTTATACTTTCTATGTATATTAAATTTTAAGTATTATTATATGTTAAGCATGCTAAATGGATGAGAATTTAATTTAAACAAAAGAAAATTTCTTTCTTCTTCCCTCACTCATCCCCTACCCGAAACTTACCTTCAAGAAGAAAGACATTTATCTTCTTCATTCTACTGTGCATGTGTCCCTAAGGTGAGGTATCAAGCTTCATTTCTTTGATGGTTTTGCATGGTTGTGTTGGTAGTCTTACATACTATCGAGTTCTTGTGCAAAAATTTGAGATTTAAGCTCTCCTTAGATTCGGCCATGACTTAGTTCTAAGGCCTTTTCATGTGTGATGAAAACATGTTGGCTATGGTTGGTTACATTGTTTGATAGATAGAAAAAGAAAAGAATGGTGGATACCTTAGCTTGATTTAATAAGTCTTATGAAGTAGAAATTGTTTGCTTAGGATGCTAATAGAAAAATCATGTTAAATTTTGGGTTTAAACAAGCTAATATTCGGCTGGAATTAGGATGAATAAGTTGTGGTTATCTAGCTTGTTTCTTGGTCGTATGTTGAAGAAAATGCATGGGTACTTTGAATTGGCATATTCGGCCATAGGAGAGCATGAAATTGGGTTATTGAATTCGGGTACATAGGTACACTTTTATCAAGTTAATATGTGGCCATAGACAGCAAGATAAGTTTTAAATTAAAGCACGATAATGAGATTATTATCAAAGTGTTCCCAAATATTTTGAATGCACTTGAACAAGGTAGTGCTTGTATGCCGAATGCACATTGTTATGTCTTGAAATTTTGTATTTTATGATTTTGTTCTTGAATTGAATGGACGTGTGGTTAATTGGTTAAAATTGAACCAAATTAGATCGGGAACAAAAAGAACAAGATCGAGAAAAAGCAAAGATTATCGAGTAGCCGATT
Organism: Gossypium bickii; assembly: GCA_025503065.1. Lineage (NCBI taxonomy): Eukaryota > Viridiplantae > Streptophyta > Magnoliopsida > Malvales > Malvaceae > Gossypium > Gossypium bickii. The sequence goes on from CP106713.1 coordinate 76,687,783, forward strand.
TGCACGGCTTATCGACAACCGAGGTAAGTCCTTAAGTACTTATATGTTAAAGAGTTAATTATGAACATGTTAAAGGATGAAATTTAATAATGTTGACTATAAAACTTTGTGTTAGCCAAATGTAAAGGTGCTAAATTGGGTTAAATATATTTTGTTAATGTGATTTGAACAAGTATATGGTTTCGATATGATATGTGAATGTAATATGATGTATATGATTTGGTGGTGATGTTAGCATTAATAAAAATGTATTGAAGGCTTAATTATGTTGTAATTCGGGCTTCGAGCCTAGCAGGCCTTGAGCCGGTGAGTAATTCGGGCTTCGAGCCTAGCGGGCTTTGTGCTTGCCATGAAATAATTCGGGCTTTTAGCCTAGCAGGCCACGTGCCGGTGAAACAATTCGGGCTTATTGCCTAGCAGGCTTAATGCCGGTGATATACTTCGGACCTTAAGTCCAGCAGGCCTAGTGCCGGTGAATGTATTTGAGCTCTAAGTGCATGAAAATCAAGTTATGAACATATCAAGAAATTTCGGTTTAGAAGCATGATTCGTATAAATTCGACAGAGAGGTATGTATTTTATAATTGTGTTACTCAATAAAATGACAAACAAGTATTCGAGTAAGTGAAAGTTTTATACATTAATTTATTAGAGATGAATGAATATGTATATGCAAATCATATCATGTGATAGTAAATATTTGGAAGCATGAATGTATTTAGTTGATTGGATAAGCATATGATATGTACATAAGTCCATGATATACTTGATGATTGATGTATGTGAATAAGAAAGGTAAAGCTTAGTATTAAGTGCATCAATGATATTAAGTTGTTTCGACTTTATAAATAAAAGAGGTTATGTATTATTTATGTTCGGATTAGTGATAGAAGATATTAATTCGAATGGTTGTATGTATTTCACTTAAATAAATATATGTTTAATTAGGACTTACTAAGCTAGCAAGCTTATCGTGTGGAATGATTCCTTTGTTTTATAGATTTTGGTTACGTAGCGGGCTCGTGAAGGATCGTCAAGAAGCTCATCACACTATCGCCTTCCTTTGGTATTTTGAATTTTGGTTATGAATTAGAAGGCATGTATAGGCTAGATGAAGTCTTAGAAATATGCGATATTTAACCTTGTAAGTGTTTATGATAGCCATGCGAAAATGGCTACAATTTTTCTTAGTAAATATGATGTTGTGTTACGATATGTATGTTGGTACATGATGGCAATGTTCATGAAATTTTAAATCCAGGTTTAATCGTTTTTGCTAAGAAATATTTGCATACATATAAATCCTTGAATTTGGGAAGTAGGTAGGTTCGGCTAGAAGTTTAACTTTCATAAAATTTAGCAGAACAGCTTGTAGTGGCAGCATTGATGTAAATTAGAAAAATCACTAAAAATTGGGTACATTGAATTTGAAAGTGAATGAGATATGAGATTAAACCTTATTGTGTCTATTTTTATATGAAAGAAACAGAGTAGGCAAACGATTTATTTATTATGAGATAATTGAGTTCTAGTGAAACCTGCTCTGAATGCATTCGTGAGTCACTGTTCAGTTTTGGAAAAATTGCCATAAATTGTATAAAAATAATTAGGAATCATGGTTTATATGTGTAGAATCCTAAATGAGTCTATTTTTCATTGGTATAAATAAGAACACCATTGGAAAATTGTGCAATCAGATAACTGCAGTTTTATAAGGATAGGTCAGAACTGTCCAGCAGTGTAATAAGGGTAACTTTGAAGAATAAACTGTACAAATTGGCCACATGAAAAATTCTAGAAAAATTATGGTGAATAGATATATGAGTCTACTTTCAAGGAAAATTTACGGATCTGAATTTCGAATTTTTTAACTCGAGTTATAGCCAAATTAGTCGGCACAACGCAGTTTGACAGCTTTAAGATTTTCATGTTTTGAACTTGTAGTCAAGTCTAGTAATGCCTCTTACTTAATTCCGGCGATGGTCTCGAGTAAGGGGTGTTACAATCTAGCCCGTGTGCCCTACGAAATGGCCATACTCGCCCATATGCTAGGCCGTGTGCCATTTAGAGGGGTATACTGACTTATACCACACGGCCAGTCACATGCCCGTGTGTGAGACCGTGTGGAGCATACTGACTTCACTTCAAAATCAACACCAGGGGACACACGGCCATGTAGCATGACTGTATGTCGCACATGGCTGAGACACACGCCCGTGTCTCTACCCTTGTGGATAAAAATAGGCTATTTGTAAAGCCAATTTGCCACCCTTTTTGCACATACCTACACAAGCTAAAATGGCATCATTTTAATACACAAATATGCAACCAAATGTTCATCAACCAATACATAATCATATCATATTCATTTCAACTAAATTCAATACTCAATTCCATACCATTTACCTATTCAATTACCAATGAATTCATCTTGCTTTGTTTAACTAAACCAATTCAAATATACATAATCACTTCAACTCCATTCTTTCAAGATAGGTCTATTACCAGACATTAAAAGTAGAACTATTTGCACATTCATAAGCATCGTCAAGTTCACCATCCTATGCCAACTTAAATGGCCAAAATACACATCCATCAAATAAACAATTTTGACACAAGCCTATACATGCCATATACCATATACACATAGCTTCAAGTACCAAAATAGATGATCGATAGTGCGATGAGGTCTCTAACGATTCCCAGATCAGAGCTAGCTTCATTGAACTATAAAACATAGAAACAATAAACAAAGTAGGCTATAAGCTTAGTAAGTTCGTATGTGAACATGAAATAATCTCAAAATTCATTAACAATTCAAATAGATAATATCATAAACATTTAAGCCATCAATTCATGGGCTATCATAAAGTTTAACCATAACACCATTCATAAATTATCAACTTTCATTAGTTTGATACTCGAATGGTTTTCCGTACATACCTATACCGAGACATTTCTATTTCTCATCAATAATTTTATCGAACCACTTCGGTTTACAAATGCTTTTGATACAAATTCATTGATTTTCCGATGCCATAGTCCAACTATGGTCTTTCACATACATTACCAAAGCCCTGCCGTGGTCTTTCGTCCACATGCCATAACCCGGTTATGGTCTTATTGTTCGATTGCCATAGCCCGACTATGGTCTTATTAGGCACTCAATTCATACGTTTCATTTAATATCTCAACATTTGTACAATAGAATAAACACTATCTCAATTTCATCCATCAACTGAATAGATACATATTCAAGTTCAATTATATGAACTTACCTCGTATTTGAAATTGACGTATTGGGTCGACTATTCGATAACCTTGCTTTTCCCCCGATCTAAATCCAAATTCCTCTTTTCTTGATCTATATGTATTCAAAATTAACTCGTTTATTCATTGATTCAATCAATTTGGTCCACAAGCACATATTTAGGCATTTTTACACTTTAACCCTAAAGTTCCACATTTTTACAATTTACTCCTTATCACATAAAAACACAAATTACACAATTTCTTTCTAAATTCATGAGTTTTGAATTTATATAAGGTCCTTAGCGGCCCTAAACTTTCATTTATTTCACATTTAAACCATACAATTTGTACATTTCACAAATTAACCCCCTTTTGACATTTTTGTTAAAATTCACTTTACAAAACTATTAAATCTATCAATAATTAATAATCTTCCATTATCAAACATTTTAAAGCTCAAGCACTAAATAGTGGCACTCAAACATTTAAAAGCTCAAGCACTCAACAATGGCACTTCATGAAATCATTAACAAATTCAAAAATTAAGGCACAGGCTAGCTAGAATACGAAGCAACGATTACAAAAACATAGAAATCATCAAAAGCTGAGCTAAAACCGTACCTTAATCAAACCAAGAATGTGCCGAACCCTAGATGGACATGGAAGCTTTCTTTTTCTCTTCAAAATTCGGCTAAAAGATGATGATAAAAGATAATTTTGGTTTTAGTTTTATTTATTATATAATTTATTAACTAATTACATTATTAACCTTATTAATAAACATATAAAATCTCATAATGGATGTCCATTAATGTCCATCAAAATTTTAAATGGTCTAATTACCATTAAAGGCCATCATATTTAAAAGCCAAAACCAATTGACACCTTTAACAAGTAGAATGCAACTTTTGCATTTTACGCGATTTAGTCTTTTTTCTCAAATTGACTAATTAAACGATAAAATTAGCTCACGAAATTTTCATACATACATGCTATCATGTTGTAAACACATAAAATAATATTAAAATAATTTTCTAACATCAGATTTGTGGTCTCATAACTACTGTTTCAATTTGACTCAAAAACAGGCTGTTACATAGGGCACCAAATCCAGTAGTTAGATATATGAGATTGTCACCTAATGGGTAAGCATTAGAATGGGAAGTAACTTGAATGTTAAGTAAACTAGTTAGATGATTAAGATTGATAGTCCCTTTAGCATGTATGTGTTCATTAGTTTTGGATGTGTTCTATTGTTTATTTTCGATTTTTGAACTTAAGTTTTAGTCCTGTGTGTCAAGTTTTTGATAATATATTGTTAGGGGTAAAAACTGATGAGTTTTAAGGTTGATTTTTAGGTACATGCATAGTTGTATCAGTACTTGGAGTTAGTTGTATCGCAACAAGTAAGGCAATATGTCCACTACCACAGTACCATAAACTTGTATTAGTACAAGTCCCCACTTGTACCAATGCAACTATGGCAGACAGGGGCCCTTCCATGTTTTGAGTTATTTTGACTCTTGGAGACCCGTATTCAATCTCGATCACCTCTGAATGCCTAGAATTTGAATTAAAATGTTTTCAAATTGATTATAACATCCTAAAATTAAAATTGATTATTATTGAATGATATTATAAAGATGTTTAAACTCGATTACTGAGCGAATACAACGTAAGGTAAGAACCTAAATTACTCTGGCAACGAATATGACATCTCGCATTCGGACCCGTCGTCCCGGTCGAGTATGGTGTACCATAATTACATTGAAAACAAAAAAAAAATCCATTTTTCTTCTTAAAAGATAGCTTTGAACTTGCATTATAAGAACTTCGAACATTAGCAATGAAAGGTGTGAATTTCATATGAGTTGGAGATAAAGTTGTCATGGAATCAACTTATGCATTAACTCTTGCTCCAACAATGACTTCAAGGTTTTGTAAAAATTGCTTTTTTTGAAATGGAAATAAACCTAAAAAAGGAAAAGAAACAAGAAGACTATGATAAGAAAAAGTGGAGGATATTGATGTGAACCCGGTTGCATCATGTTTCGACGCAACTCGTTGACCTCAGAATTGGCCTAAACTTGAAGGGCCCAAGTGCAAGATGAAACATCTCATAGACCTGATTGATTATTGGGCCAATGATTTAAGGACTTTGTAATTTGATATAGTTTTATTTAAATTAATAAGTTTGCATATTTTTAATTTTAGATTTGCACTTTGTGTGTTCTGCATTTAATAAAGTTATGCATTATGTAACTTCCATGCTAGTTAAGTATGCATCATAAATAATGACATGCATTATGTAACTCCCATGTTAGTTTAAGTCTGCATCATTAAATTAAGTCTTGCATTAAATAACTCATTTGTTCATTTAGTTTGCATTTCAAACCATGCATTTAAGCATCTTAGTTTAATAAATGAGTTGCTGGACATTTATTCAACTCATCTTAGTTTAATTAATAAGTGTTTTTGGTGAACTTTATTTAATAAGTGTTGCTCTTAATTAATCTAGTTACTAGGATTATTTATTGATGCATGAGTTTAAGTTTATTTATTTATGCTTCTTTAATTAACTAGTTGCTGGAATAATTGATGCATATGTTTAGTTCATTCATTTAAGTTAAGTATTTATTTTTTTATATGTTTAATTAGTTTTTAAATATGTTTAACAAGTTCATTTTAATGTGTTTATTACAGATGTCTCTTCAGCTTCCAACCGTTACATTTCAAGTCTGTTACAACTTAATTGAAGTGACTTTTCAAGTGCTTTTTTTTTTGTTACAAAAGAAGGAGATGTTACAAAGGGAGTTTTATACATCATTAAAGGAGTTTTAAAGAGCATTATAACACCTTTTAAAATTCAAAGAAGAACCCTTTCATCTACCAAATTGTTTTTCTTTCAAAAGATTAAATCAAGCATTCAAAACACCATTAAAGAGCTGGTGTCTATTTGGCTAGCTAAGGGACAATTCAAGAGTCATCTTTCAAGCATTTAAGGATATTCATTCAGCTAAATTGAAGTGAATTTAATGATGGAGTTATTTGGTTCAAGAATGTCAAGAGGCTTGAACTTTATTTCAGCTTTTTATTAGCACATTAAAATGAATACTTGTGACTATTTGGCTACCCTATTCTAGCAGTATAAATAGGTGAAATCAGCCTTTGTAAAGGGACTTTTGGACTTTTGGAACTTTGATTAAATTTTATGAACTATTGTTCTTGTGAGGTTCTCCCTCTCATATTTCGTGTGAGTCTCGAATTGACTTATCTAGCGTGCTAGTGGCGTCAACCGAACTCCTTCCGAACTTATCACCAACCCTGGTGTGGCGTTCGTCCATCTTTTTATACCTTCAGTTCCTACTTTGTTAAGTAACGGGTCGAGGTCTATCTTCTATTTCCATCATTCACCTTAAACCATATAAGTCCCGGGGCGATACTCGCTATAGTATCGAATCGATTTTGCCGCTTAAGTTTGTTTTTTTTCATATCCACCATTTATCCCAAAATTATCTATCTCTGTTTTTATTCTTAAACCGATTCTACTACATTCATACTAAAACAACCTTTCATCTCCAAACCCCTTCATTAGCTTCCGCATATTTTCCATCAAACTTACAATTTCAACTCAACGAACATTCTCCTCGTCGACGATCGGGAAAATAAGTGAAACGACTCGATTAACCCGGGCCGGATCAAATCAGATATAAAAACTAAAAAAGTACATTGAATTTTCACGTTTTATGTTTTGTTTCCTCTTCACAAGAATTGGGCAATTATTTATCATTATTTTACATGAGAAACAAAAAAAATATAAAAATGAAAAAAAAAATAATTTTTCTAAAATTTTATACATTTTTCTATTTTTTATTCGATTTTTATAATTATTCATTTCTTTCTATTTTTTTACATAAATAAGAATGTGGCATTGATAATGTTTTTTTTTTTTTTTGCCTTGTGTAGCTTGGTTATTGAGTCGCATCATTATCCATAGTTGACTAATGATTGGCAAATACACTAACTTGAAAAAAAATTAATTTAGATATTATTTTTGATAAAAGAAAAGTTTAAATATTAAGATGGAAACAAGTATAAATTAAAGGGAAATTTTTACAAACCTAGACCTTATTCTAATTTAAGTTGGAATATATAGATAAATAAATAGTATAAAACCAATAAAATAGATAAAACATTACAACCAACATAATTTTAAAGAAACTATTTTGTTAAAGAAATTAAAAGAGATTATGAACTATGAATGATTATGGATGGGATAATTAGTTGAAAAAAGATGCGAGGAAGAGAAAGAAAAGAAGGAGGGATTGGATAGAGAGAGAGAGCGCAAAAAAGGCTAAAACTAAGAAGAAAAGAAATCTCCACGCAAAAATTACTCTCCCCCGCCCTTGATTTCTTCTTTTCTAAATCTATATTATACTTCAAATAACATTCTTTGCTATTAATATTCCTCTTTGAAAGAAAAAAAAGTTTGATTCCTTTTCAAGTAGTTCGATCATAGCCATCTAAATTCTGGCCCAAATGGTATTCATTAATATTTTTTTAAAATTTTATTGAAGAATTTGAAAAAAAAAAAGATTTTTTTTTGAATTTTACCGTGAATCTGGAGATGGGGTCAAGCAAACGCGTGACTTCTTCTCAACGAATGCACAGGTCGATAGAAGGCAAGTTTTGTTCTTTTTATATTTTTTTTCTCCTCAAATTTTGATTTTGGTTATTGTTTTTTTCCTTTCCTTTTCTTTTTCATTGGATTTCTCTTCATATGATTTTATTTAAGAACTTGAATCATGATGCATTTTTCCTAGATCTCATTTCGTTTATTAATTAGATATATTATGATATAATAATTGTAAAAACAAATCATTTATGTAATTGAGTCTTAAAAATTGGTCGGATGGTTCCTCAAAAGATCAAACTCAGCTGAATGTATAAGGATGATAAAAACAAATACCTTTTGGGTTTGAAGATGCAAAAAGACAATTGTTGAATACTCTTTTAACATGAAAGTTCAAATCTTAATCGTCTTACATTACATGATTACTTCTCCATTTTCTGGTAAAGCTACATAATGGAACAATGAAATTGTTGGCCTTGTTTTTATAGATTTAATAATCTAAGTACAACTTGATTAGAGTTGGTGCTTGGAAATTGTTCTGCTTGGAATTTTTGTTGTCGTGTAGGTACTTAGAAAACATTTTGTTGTGTTCAGGAAAATGGTGAAAATGTGCACTCATGTGTATACAATTTCTTTAGGGGTTGATTCTCTACTATTGTCTGGTAACTGAGGGTCGACAAAATCAAATAATGAACTATTTTCTTAATGCTTTGGCTTAGCCTTTTAGCTTCTGCACAACTGTGGCATATCTTAGCCTTTCTCTGTAAGATTGGTTCAAATTTCTTTTGCCTTTTGTTTGAAAGTATTCATGCTTATATTATTTATCTAAATATTATCTAACCAATTTTGTGGCAATTCTGTTTTGGATAATTAAGCACCACTTTGAGTGCATTTAAAACGTATTTCTTGTTCCAACCCTTTAATTCCTCCATCTACTCAAGCAATTGAAATAATAACTTATGAGCAGCGCTATCAGCTATTATCAATTAGGGTAATATAATATATTTTCTAAAAATAGGTTGGGTTATTAACGTGGAACCTCTTATTACTTCAGTAAGTAAAATACTATCCCAAGCTTCTGCTTTTCCCATCCACATTTTCTTTAGGTAGGAGACTTCATGATAGAAATAGTTTAATTAATTTTCTTATTCTTGTTGAAATTATTGAAATTTTAGAAAAAAGGGTAATGTTTAATTTTTACTACCAAACAGTGCAATATTGTCTTTTATTCAATTTATTTTGCACACGAGTTTCTATTCTCAAAAAAATAGATAACTTACATACCTTTGTGCAGGAATGCTCATTCTTTTTTTCTTTTTTGGGTCATATAATACCTATTTTATCCTTTGAAAATGAATTAGACGTGGATATAGCACTTGTATGCATGCATACTCAATAATATTAGCTTTATGTGGATTTTTTGAATAAAGAGTGAATCTTGTGTCATGGAGTTCTTCAAGAACCATGGCTGATGGACTTGTTAAATTTTGCAGATCTTCGTAAGAGACATAGGCAAGAATTAGAAAATTTGACATTGACAACACGGCCTTTTAAAACGTTAAGGCTTTTCATTCTGGCTATCTTTGAATATTTCAAGCAATCAATATTTTATCTTTTTGCAAAGGGTGGTTGGCTTTTGCTTTTAAACACTCTAATAGCAACTCTTGGAATTTTGCTTGTGACCATTGAAGGTCCTCATGAAAAGGTAATATTGTAGGTTATCAATGTATTACATCTGTCTTTCTCATTGTTTTCTTTTGATGTACGACGTACATCTGTAAGTATTTGAGGTATTTTATTTGTTTAGAGTTAATTACTTTTTTGCACTATTTTCTCCATTGAATCATGCAATTAAAAGATGCAATTGGTACTATTAGTTTGTGTGTGGGTTGCGGTGGGGAGGGTAAGAGTGGGTGGGTTGTGCTACTTTTTATTGCCTCATGATTAAATTTACATTTGGACCTTTTTACTTTTCACGGTGACTATAATGAGCTTGTGCATATTTAGTTGAAATAACTTTTGCTTCGTCCATACTTTTTTATGATAAGATTAATGGAAACAATAATTAACAGTTGCTGTCTTGATTTACATTTCTTACAGCATGTTGAGGAAGTTTCTCGGTATGTTCGGTTTGGATTATGGTGGATTGTACTTGGAGTTGCATCATCAATTGGTCTTGGTAAGAACATTGATTTCATGAATAACATTTATGGTATCTGAAGTATGCAAGTAAAGAATGAGTAGGATGAATTGGCAACTTTTGGTTGTTGTTATACTATTTTGTGTATGAAAATAGGATCAAGTTACGGGGCAGTGAATCGGAAAATCATCATTTAAGAGGGTGGATTTACCCTTGTTGGCATTATGTCCCTTCTTAGAGGAACTTATGGTGGAAAGGATAATTAAAGGCTCTTTAGAGGAAACCTTTAAAGCTCAAGCAAATTTTAGACAAACTTTTTTGCTTGTTTCATTTTCATTTTTGATGGTGTTTATGTAATAGGCATTAAATCATTTTAAAAGGAAAATAAATTACAAAATTATTTATAGGAAAGAAATTGATACCAAAACAATTTTAGATTTATAGACATTAGGTTAGGCCAAATTGTTTCTTTTTAATCCCTAGATCATTGTTGCCAGTTATGCACCTGACTTGGCAGATTATTTATTGTTTGTCTTCTATTGACTTTACAAACAAATGCATCCTTAACATCAGTCCCTTATTGGAGAGAAAGATGCGGGCAAGCATTTTTGAGTTCTGCAATAATTTTCCATGTAACATCAACAATGTCATGCCTTGCCATTGCACTAGGATTAACATGTTTGACGTTGAGATGCAATCATAAAACATGTTCATGTTGGGGAATTATTTTTCCATCCAATAGTAGGGATAGCCTTAAAATGTAGGTTGGGATCTCTTTTTATCACTTTAATGAGAGACACATGAAACACATTATGGATCTTGTTGGTAGGCAGAAGGTCCAATTGATAGGCTACAAAACCTATTAGGGATTCAGATAGTAGTGGGTTAGCGGTATAGCAATCGCTATTTAGCAGTAGCGCCACCACCCTGCACCACTATTGAAGGAAAAACAGTTGTAAAACTGAATCATAAAATATGGGCCGCAATAATCGGTATAATTGTGAGTATCAACAGTATCAGTCTACTATTATTGCTAGTCTCATTTTTGGTTCAACCTATTAAGATATATTGTTTAATTAAAAAAAATTACAACAGAAAAAAGAGCACCCAACAACCTTACAAGACGACCAACTTCATCCCAACACAATAAACCAAAGAAACGATAAACAACATATATAAAATGAAGTGAAGGGGAGAAGATCAGGGGTTGATTGGAGCGAAGGTTGTAAGAGTATTGAGGAAGATAAGTAATTGCTAACTTTGCCACAAAATTGTAGATGAATAGTTGTATCTCAAAATCGATTCCCTAGAACTAACAGGAATTGCTTTCAAAGAGAAAGCTTGGATGATGGAATCTCTTAGAAGACGAAGGAAGACAGACAAAAATGAGAGAAAATAGAGATAAGGAAAGTTAATTGATTTAAAAATAGAAATTTATTGTGTTTATAAAAATAAAAATATATATATAATATGCACAATTTTAGGGTGGGAGTCTATTCCCACAATTGTCTCAAGTTCAAGAGGAAAATGGAAGGGGGAAAATAAAAATAAAAAAGAAATAAAAGAAAATGGAAAGGAGTTAAAGCTTTAGTTGTCTTAATGTTATGCATATTTGTATCTATAAATACAAGAATAAAAAAATATTTTTGAGGACTATTTAAATAATATAAAATTTTAATATTTCATTTTATTTATTTTATATTTGACATTTATGTTAATAAAATTTTCATTAAAAAATCAAGTTGATTTTAAATTATAACTATAATATGAATAAATGATTTTAACCTATAGATAATATTTTCAAATATCATAAAACACCATGATAAAAATATTAAATAATATAATAAAATATAACAAAATACTTTAAAAATCATGAAAACAAAGAGATTTTATTGTTATGTTAATAATTATTAACTTTTACAATAACTTATGTGAAAATGGAAAAAAAAAAAAATTCACAAACGTGATGAGCGCCATGCCCACTGTTAGGCTCACAATGGCGATAAATGTGACACTATTAAAAATGTGACTATAGCCATAATTTAGATCCCCTTTTGTCTCATGAAAATAATTTTTAGATATTTGATTAGGAAAACCAATATAGTCTATCCAAAATATTTTACAAGTCAATGTAAAAAGAGCGTGTTTTCATGTAAATGTTTCAAAATGGGAAAACATTTTATAAACTCATAATTGTTGACTTTTTTTTTTGGTAGAAGGAAACATAGGTTAAGCCTAGTTACAAGAAAATATGCTAAATACTAATTGCCTCTTCAAGAATACTCGAACGAGTATCTTTTTCTAATAAGGTCTTGATTTCATGCGGCGGCTCCTCAAGAACCACAAAATGTCATCTTGGTTAGTTGATCTGCCACTTTATTATTACTTCTTCGAATGCTTCTGAATTTACTCTCCAATTTTTGAGACTCAAGTCATGAATCAGCTGAACATCAACAACATTGCTCACCAATGAGAGACCCGTTTGAAGAATTTCAATAAACAAAACATTATCACTCTCCAGTTCCACTTGACTAAACCCTTTATTCCAAGCTAGTCTCAAGCCTTCGAGAACAGCTTTGGCTTCAATCTGGAAAATATCTGTGATACTTGAAACCAAACAACCAGTCACCGCTTGGTCCTTGAGCCATTCTGCCAATTGCTGCTTTTAAGCTGCATCTTGATAAGGATCCATCAACATTAATTTTGGTCCATCCAATTGCTGGTTTTTGCCAACTGTTTAACAACATATTAGTGCATGCCCAATGTCTAGTTGCATCTCCAATTTGCAAGGATTTAGTCCAAGCGGTAGCGGAAGAAATAATAATATCTCTGGTATTCCTGTTCGCCCTATTAAAAATGGCATTGTTCCTACTTTTCCAAATAAACCAACAAGTAAATCAAAAAAAAAAAAAAAAACCCTCCATTGGCCACAATTAGAAACATAGTTACCCTCGTTTAAGTTCCACATGATCCATTTTTCAAGAGGAAAGCTGAAAAAACATCTCCAAAATTCCATAGGAAGAACTACTTTCCAAATTGATTAAGCAGAGGAACAGTCCCTAACAACATGTAAAGCAGATTCCAAAATAGCACTGCAATGTTCACAACAGGGAAAATGAGTCATACCTCTTCTAGTATGTTCCTCATTAGTCAATAGACGGCCTCTAATAAGTAACCACAAAAACATCTTGACTCGTTGAGGTGCTATAGATTTCTATATTATCTTGTCGTTTCTAAAAGATTCAGAACCAAATTCGACAAATAGATGCTTGTAAGTCTCTGTGGTAGAGAACTTCCCTGCTGATGTCCATTTCCAAGAAATAAAATCCAATCTAGCACCGTTAGTAGGTGCTTTATAGGAAACAATATGTGTTACAACTTCACCGGGTAGAACTAAGATAACCACTGCATGTTCCAAATTCCATCCGAAAGTGCCACATCGCGTACTAGGATGGATTCATCTAGTTCTCCGGATCTTAGGTAGAATTGTCTAAGAGGACCAATTTCTCGCACCCATTCATCGTTCCCAATATTAACAAGATGACCATCCTAGATAATCCAGATTATACCTTCCTTGACCTTGTCCCAAATGTGCATTAACGATCTCCATAAGTAAGACGAATTACTACGTCCAATATAATCAAGTATCAAACTTATGACGTTATATTTGTTCCTTTGAATTTTGACCCAAAACGTATTTGTATTAGCAATCAGATTAAAGCCAATCTTCATAAGGAACAACTTATTTTGGACTTGCAAGCTTTTTAACCCCAGACCACCATTGTATTTTGCTTTACAACAGACATTCCAACTTACTTGTGATGGCTTGCGATTAGAAGTAGAAGATCCCCATTAAAAAGCCTATTGACTATTGTCGGATAAGAGATCTTCATGCCCATTAGCTTCACTATAGCCGTTCTACCCATAAGTTTTGCAATGAATTGGTGAAACTCTATCTGAAAAATGACTGATGTGATCCGGCCCGAGTTAATCGAGTCGTTTCACTTGTTTGTCCAATCGTCGACGAGGAGATTGTTTGGTGCGTTGGAATTGTATGTTTGGTGTAAAAATATGCGGAAGCTAACAAAGAGGGTTTGAAAAGAATGGTGGGTTTAGAAATATATAGTAGGCTCGGTTTAACAAAAATAATAAAGAAAGGTAATTTTGGGATAAATGGTGGGGATGGAAAACGAACTTAACGAAAGAAAGACTCAACACTATATCGTAGTGTCACCCCGTTTCTTATGTCGCTAAGGTGGTAGGATGGAGAAGTAGGATGGACCTCGACCCGTTACTTAGAAAAGTAGGAACCGAAGGTATAAAAAGATGGACGAATGCCACACCAGAGTTGGTGATAAGTTCGGAAGGAGTTCGGTTGACGCCACTAGCACGCTAGATAAGTCAATTCAAGACTGACACGAAATATGAGAGGGAGTAGTTCATAAAATTTAATCAAAGTTCCAAAAGTCCAAAAGTCTCCTCAAAAGGCTGATTACACACATATTTATAAGGCTAGAAAAAGGCTAGCTGAATGGTCACAAGTATTCATCTTAAAAACTGAAATAAAGCTCAAGTCTCTTGGAATTCTTGAACCAAATAACTCCATCATTTAATTCACTTCAATTCAGCTGCATAATTGACCTTGGATGTTCGAAAAGTGACTCTTGAAATGTCCTTTGGTTAGCTGAATAGTCACCAGTACCTTAATGGTGTTTTGAATGCTTGAATTAATTCTTTTGAAGCAAAGAAAAAAGCGGTTGGTAGTTGAAAAGCTTGTCGCCAAATTTAAAGAAGCAATAATCCACTCTTTAAACTCTTTTAAATGATGTGTTAAACCGTCTTTGTAATGACCTCTTGCTTGTAAATCAAAAATGACTTGAACAACCACTTTATTTAATTTGTAACAAATTTGAATTGTAAATTGTTATGACTTGAAAAGACTCCTGCAATAAACACATTAAAATGAGCTTATTAAACACAATTAAACACTAATTAAACTCAAACACATTAAACAATTAACTTCAATAAATGAACTAAAACTTATTCATCAATTATTCGAGCAACTAGTTTAATTAAATGAAGCATAATTAATTAAACTTAAACTCATGCATCAATAAATTATCCTAGTAACTAGATTAATTAAAGAAGCATCTATTAAATGAAGTTCAATAATAACTCAATTATTAAAACTAAGATGAGTTGAATTAATGACCAGCAACTCATTTATTAATCTAAGATGAGTTATTAACTAAGATGAACTCAATTAACTAAGATGAGTAATTTATTCAAGCAACTTAATTAAAAATAAAGTCCAACAACTCAATTTATTGACAAACTGAAATTAAACGTCTCATTTTGCACTTGGGCCCCTCGAGTTTAGGCCAATCTCGATGTCGTCGAGATGTATCGAAACATGATGCAACCGGGATCACATCAATGACAGAAGGAATACCATCGAGCATTTCTTTCTTAGCATCTCCCCGAGAAGATATATATCCTCATCATCTTGAAACCTCTCCCCTTCAGATGAAGATCCCAAAATTTTATCCTTCCATGATGCCCTCTACGGTTTATTCGAAGCCACCTTGATTCCCTTATCGTTCACAATCGAGTCAACAGGGTTCAGAGACTCTTCCGGTCTCCTGCTTACCCTTTTTGTGGCCCTTCCGATAGACCCATCCACTGCTGCCAAACCTCCACCTTCAGAGTTCATGTTTTTAAATTCAGCATAATTGTTGACCTTTTAATCCTTTTAAAACCATCTAGTTTTTATTCCTAATCGCTTTACCACAAATAAAGTATGTTTCTTTCTCATATTGTCTTCTTTCTCTCTGTTTATTCTTTCAGTATTTCCTCTCCATATATGTTATGTCGTGGATCAAATCTTTATCCTTCTATCTTTAAACAGTGAAAATATTGTCATGAATTCCATTTTAAATTTGCATGTTATATTTAATTTGAGTGAAGGTGATATTTTATCAATGAATTCTGAGGGATTTCATGGAAAAAAGCTTTTGGGTCTATTTTGTTAAAAAAACCAAGTGTTAGCTCTAAGGAAAACATTATGAAACAGAATTACAGAATTACAAGATAAAAGCCACATAACATATTACGAAAATATTACAAGATGATTCTGTGGAAAATATTATGAAATTCTAGTGCGAATCAATAAACTTCTTGAGAATTCTAGATTTTTCACAAGTTATAAGTTCTCTTCATGGAATTTTGTGCTTGCAATAAGTGATGCTGAATTATAGTTTACATCTCATCTCTCTTGGCTAGGGCCACGCAGAAAGCCATCTTTTAGTAATATTCAACCTAAAGAACCTAGTTGATCCAAATTCCTAGATTATCTATTTTGAAACAATGAAGACACATTTCAATCGTGTTATTGATAGCTTCCTTCTAGCCATCTATTTGTGAGTGATAAGCAAAAGAGAAATAAGTTGAGTATCACCAAATTTGTACTATTCCTTCCAAAAAATGATAGGGAAATGGCGTTTTTATTACAAACAATTATTAAGGCAAGGCATGTAAAAGAAAATTTTCCTCAAAGAAAATGTGAGCAACAGTAACAATATAATATGGATGGGTCACATGAATAAAATGCGCAAATTTGGAAAATATGTCAACGACATATAGCATACTTAATTTCGATCAACCATCAATGAAGTCTTTTGAGATGTTCCAAATGAGGGTAGGAACTTGTAGTGGATATAAAAGCAATTGGATGTAAATGCTCTACTTCGTTCATTTTTCAATTGAAGCAAGATGCCACTAAAGTTTGAATATCTGTCTTTATGCCATTTCAGCAAAAGTCTTGACAAAATCATTGGAGAGTTGTTTGCACCCCTTTGTTTGTGTTTCCATAAAATGTGGACATTATAGTAGTAATAAAAGAAAGTGGGTGAGGATATCTATTCCCGTTTTTATATAATCAACCTTCTCTAATGGTCCAATGCGTGACGAAAGCCTTTTGCTCAATTCTAGTAAGTATTCGAGTTGTTTGTCTCCTCCTAAAATAATGGAATTGAAGTATTTGATACAACATATGGTTCTTCTTCATCTCTACGAGATAAGGCATTAGCCACATTGTTGAGTTTTCCTACCTTGTATTCAATTTTGAAATCAAGTCCCATAAACTAGCTAAGCCAATGTTGTTGTGGGGAAGTAGTCAATTGTTGCTTCATCGAGTATTTGAAACTAGTGATTTGCCTCGTATAAGGCGAGTATCTCTTGAAACTCCACCAATTAAAATATTATGCCCCAAGTATGCCATTAGTTTAGCTCCAAATGTACGTAGTCCTTTTCAAGAATAAGTGATGAGCATGAAAGAGTTCCAAGATTTTCATAATGTGCTAAATGTGTTCCCTCCCAAGACTTTCTATATATAAAAATATCATAAAATAAAACAAGAACAAATTCTATAGATAAGGTTATTGATATGAGGGTAGTCCACACAAGTCCCAAAAGTCTCAATATAATTCGAAATTATTTCGAGCTTTAAAAGACTCAATTTGAATTGGGAAGCTCTAGAATGAACTCTAGGTTTGGGCAGCAAGCAAGAAGCTTAGAACTTGCAATATTCAACAGGGAAGATGATTAATCGAATGATAATGAACGAATGAAATAAAAACAAGTAAATAAAAAAAAACGAAAATTGAAGGTGGAAGATGGAATAGATAAACCCATGGAGATGATTAAAATGACAAGTGTTTGATTGACCCTCTGAGAAAGATTTCCCAACAAACTCAACCAATGGTTGTAACAGACCCTCCATGAACAAGCTCTTGGCAATTCGAAGTTTGAAGAACTTACTAAAAATCTTGAATAAGATTAAGTACAAAGTATTTTCTGAATAAAGACAGAAATTACGTCTTGCAAAATAAAATACTTCAAAGAGTACTTTTATTAATCAGATAATCAAGGTGGTCTTACATAATGAATAATGATAGTGCATCTACATAGGCTACAAATTGAATTAAAAACAAACTCGTCATTTAATTAAACTTCTAATTGGCTAAACAAGAAGTATTTCTAGTTGAATTGAATTTTCTTGACAACTAAATAATATAAAACTTTTAAACAACTTAAAATACTTAAAAATATAAAAGGAATAAATGAATACAATACGGGACTTATATATAATCAAAGTTCATTCTTAAAATCGAACCTTATATGATTTAAACACAAATGAGGCTAAAAACTCATAATTCTCGTAATAATCTTGTCCAAAATTTTTTGCTCATATAATGTTCATTCAAATAGACATAACTTGAGCTCCCAAACTCAAAATTAGGTTATTTAAAGTGTGTTTTGAAGATAGGTATAGTGCTTCCAGTCATCTTAACCTAAAAATATATCACAAGTCAAATAATTTTTTAGACTTGAAAATTGATAATTTTAATTAATAGGATTTAATAAATTTAACTTCACCTATACATGCATCATTGTAATAGTTTCATAGGTGCTTGAAATGCTAAAAGTGCCTTGGTCAATCCAAATGGCTTCAACATGAAATTAAAGTGGCCCTAGTGAGTGCCAATGTTTTATTTGTCTATTTTATTCAATTTGATGGTAACTTGATTTAAGGTAGAATTTCGTGAAGAACTGGGCTCAATGTAGTTCATCTAGTAGATTTTCTACTCTCAAAATTGGAAAATTATCTTTCATAGCTGGGGCATTTAATTTTTGTGGTGTATGCAGAATCTCTTTGTGCCATCTTGTTTTTTATCAATAGGACTAGTGAATAGAATGGGGATGTACTAGGTTAGATAATCCCTTGACTCAACATTTTGATTCATTGTTTTTCAGTTTCATAATTTTGCAAATATGGATATTGTAACACCCCAAACCCGGTCAAAACGTTACGACCAGATCTGGTATGTCATAGGGTGAAAATGTAGAAACGACTTTCTGAATTCCTTTAAGAAAATACCGTAAGTGCATAACTTTTCGCTTTAAGTGATATTTTGAAACAGTGATTTGTAGTTTAAGGAAAATTCTCGTGTTGAGTCAATCGAATATGTATTATCTTTGCTGACATTTGTAAGAAAACGGTTGTTCGTGATATTTATATTTTGAAAATCCCATCTTAATGTTCATGTTAACTAAGTAACTCCATATCATAGCAGGAAGAAAAACTCAAATCTTAAGTTAAGAAGGCCTTATTACACAACAGTATCCCCAATTAAAATGATTTATAAAAAGGTAACGAGTTTATGAGAAAAAAAGGTTTAATGGCCCCCACGAGTCTGCCTCGACTCCCAGATCCACGATCTACTGATTACCTGCAAAATTAAGCAGAGGGGTGAGTCACTGAGACTCAGTGTGTAAATCCCCTGTATAACCCAAATGGCTCAAAGCCCACAATAACACATTGGGCCCTAGCCCACACGATATGTTATACGAGAGATATGAATGCAGTATGTCCTAGCCCAACCTAGTTTTTCCATCCTCTACACGCCACTCGTACCAGCCCAACACACCGTGGGGATTTCTACAATCAACCCTCCATCCGCTATACGCCTCATACGTGTACCATGCCACTAGTGACAGAGTCACTAATTATAACACGTGGGGCCAACCCACTGTGGTACCAAACCACTAAGACAAGTCACAGAAGCAACATATATATACGTGGTATCTAACCACCGTGGTACCAAACCACTGAGACTTAGTCACTGAATCAAATACGTGGTGCTAACCCACTGTGGTACCAAACCACCGGTGACAGTCTTAATAACACTTCCCCATTCGCATCATAATCCAACCCATGCATAACATATATATCAAATGAATGCAACATGCTAGCAAGTAAAGTAACATATTACAGCATACATCTATATACTCATAAAGGAACGTTAAGGTCACTTACCTGGTATCCCCAGCCCTACCCACAAGGGTATTGCGACATTCATTCTAGTCACTTCAGCTTTTCAGCCCATACAGTTAATAACACAAACTAATAGTAGAGTGTGAAATTTACACACCTGTAAACACGAAGAACTACACTATCGATCTCGTTAACACTCTCACTCGCAGGGATCAATATAATCTGCCTATCCCGTTCCGAAGCCCGCCCACAACCTGGTGGAAAGTCTTGAACGGCTGACACCGCACGTTTTTTAAACTTAGGGGTAGGGACTACGAGTCCAACCCCCTCCTTTACTTGGTTGGTAATTGATTCCATGAAAAAGATCTTGGTCAGAAGACTAGGTTAAGACATTGAATAAGATGAAAGTGAAACTAGATATTTGAACGAAAAAGTTCTTACCTAGATCGACAGAAACCGGAAGCTAATAGACTTGGATTAAGGAATCGTTGGAGTCTCTACAAAAACGCCAACTTAGAACTGATTCTCCAAACAGGAAGTGACCTTTCGGCCTAACACAACCGCATGAATCCTTACCACCTATTCGACCATCCATCACTTACCTATAATCTTCTAATCGTTAGCCAAATGCAGAAAAGAGTACGAAAGCGAAGCCCCTCCTACATTCGGCCAAAACACCCAAAACACCAAGTTAACCCCTTTGGTTTGACAACCAATAAGGGAAAAAACTGAATCAAGAGAGAAGAAAAATGCTTACCACTAAATAGAAAAAGAACCTGATTTGAGAGAGTTAGGAAGATGAGTGACGGCAATCCACTGAAACAAGAATCGAATAAGGGAAATGAACACACAAGGGAGATTCGGCTAAAATGATAAGTAAAAGCAATCTCAAAGAGAAGAAATGAGAGATGGGTTTCGGCTATGAAGAACAAATAGAGGAAATATGGAGTAAGAAAAAGAGAGAAGGGAAGCAAATAAATGTTTCGGCTTTGAAAGATTAGAACCTGTGACAAATGGTGATAAGAATATGAAGCACTAGGCTTCGGCAATGGAGAAAGAAACAAAAGGGCTGTTACGGCTTTGAGTAGATGAGAAAAGAAACAAAAAAGAGAATGAGAGCTTTAGGAGAATTCGACCAACATAGAAAGAAAATGGTTTGAAAAGAAAAGCACACCCAAATGTCGAAAAGAGAAACTCTCAACACCCAAATTTGCTAATCACACACCAAACTTTCGGCACCTAACCCCTCCACCAAAACTGAATGCCTATCCCTCCAAAAGACCCCATATGACCGAATTTCCCTCCTAACACTATCCAAAAATCCGGCCAACTACTCAACAAGCCACATCTCTCTTGATCAGCTCCTACTTTTACTCCCATTCACCCATTTGAAACGGTTGACCAATTGAAATCTCCACCATCACCTCCTAGCCACTCATTTCAAACATTTGACTCCTTCCACCAACCACCCTGAAGAGTCCCATTGGAAGCCACCTCCTTAGCTTCCTGACGCAAAAAGAGACTTCCAAGTGTTGCCAACGCGACTTGAACTCCTTCCCTCTACTACCCCCTTGTTGACGCTACCCTCCTTGCTCCCTAAGTGACGTTACTTGCCACTCCACCACATCACCTTTTGTGTCACCAAAACACAAGAAAATGCCATTAAGTCTCGCTACAGTTGGCTCTCCCCTAAAGTGCCTAAAAGTAAATTTTTACCAAGACTCAAGCTTAACCTCGAGCCTTCCCGGGACCCCTAAACACATCAAAATAATAAACAAAACATGCCAACACCCAGCACATGCCCAAATTAGGAAGTCCAATGGGATCTTGGAATAAGCCCCTAAGTCCAGGATGTTACAGATATCGATAAAGGTAAACCATCATAGGGCCTGATCATGGAAGCATATGTATCTTGTGGTCACATGCCCAAATTAGGAAGTCCAATGGGATCTTGGAATAAGTCTAAAATTCTAGCAACATAGTCTTCTAATCCATGGGTTGTATTTGTGGCTCTCTTTACGTGAATCGTAAGTTAGTTTCTTTATGGCGACTAATATTTGACCTAAATGTTCAAGCCATTGTAACCTTAAAACTACACCAAACCCATCTACTGAAAGGACAAAAAAAAAACAAAAAACAAAAAACAAAAAAAAAACTCAATAATAAAAATGTGCTATGCCACTTTGACGTTTACCGAGTTATAAACACCTAAGCCATGTATTTCTGCACCATTTCCATTTAGTTTCCATATCAGCTATTTTGCTGAGGAGAACTAATTTCTTAGCTGGTTATTCACTTAGAAAATTATAGGTGTTGCCTAGATTAATTAGAATTTTGAGAGGGTAGTTTTATCAACTTGTGCCGATAATTGCATGGTTTATGAATATTGAACTCCAGTGATCGTAAGAAGTGAGATTTCTAGGGCTTTACCGGAGGTCGTATTATGTTCATTTGGATGACAACCTTCTACTTCTAACCAAGAACGTCTTTTACATTGATGCCTCGAAGTGTGGGATTTTGGTCCACATTGAAGTATAACCCCTTGGTATTATATATGCTTGATATCGAGGCTGATTTTTCTCTTGCTATCTTTTTTTCTTTTTTGGTGAAATTCTCTTGCTAAACTTTTAGTTTTCATTGCAAGTATGGATAGTGTGAAGAAGGCCTTTGATGATGTCTAAGTCTGGATTGGCTATGGTTTCTCCTTACATCGAGCCAAACCTTATTTTCTTCTAAATACATGGACTAAAATCATGGCTGTGAATAGGTTTTAGGGCTCTGAAGTTCCACTTTCACTCTTAATTCATCTGATAGGCCCATAGAAAAAATGTCAACCTGCTAATCTAGTCAGATTGAAGTGGATCAATATACTAGTGCTTGGAATTAGCTCAAGTAATCATAAATGGTTGGTTTTGAAAAGGTTTAAGAGTTCACAAATGGTTTCTACTCAATGGTGGACCAATCCTCAAATGGCAGAATTCTTTGAACCACACTCAAGGTAGGTTTGGTTGTTCTTGTTCAAACTTGTAGAACCATATTTGGGCCTTTTTTTTTCATGTTGAACACTGCTACTGGAACCTTATTAATAAGCCCAATGGATCCTTAGTACCATCATAGGTGGGAAAATCAAGTTTGGTTCACTTGAGAACGAGGAGGTTGTTTGAACTGTTGAAAATCGCTCAAGACAGAACCAAAAACGAACAACTATTTATTAGCTATGCTGTGAGGGCTTGTGGAGAAAAACAACTTCACAAAAAGGCTTTTTATTTTAACTTCTAAATCTTCTTTTTTTCTCAATAATATATTAAATGCTTACAAACTATTTATAGGCTATAGTCTGCCCTTCAAAATACTGAAAATATTAAAATCTAATAATAGCCATAAACCAATGACTCTTGACCTTTCATTCTCCTAAAAAACTTCTAAATTAAACCCATTAAAACATAACTCTTGACCTTTCATTCTCTTAAAAAATGCTAAATTAAACCCATTAAAACATAACTATTGACCTTTCATTTAACGTTTATTTAACAAAACTCCCCCGTAAACTTAAATGCTTCTGCCATCCTTCATGCCAATTAATTTCTTGTAGTTTTCGAGAAGTACCATCGGTAGCAGTTTCGTGAAGATATCCGCTACTTGGTCCCGGCTTGCCACGTGCACTAATTTCACACTTCCTTCCTTTACATGATCTCGGATGAAGTGAAAGCGAATGTGAATGTGTTTGCTTCTCTCATGATTCACTGGGTTCTTTGCCAACTCAATTGCTGATTTATTGTCAACTCGTATCTTAGTCGCACCGAGTTATTGCTCCAATTCGCCCAACAAATTTTTGAGCCATATAGCATGATATACACACCAAGACGCTGCCACATATTCAGCTTCACATGTCGAGAGCGTTACGATTGGTTGCTTCTTTGAAAACCAAGTAAACGCCGTGTTACCCATAAAGAACACATATCCCGATGTACTTTTCTGATCGTCTAAGTCTCTGCACCAATCACTGTCGGAGTACCCAATCAACTTGTAATCTTCCACATTTGAATAGAATAACTCGAGTGACACCGTTTCTTGGATGTACCGTAGGATTCGCTTTAACGCCTTCCAATGTGAATAAACCGGCTCTTCCATGAACCGACTTACAATGCTAACACTTAGCGAAAGGTCAGGCCTTGTGCAAGTGAGATAGCGAAGGCTTCCCACCAAACTCCAGTATTTGCTCGTGTCGACTTGTTCTCCATCAAATTTCGAGAGTTTTACACCTAGTTCCATTGGTGTTAATACCGGGTTGCAATATGCCATCTTGTACTTCTTCAAAATTTCCTTTGCATATGCCTCCTGTGACACAAAAATACTTGTCTCTTCTTGTCTTACCTCCAAACCAAGGAAAAACTTCATCAAACCCAAATTTGTCACCTCGAATTCCTGTGTCATTGTGCTCTTCTCACCATTGTTCCATATAAAAATGAGGTCATCAACATAAAGAGCAACAAATAACATATTACCTCCATTCTTCTTCACGTAAAGGGCATGTTCATAGGGACATTGTTTGAACTCGTTCTCATTGAAGTATGTATATATACGAGTATTCCATGCCCGCGGTGCTTGCTTCAACCCGTAAAGTGCCTTCTTCAATTTCAGTACCTTTTCTCTTCTCCACTTTTCATGTACCGCGTGGTTGTTCGATGTAAACTTCTTCTTTGAGCACACTATTGAAGAATGCCGACTTGATATCCATTTGAAATATCGGCCAATTGAATTGAGCCGCTTGTGAAAAAAACAATCGAATTGTCTCCATTCTTGCAACGAGAGCAAACACCTCGTCATAATCAATTCCCTCCTTTTGCTTGTATCCCTTTGCAACAAGTCACGCCTTGTACAGTTCTATCTCGCCTTGAGCATTCATCTTTCTCTTGAACACCCATTTCACACCAATGGGCTGACTTCCTTTTGACAACTCCATTAACTCCCATGTGTTGTTGCAGTCAATTGCTTTAATCTCCTCGTTCATGGCAGTTTGCTACTTGTCTCGCACCGCCTCTTTAAAACTTATATTCTCGGAATCTGCCAAAAGACATACAATGTGTACCTCATTTGTTGAATCATACAAATCTTGCAAACTTCGCATTTTAGGTTGGTGCGGTTCATCTTAATCATCGGTAGTTTTAGGATTTGTCGGTATGATTGTTGGTGTAGCGGTTGATGATCCTCCATATTCGATGATAACCTCCGTTGAGTTATTCCAATCCCACTTGCTTGCTTCATTAACTTGTACATCACGACTCACCACAACCTCTTGCTTATCGGGTCGAATAGTTTGTATCCTTTTGTTTTCTCATCATACCTAATAAAAATAAACCTTTTGCTTTTGTCTTCGAGCTTCATTGTTCGCTGATCTGACACGTGTGCATAGGCCTCACTACCAAATACTTTGAAATGAGAAATTGTCGGTTTTTGTCCGCTCCATACTTCTTGTGGTGTTTGATCATCCAACTTCTCATGTGGACATTGATTTTGCACATAGATGACACATTGCATGGCTTCTGCCCAAAATTCCTTCGGCATCTTCTTGCTCTTAAGCATTGACCAAACCACGTCGAGAACAATTCGGTTATGTAACATCCTTAACCCGAAACCGTAGCCGGAATAGGGTTAAGAGACATTACTAAACATTTCTGAACATTTTACATCCAATCCACAACACATAGTTAATCATCAATCAAACATATTCAAATGATAGCATATGGTCCCTTATTGAGGTTTACTAGACCTTAAACACGTGTTAAGAAAAGGTCGGGATTAAACCGAACACTTATGAAGTCTAAAACAATTTTAAACTATAGAGGTCACACGCCCGTGTGGGTAAGCCGTGTGCCTCACACGGCCTCGAACACGCCCGTGCGTCCAAGCCGTGTCAAAACAGGGCATACATACTGACTAGTTCACACGGCCTGAGACACGCCCGTATGCCTCACCCGTGGTCGATCCTGACTTGCACCACACGCCCGTATGCGTCCAGAAATTTAAACAATTTTCAAAACTATAGAGGTCACACGCCCGTGTGGGTAAGCCGTGTGCTTCACACGGCCTCAAACACGCCCGTGCGTCCAAGCCGTGTCAAAAAGGGCATACATACTGACTAGTTCACACGGCCTGAGATACGCCCGTATGCCTCACCCATGATCGATCCTGACTTGCACCACACGGCCAGTCACACGCCCATGTGTCTAGCCCGTGGTCGCTACTGATTTAAATTGAATTTCACGCTTGAAGAACACGGTCGAGCCACATGCCTGTGTGCTCAACCGTGTGGGCAATTATAGGCCATTTTCAAGGCCAAACTTGCCACCCACACTTAGGGTCACACCTACATGCACAAACCAATTCAATTCTATACCCCAAATGGCATTCAAGCATACCAAAACATACTCATTTTAATCTTTTAACAACATCATTCTTCTATCTATACAAATCCATCATAACAAATCAATTTTAACTTATCATCCACACATTCAAATCATGTTATCCAAACTTCATTAAAACATACCTCCAGATCACATTTTATTCATCATTCTCATCAACCAATTAAGCATAACATATACCACATCCATCATTCACTTAACTCATACATGCATTTCAACATCCTTTCATTTTCAAGCCATATCACATGGTAACCTCATACACATCAAAAACATACCATATCTACTAGTCTATACATGCCATATAACATCTATATACATCTTTCAAAAGTACCCAGATCCGAGCTAGCTTTACTGACACTGTAAAACAGAGAAACAAATCACACAATAAACTTTTAAAGCTTAGTAAGTTTGTAATACAATACATGTAATTCAACAATTCAAGTTAATATACAAAATAAACCATCACTTAGATTAATTCACTATCACATATACCACACCATCCAAAGCTAATATGCTCAATTACATTCCATAATCTCATTTATAATCTCATCAACCACATAGGTTTTGAATGTACCTTAGCCAACACTTAGTTATCGATCACACATGCTACTTAATACTCGATATTTCATTTCGATCAACTTTCGTTATTCCTTCGATTCAATCACACACTTAGTGCCCAAATCATAGCTGAAGCTTAAGTAACATCGCACACTTAGTGCCTCTATATCGAATCGATCTTAAATCAATATCGCACACACAATGCCAATCATTAAAGTTGTAGCTTCCAATATTTCGCACACATAGTGCTAATCGCTTTTGCCAATTCTTATTCCGCACACTTAGTGCCACATTTCTCAATATCACACATAACATTTCCAATTCAATTACTACACATTCATTCATTCCACATCACATATATATCAATTAAACAACTTGTATTATATCCAAACTTACCTTGGACGTCGAAATACTGTAACGGTCAATTAATCGAGCACTTTGTCTTTGCCTCGATCTCGATTCGAACTTCTCCTTTCTTGGTCTATACACATTTAAAATTAACTCATTCAATCACCAATTCATTTAATTTAGTCCACACACACATATTTAGGGCATTTTACAAAATAGCCCTCACATTTTCACATTTCGACACTTTAGTCCCTAATTCACAAAATCAAAAATTACACAAATTTTCACTATACCATTCTTAGGCCGAATTCTTCTTATGCCCATACAAGTCCACACATTTCATTTATTTCACATTTTAATCCCTCAATTAACACTTTTCTCAATTTATCCCAAATTACTCAATTTCACAAAAAATTCAAAGACAAAGTATGTTAACCCAACACAAAGCTTTCATATTTCATCATCAACTATCACAAAGCTCAAGCATTCATCAATGGCATATCTCAAAATCACCATTAAACTCTAAAATTAAAGCATGGGCTAACTAGAACACTAAGCAACGATCACAAAAACGTAAAAATCACTAAAAACCAAGCTCAAAACATACCTTGATTAAACCAATTGCTAGCCAAATGTGAGAAAGCTTCTAAACCTTATTTTTCCTTTAGCAAACGGTGGAAGAAGATGAACACTCCCACTTATTCTTGATTTTTGTTTTATTTTTATTATCATTAATACACCAATTACCATTTTGCCCTTAATAAAATTTAATAATAACAACAAAACCATGCTATCATCTTCCACTAGCTTATAAAATGGGCTATTTGCATCATGAAATCTTCAAATTATAAAGACAACAATAATTAGGCACTTTAACAATCAGCACACAACTTTTACAATTTATGCGATTAAGTCCTTTCTCATAATTCAGCACACAATCGATAGAATTTTCACACATGCTCAATCACCTACTGTTAACATAGAAAGTAATATTAAAATATTATTCCGACTTCGAATTTTTGGTCTCGAAACTACTGTTCTGACTAGGGTCTAAACTGGGGTGTTATAGGTTCTTCCTTTCGGCCACACCGTTTCGTTGGGGAGAGTACGGTGCGGCGAGGAATCATCTTATGCCTTGCTCCTTACAATACTCCATGAACGCCGTCGAAGTATACCTGCCACCTCTATCGGATCGTACAGATTTGATGTGTTTACCAGTTGCCTTTTCCACCATTACTTTAAACTTTTGAACACCTCGAACGCCTTGGATTTTTCTTTCAGAAAATAAACCCAAATTTTTCGTGAGAAATTATCAATAAAGGAAATGAAATACCTTTTACCGCTAAAAGATTCAGGGGTGATTTGTCCACATATGTTGGTATAATCAATTCGAGAGGTTGCTTAGCCTGATATTTTGCATTCTTTTGAAACGAAGTTCTAGCATGCTTGCCGAGCACACATTCTTCACAAACTCGAAAGTTTTGAAAATAAAGAACCTTTTCGTCTTTGATTGATGCCTTGGTTTGAAGTGCTTGCTCGAGTGTCTCCTCTTTCTTCTTCTTCTTCTTACGTTGTTCATGTGCCTCGAGAAAACCGACGAGCTTGTCGACTGTGAGCGTTGCTAGATCCTTTGACTCTTCTATGACACATACGACATTCTTGAAACTATTAGTTAACGACCTTAAAATCTTCTCCACAACTCGTGCATCGGTTAACGTTTCTCCGTTTCGGTTGAGTTGGTTCACCACGGTTTGAACACGCGTGATGTAGTTGGAGACACCTTCCGATTCCTTCATCTTCATGCCTTCTAACTCGCCGCGAAGAGTTTGAAGGCGGACTTGTTTAACTCGATCGGCTCCTTTGTACACCTTCGCCAAAATGTCCCACGCTTCTTTTGAAGTTGTTGCGCTCGCAATCTTCTCAAAGTCGGACTCGTCAACAGCTCGGAACAACATGTACAATGCCGCCTTATCTTTCTATCACATCTCTTTCAACGTCTTGTTTTGAGCCGCCGTATATCCCGCGGTAGTTGTCGGTTCTACGAAACCTTTTTGGACCACCTCCCAAGCATCTTGAGACCCGAGAAGAGCTTTCATTTGGATGCTCCAATTCTCGTAGTTTGCCTTTGTTAGTCGAGGCAGTGGCACATTACTGGTCACACTCTCCATGGCTCTTGATACCAATTTGTTGAAAATCGCTCAAGACAGAACCAAAAACGAAAAACTATTTATTAGCTATGCCGTGAGGGCTTGTGGAGAAAAACTTCACAAAAAGCTTTTTATTTTAACTTCTAAATCTTCTTTTTTCTCATTAATATATCAAATGCTTACAAACTATTTATAGGTTATAGTCTGCCCTTCAAAATACTGAAAATATTAAAATCTAATAATAGCCATAAACCAATGACTCTTGACCTTTCATTCTCCTAAAAAACTTCTAAATTAAACCCATTAAAACATAACTCTTGACCTTTCATTCTCTTTAAAAATTGTTAAATTAAACCCATTAAAACATAACTCTTGACCTTTCATTTAATGTTTGAACACCAGTAGGTCTGTCTTCACGGAGACAATGGTGCTGACTGCTTCATAACCTTGTGGTCACACCCTAGAGCTATTGCTACTTAGAAGTAGAATTTTTTAGATTTGATTGGATAACTCTTCTAGACAAACTCTTCTAGAGGTTAGGTCAAATCTTTTTTTTTTTTTTTTTTTTATCCCTTGATACTTGTTTCCAGTTATGCCCTTAATTTTTGCAGATCTTGCCTTCTTAATCCCTTGATCCTTGCTGCCAGTTATGCCCTTGATCTTGGCATATCTTTTGTTGTTTGTCTTCTATTGTAGCCTTTACAATGTGCATCCTAACATATACCAGTTGATCTGTAGGTTGTTTAAACCCTTCCTGCTAAACAATGGTTGACATACCAGATGTCAAATGATCATTGTGGAAATAGTCAATTGTTTCATCATTGAAACATGTATCTTATCTTTTAGATGTATTTCTTTCTAGTTCTTGTTTTCTAATTTTTAAAGTTGCGTTATATCTCTAATCCAAATTGGGATATAGGAAGAACTTCAATGAGTATTTCCAGAATTGTTGTGCATGGAATACTCTATTTTTTTTTTTCAAAATTTTAAGGTGGTGAAAGAGAGGATATCCCTTTGTCTGGTTTCTGCTATGTACACTTTTGTGCCAAAGAAAATTTCTAGAATCCAATCTGATTACACTTTAATACTGTTTTGTTATTTTTTCTTTCTATGTTTTGTGTCACCAAAAGAAATGTTCCTTTTAACTTTTCTACTCCACATTTGGTATACCAGGATCTGGTTTGCACACTTTTGTTCTTTATTTGGGTCCTCATATTGCCTTCTTTACAATAAAAGCTATGCAATGTGGACGAATAGACCTGAAAAGTGCTCCTTATGATACGATACAATTGAAGAGCGGTCCTTCATGGCTGGACAAATCTTGCGGAGAGTTTGGGCCCCCATTGTTTTCATCATCACAAGGGTCAAGGGTTCCCATCAGCAGCATATTACCACAGGTGCAAATGGAAGCTATCTTATGGGGTCTTGGGACTGCACTTGGGGAGCTTCCTCCTTACTTCATCTCAAGGGCAGGTAGGAGCATTGTCTCTATATATTCTGTTGCCATAACAATATTTGCTAGAAGAAATTATGTTTAATAGGCTGCAAGGGCATTTCTTGAAGAGCTGGCCCTAATCCTTTTAGCATTGCTCCCATATGTTCCTTGACCCCCTATGTTCCAAGATATTATGAAGCTTATTGTTTTTATTTAACACTTTATGAAACATGGATTTCTTGTTTAAAGTTTTGTTTTGATTCGTAACTTCAAATATTTAAATGTTGTTTCTTGATCAAATTGGCCTAAGATTGCAATGTAGTTGCCATTTTTAGCGTTTGTCTCTGCTTTGAAAGGTGATTATGATGTTGAAATTCTTTGATTTTCTTTGTTTAAATGTTTGTTATCTTCTAAAGACTGTTATTTCCAATTAGATTTTCTACTAGTCTGTACTGTTAAATTATCTGTCTTACATTGATCTTATGATGTATACAGCTAGTCTATCAGGCGGCAAATTTAATGCTATGGAAGAATTGGATGCTTCCTCAAGTAAGGATAATGGAGTCATAGCTACCCGCCTGAACCAGATCAAACGTTGGTTGTTATCCCATTCCCAACACATGAACTTCTTCACCATTTTAGTGCTTGCCTCGGTTAGTTATAATTCACTCTTTTCATTTCATAGCCCAATTTTTGAACAAAGCAAAATATTGATGCTTCTTTTGACGTTTTGTTTTAAGTGCATCTTAGTTTGTCTATGTTGTCCCTGTGTTTTCTTTTTTTGCATGTGCGTGAAAAAGTGCAAACCTATACCTCCGCGGTCATGCCCACACTTTTGGAATGTTTACTAAGATTTATATATTAAGAACCGAATAAACTATTAAAACCAAATAAATCAAATTATATTGTCAAAAGGTAATTAATTAGTCGGTTTTTGAATTTCTATATCTATATTTTTGTCATTTTTCTTTTTAAGATTTATTACTCAAAAAATAGAAGAATACTATTTTAAATAAAATTATAAGATTTATCAATTATACAAATATTGATTTAATTCTTCTATTGTTTCATTATTTATTTATTTATAAAATAAATATTAGACAAATAATATCAAACTTAATTTGTTTATCAGTTGAAGAATAATATAAGTAGAGATTATACTAGTTATCTCCAAATTTCTGTTGAAGTACTATATATCTTAACTAGTGTACGAGAAAATAGAAACTACATAGTTAAAAGCAAAGGATTACACTTGTTTTTGGTTAACAAAGTAAACCTTAATTTTTAAAGTGTATATAATCGTTAAGCTAATTAATCATGTGTTAATAGATAGAAGAAATGGGAGAAAATGTTTGTTATATTTTAACTAGGGATATGTTTACATAGTATAAAAGACGAAAGAAATAAAAGAAATCAAATTAGTTCCTATCTTAGAATTAAGCTTTATATCATGCCAACTATCTTTGCCCAAGAATCTATAGCACTGCCCCTCAAACTGACGCATAAATGTTTATACACCTAGCTTGCTATATAGGTGATTCTTATTTTGTGTCTTTGTGAATAAATCAACAAGTTGACCCCTTATTTAACATATCCAGTGAAGATTGTGTTGTCTAAAATTTTCTCATGAATGAAGTGAAAATCAACCTCAATAGGTTTGATTGTTTCGTGATAGACATGATTTGAGGCGATGTAAAGAGTAATTTGATTATTGCATCAAAGTTTTACTAGTTTATGAATGTTCGGACTTTGTTACAAGTACTCAAGAGTTTGAGGTGTCATACTCGTATTGACACAATTAAGAGAGCGCGTTTTGCTGACAAAGAGAGAGCGCTCTTATTGAGATGGAGACAAAGAGAAGAAGAAAGACAAACAATATAGAGACAAAGTTTTAAAAAAACAAATTTATAAAAGAATGAAATTAACGTTTTAAGCATTTTTAGCCCTTTCGGGACACGTAAAATAGAAAAAATATAATGGAAGTGTTTTTATTTTTTTATTTTTATGTATTTATTTGTATATCTATTTTAAGGATGTTAGGGTATATCATAATATAATATTTTTGAGGAATGTTTAAATAATTTAAATTTGGGATAATTCAAAATTGGTCTGTTTTCATTAATAGTTGGTATTTAAAAGATTTTCTCTTGACCAATGTTTCAATGTAGGTGTAGGCATAAATTGTCTAACAAAAGTCGTGAGAAATGCAATATCTAGTTGAGTTACAATGAGGTGTTTTAATTTCCTAACTATCCTCTCATATCTCTTATGACCATAAAAAGGATCGTCATCATCTCTAAGATGCACATCAGGTACCATTTGAATACTACACGGTTTTGCTACCAACTTTCCAATTTTTTTTTTTAAGTAGGTCAAGAACATACTTTATCTAAAATAGAAAAAAAAGTTCCTTTTTGCTACTTGTGACTTCTACACCAAAAAGTACTACTATCCCAAATCTTTTGTGTGAAAATTGGTATGCAAGAAAAAAAAATGATAGAAGAGGCTACGACTATATCTTTTGTAATGACATATCATCAGCATACACCACAAGAAGAATAATCCCAACTACTAATTGTCCACAGAATAGCGAGTGGTCACATTTACATTTTTTTAGCCAAAACGCTAGAACTATTTCACTAAAATTGGTAAATCAAGCCTAGAGGCTTTGCTTCAATCCATAAAAAAAGACATTTTTTTAATTATAGACATTTCTATTCTCCTCTTGAGCAACAAACCCATCTAGTTATTTTATATACATTTCTTCTTGGACATTACCTTGAAAAAAGCATTTGTGATATCTAATGATGTAAATACCAATTTCGAGAAGCAATATGTTAAATGAATTAGATGAGCATAAGTGAGTTTGGCCATAGGGGAGAAAGTAGTTGACTAAGTAACCCCATATATCCTTTTGCAACAAGTCTCGCTTAAGTCTAGCCATCCACCAGGTCCTAAATACCATTCTCATCTAATGCATGTATTCCCTCCTTCAATGCATCACGTTAACTAGTATGACTTAAGGTCCCTTCAACTATTTTAGAAATAGAAACAGAGTCTAAAGACACAATTAGAAAGCAAGACAAAAGAGAAAAGTGGTCGTATGAAACAAAATTGGAAAGAGATAGGTACCTTGATGTTTACTTTTGCGTAGGGACATAGGAAGATCAAGATCATGGTATGGAATGAGACGGATGAATGCGGAAGCAGATCATAAAGTTTGTCAAAGTAGCGGATTTGACTTAGGGCTCTAAACATTTGGAAAAGAAACTTTAATTTTGACATAACCTGAAATGAAATCAAAATCCAAGTTAGATAAAATAATTAAAATAAATAACTAAGATAATTAAAATAGAATAATAAATCTACGATTAGAACAATAAGGATGAAAATAAAGAAGATAGATGGAAAGATAGAACGTGATATGTAGAAGTCCTAATAAGACTTAGAAACACGAAAAATTCACAACCCCTTTCAAGCGATTCTAATTTCCCCTCCAAGAAAAGAAAATTGGCAAGAAAAAGTTTGAAGATGATCTCACAATATAAAAAGATTATTAAAACTCTTCAAAAAGAAACTCAAGAGAAATTATTAATTCAAAAGAGAAGTTGAATAGTAATGAATTGAATGATTTGTGTACAATGCTATATAAAGGCTAGCTAAATAAATCTAAATAAAACTCTTAAGTATACTAGAACTCTAATTAATATAAACAAGATTTCTTATTGACATAAAACTCTTAAATAACTTAAACTACTTAATAATTATTAAAAAATTGGAATAATAAAATAATAAAATAATAAAATAATAAGAGCTGATAAATACAATAATGGGCTCATATATAATAAAAATTTAGCCCAGAACCCGAACCTAATATGATTTAAACTCAAATTAAAAGCTCAAAACTCTTAATTTTCGTCATAATTCCGTCCAGAAATTCTGCTAGCACAGTCTTCATTAAAACAGTTATAATTTGAGTTCCCAAACTTGAAATCGAGTGATTCAAAGTGCGTTTCAAAACTAAAACATAGATATTCGAACTCCATGAAGATATCTCAACCTAGAAATGTCTGGATCCTATCCAAAAAGATGTCGTAAGTCTACTGATTTCCTAAACTTGAAAATTGGCAGCTTAGGTGAATGGAATTTAATAAATTTCACCCCATCCGTGCATGTATCAGACCACTTGTCGAATTTGATGATAAAAAGGTTGATATAGGACTTGTATAATGAACATCCTTTCATCTGGAATAAACATAAGGAATCGCATGTCGAATTAGGAGTAATAGGTTTAGGAATAAAGTAGGTGCCAAAGGATCAAGATTATGTGTTTGATGAGTAGAAGAGTTTAGAGATGCGATGGAATACATGAACCACTCATCATCATCCCTCTATATCAAAACCACTAATGAATTTGTTTCTGAAAATAATGTACACGTTTTGAGAAGAAGAAAAACATTAGTAGACACCAAACTATAACACCTATGCCCTTTTTGAAGGTGAGAATATCCCAAAAACACACTTTAAATATTTAAGATCCAATTTAGTGACATGAGGCTGAATATCTCGCAAAGCAAGTACTTTTGAAAATGCTTGGTTGCACTAGAAATAATGTCTTGGACTAGAAATAAAGTATTGTATGGGCTATCACCATTTAGTATAGAAAAATGCATGAGATTGATTAGAAAGAAAGTCATTGTAATAACATCACCCTGGAATTGTTAAGGAACCTTTTTTTGAAATAAAAGAGCTCTTATTATCTCAAAAATATATATGTTATTTTGTTTAGTTGATTCGTTCTAGGATGGTGTGCCAATAGATAAAGATTGATGAAGAATCCCATTCTTGTTCATGAAAGCCTATAAGGGGTTAGAGAAGTATTATTTAACATTATCGCTTGTAGAATCGACACACAAACTATAATTTTATCTTAACATAAAAGGCATAGAAATGAGAAAGTTAACTCCGACCGAGTTGTCATGAAAAGTATCCATGTCATGTGAGAATATGATGCAATTTCCTGAGCTTTGTAGGTTTAGAAAACAACTGGATTGAAGAATCATCTTGAAATGGCTCAAAAGGTGGAAACCTTAATTCGTAGCACTTCAATTCTCTAAGGAATCGTAGCTATATTAAAACTACGACCTGTTTAAACTTGACCTTATACTCAAATATTGGTGTATCGAAGTTGTCACTCCCCGGGATGGTAAATGGAGTGATAAGACAAATTTTGAATGCCACAAACTTTGAAGAAAGTTTGATAAGTTCGAACAGTTCAATGAAGAACCAAGAGAGAAATATTCTCACAAAATACAATTTAATTTCAAACAAAAGTTTTCTTTTACATGAATGACTTAGAACGAAATTTATAGGCCTCAAATGACCTTTCAAGTTCCCTTAAGACCTTTCAAATTTGGTCATTTAACTAACTTAAATCAAACAATTAGATTCGATTTAACTCTTTGATGGTTAGCCCAAAAGATATGTCTCTTCACTTGTCTTTGAGTAGATGAAAGGCATGTCTTTTCATTAATCTATGGACAGTTTAAAGGTCACCATCTTTATGAAGATTAATGCTCCTTAAGTTGTTGTTTATAGTCCTACCTTCATTCTTTGTATGTCCACCCTTTAATTGGTGCCATGAATTGGCCTGTAAGTGCACCAAAATCGAACAGTATTTGAAGAGTCTTCCCTTGGTCTTTTGAAGAGTCACCTAATCAAGAATGAATGCTTATTAAATACTTGAAATCTATTCGCATTCTTATTCAACTTAAAACACTTGAATAAAAATAAACACACTTTAACTTATGAATTAAAATAACAGCCAAATTAAATAACACATAATTAAATTAACTCAAACATATTTATTAACTAATATGCTTAAATGCATGGTTTTAAGATGTGAATTAAATGAACAAATGAGTTACTTAATGCATGACTTAATTTAAAGATGAAAACTTTAACTAACATGGGAGTTACATAATGCATGTCATTATTCATGATGCATACTTAACTAACATGAGAGTCACATAGTGCATGACTTTATTAAATGTAGAACACATAATGCATGTTATAATTTAAAAGATGTAGAATAATAATGCAAGACACTAGTTTAAAGATGTATTCACAAGCAAAAATAAACTTAAACAAAGTCCTTGATTAATTAAAACCCATAAATGGGAATCATCCAATCTTGGATTAGAATTTGACTTGATCTTGGCCTAATAAGAACTTGATTATTTTGGACTTGTTCCCCATGTCCACACAAAGGCCCTTTAAACTCCTCTTGACCCACTTTGTTCGACCTTCCATTGTTGACCCAATTGAAAATCACAAAAGGATCAGTCCTCATTTTGACCATCACAAGAAGATGTGGCTCTTGGAGATTTAATCCATCATCAACTTCTTTCACCTTGACTAGATTTAATTCAAACTTGGTGTTCAGAATCACATCATTATCATCCAAAAATTTAATGAAATATTTATATCTAGGTTTAGATACTACTGAACATGGCCACCAAACATCTGAAAGTATCAACTCAAAAGCAAAACTAGCTTGTTTATCAATTCAAGGTCTAAAAGATGTTTCGAGAGTGTTAAAAAATACTTGACATTCCAAATAAGGTAGATCATCAAATCGTAAACATATCTTTTCAACAATGGTAAATAATGATGTCCTAATTGTAACACCCTTACCCGACCCGATCACCGAAATCGAGTATGGAGTGTCACAATTGAATTTGGTTAATGTACATATTTAGAACTTAAAAAATTAGACTGTATTACCTATTTATTTAAAAATTTTACAATAGAGACAATAAATTAGAGTAAATGTTCACTATCTAAACTCCGGATTCTAAGGAAATTTTTAGTTATAAAACATTCGTCCCTAGGCGTAGTGACACCAAACTAGTAACTGCCCCTCGATCTATCGCTGTCTGACTAGGTCATTCCTTTGATCCTTTCTCATCCAATGAGTCTTCCATACATAAACTAGATTTCGAAAGTTCAAAGAACATAGTGAGTCTCTTTACCATATTACGGGAATTAGCCAAAATTCATCGGAGTAATAAAAAAAGAACTATTCTTAGTTTTTCTCGAAATAATCTCTCTATCTGGGTTGGCGACCTTTATTTCTTTTCTCGAACTTATCTTTAAGTGGATTGGTCACTAAGTGATCTTTCTTGGGATAATCCAAATCAACCTTTGCTCAGTCTTGACAGTTCCTATGATACCTTGTCGTATCCTTAGACACTGTCTTTCCTTTACTGGCTTTTTTTCCTTCCAGTTACTTCCAGTGTGGACTTTTCCCTCCACCATGCCCTTATAAATGGATATTTTAGACTACACTCTTAATGGCCCCTTGGCTATGTCGCCCATTGGCAATATTTCCAAATCTGTTTAATCCATGGAAGTCTTCTTTTCTTACCTTAGTCCCAAGGGGCTTACTGACATTCCCTTTGTTGGTATAACTAATAAGGTCTCTCGCCACTTTAGCAGACTAAGTCCCACTTTGGTTAAATAGAGATCGGTTGACATCCTTGTAACTCGCCTTGTTCGCAATATCTTACCCTTAAGCGTAACGTGCCCTTTTGTTATGGACTGCTGGGCTTACAATACTTAGTAAACTATCATATGAGTGGCCATTTGAGTTCACAATTTCTCTTATATATATATTGGTTCCTTACGAAATTAGCCATTTGGCCAGTACTTTCACACTAGTTTCTCTTTAAAGAAAAATAGTTTTGATAGACATATTTGTCACTCGATGTTTCCCTTTTTGGCAATTCACTTAATTAGGATTCTATCTAACCCCTTCATTTTGGACTAGTTGGCATACTTTCCATCATGATGAGTGTACAGGGTTTTCTTGAGCACCCTTTACAGATCCTTTATGATGGGTCCTTATCTGTGATTCTCGGTTAAGCCTTCTTTCATTCGTTTGAACACCAGGCACCTACTAGCGTGTCATTTCTCATGACTGCTTCCTGTTGGGTTACCACCCTGTTGCCTTACCAGCTTTCGTGATTATTGTTAAGACGGTTTGTTTTCCCCTTTTTACTTCCATTGCTTTGTCCGGTGGATTCCTCAAACCCGCTCTCCATTAATTACATTTTCTTTCTAACCCTTCCTCTATAGATAACATCATAATGATTCACCCTGTGGTTAATGTCCTAGTGGACTCTATTGGTTGTCGTATCCAAACTAAGGTCTTACTCCCCTTACATCCTGTGTTTACTGTCCCGGTAGACTACTCTATGTTTGTTGTCCCGGCGAACTATCCCGTGTTTATTGTCTGAATAGACTATCCCGTGATCACTGTCCCGATAGACTATCCTGTGTTTACTATTCTGATAAACTATCCCATGTTTTCTATCTTGGAAGATTATATATATGATGTAATAGCCGAGCTATGGTCTTACACAACATACGCCTATATTTATTGTCTTGGTGGACTCCATAGGTTGCCATAGTTGAGCTATAGTTTTACACCTTAAACCTTTTAGAGGTGTCGCCCCAAAGAAACTTACAGTCATCGCAATGTTGCCCCATAAAGTCTGTTGACTGTCGTCGTAGTGTTGCTCTGTGGAACCTTAAAGTCGTCAATATTGTCTTATCTTATATCCACCATGATGCTCAAACACCGAAGTGCCCCCCGCAAGGTCCAAATATTTGCACATCATGGTTTGCTTTTAGCAATCCCAGATAGCAGAGTCTTAATCAAATTCCAATTTCACTCTTCCTCCACCCATTCCTCCATTTTGCCATTCCTATACATTGATGTTTGAACACCGTACTAGTCCCTCCGCAAGGCCTAAAGCTTCGCACATCATGGGTATACTCAGTAACACTGTATGGCGGTATCTAATAGAAACATCCTTTTTCCTAAACCTAACTTTGTCTAACCTGTCCATGATTTTCCCACAGTGCCCCATTGTTATCATTATGCAATGCACACATTTCACTTACATACTAACATGGAGTACACTATCAGTTTTAACATGCTACGTATATTGAACTACTTTGGCAGATACACATACATCGAGCAAATTTCATACAAGCTTATCCTTTACAGGACTTATCATAGAGTTAAGCCAAATACTAAGCATTTCAGGAGCAAAGTACAGAAACTCACTTGATGCTTCTTTACCTTATTAGCTTTTCTTTTCCAACGCTAGAACTTCCATTCTCCTGGTAGCTAAGCATCACAACCAAATCATGGGTTAAATTCAGTATTTTTTTAACTTCCACCTTAGTTTTCCAAAAACATGTAGAACCCCTAAAATGGTTATGGGAACCCTGAACTTCATTCAATTAATCCTATGTGTGTAGAAAGACTAAAAACCTTACCAGTTTATTGTATCATCTACTTTCCCAACTCAAAATTCATGTTTATTGCTCCATGTAGAGCTCCCCATAATTATCTCTTCTTTAAAGTACCCAAGAAAGAAAATGAAGAAGAAAAGAAACTAGAGCAGAAGTGATGAGAATCTTCCCTGAGAAGTCATTTCCCAGCTATATA
This sequence comes from Gossypium bickii, assembly GCA_025503065.1. Classification (NCBI taxonomy): domain Eukaryota; kingdom Viridiplantae; phylum Streptophyta; class Magnoliopsida; order Malvales; family Malvaceae; genus Gossypium; species Gossypium bickii. The sequence goes on from CP106713.1 coordinate 76,728,076, forward strand.
TAGTCAATTCCGCTCAGTTATCAACTTTATAGAAATGATCCGTTAGAAATCATTTTGTCTCTCACTTAAAACCAGTTGAATCTAATCCAGTCAAACTAGAATTGGATTTCAGCCATGTGCTATTTTGTTCCTGACTTTTCCTGATTTTTCAGTAGAGACCGCTAGTTTACAGTTTCTTTCAATTCAACCCCCAAATTGTTATAAATTTCTGGGTTTAAAGAAAATCGGGTATGATACCAACCAATAATTTTCTTTAACTAGAAAGAGTATACTAGAGCAAGCAACAGATTAAGGAACTCTCATGTTAAGAATATAGAGACCATCAAATATATTCTTCACCAATGATGTTTTTTAATCATAAGATCATGTAAAAGATAGTGATGAAGAAAAAATAAGATGGAAAAATTTAGGTTGTTTATGAAAATTTAACATTGATGATAAGGTAAAAGACGAATTTGGATTGATTTCTTGGAACCATTAATTTTATAGGTGGATCAATCAACTATAGTCACAGAAGAATGTGAGTTATGTGAATTAAAGATATATAAAAGGTTGGGATTACATGTCCTATGATTTATAGAACCAAAATGAATAACCCATTTGGAAAAAGAGGAAATAAAACAAGTATTAGAGTTACTTGAATCCACAAAGATAGTAAAATGCCTCATGATGGTATAACCAATCAAACAACAGGTAGCAACAAATATGGTATACACAAAATGACTAATAAAACTACCAATTGTCAGTCAACCTCTAAACTAACTTCAATTAGTTAGCCAAACTTTAGGTTAATAGCAATAAGTGGAAATATGTAAAAAAATAATAATTACAAAGTGCATAATCACTACAATAGCCAACCAACAAGAGAAAGAATTAATAGTCAAGTTTTTAAAAGCATATATCGTTACCTTCTTCTTCCATGTCCTCTTCTGTTCTGTTTTAGTCTTTGTTTGAACATCTATGTTTGTTTTAGCTCAACCTCTTCTTCCAAAATAGTATAAATGAACCTCAAACCAACTTTAAACAAAACCAACTAGCAAGTCAAATCATCTTCAAGGCATAAACCAAACCAAACCATACCAAAATCAACAAACGTACTTCATATTAATATATGATTCCCTTGCTCGTTTGCCTCAAATTTATTCAAAGAGATAAGCTGCAACTTCTTTAATAATAGGACTGTAGCTCATGGAACAAGTACCTTTTCCACGTAATGGAGTGTGCTTGATATTTGAAATAGCCTCAATATGATCAACATGAGTTGCAACCTCATGTTTCACTTAAACATCAATAACTTGTTGATCTTCATAGCTCAGATGTGGTTGATCTTTTCTCACCAAATTTTCCTTCATCACATTCTACCTAGTGCACTTGTTGTTGGAACATGTTTTGCAATAGACATGAACTTCTTCCAATCTTTTATCATCTTAAAACAATAAGGTTTGAAGCATCTTTTTTCCTTACAATAATGGAAAACGAATTTTCTTTTATCCTTGTTCTATATGTTACTTTCTAGTATAGTTCTATCAACTATTGCAATTTTAGATTGAATGTGCCTTGTTTTTATTTTTATTTGATCATTCCATAACTTGTGTCAATGAGATCTAATATGTTTGGCCTTTCCATAATAGTAATAAACATGTTTTTCATTCTTTTTTTACCTATCTCAAAGGAAAAAGTAGTTACAGTGTTAGATTTTAAAAGATTATGTCTTTAGGATCTGATGCTACATCGTTGCTCAATAACTTAAGGGTCCGACTCTATTACATAAGTCAATTCTTAATTTTTATCTCATATCATGACATAAATAAGCAATTCTTATTTATTGTATCGGCTCAAAACCTTGCTAATTGATCTTTACGATCCTTCTTCGTCTATCAATTTATACCTTTATACATAGAATAAAGTATCTAATCATATATATTTTTCATATTTTGACTTCTATGAAGTTTCTTTTTTTTTTGTTACAACTGATAAAAATGAATTTTGGACGATGCAATTTATAGAAAGCCTATTTTTTCTAGTATTTTATTTACTAGCGTATTTGCTATCTTTTTTTTTTATTTCTATCGATTCTTCCTTGTAGATTTCCTCTTTGGTAAGGAAGTTGGTACTTCCATATTTTTCTTTTGACGTTGATTCCACTCTTGAATTTTCTTATGTTGCAATTTTCAATACTATCTAAGAATGGTGTCACTAATAATACCTTTCCAAAACACACTTACGCATGTATTCGTGAATCCATTTCCCTAAGGAAATTCTCTTTCTCTACAAAATTGAGTAAAGCAACGCAACTCGAAAGACATTGTTAGTGTCAGTGTTTAGTACTAGGCCTACCCGAGTACAAATTAGTTGCATTCACATTTTCTCATTTGAAAACATTATTGACTGATGAAAAGATAAATGAAAATCAAAATATGACATTCGTTTCCATTCTCTCCTATTTTCTGTTAGAAAATTCATTATGGTATCCATTTCAAACATCATCATGATCAAAATATGGAACACCATAGCGTTTACAAATAAAATTAGGAGATATTCCAACTTTCTTATTCTGAACAAACACTCTATCGCTTTTCATATATTTCAAATTAGAATAAAATTCTAATACAATAGGAATGATAGCGAGTTTCTTCAAAATGAGGCAAAAATCGTACTGCTTGTAGTAGTGGACTAATTCCCAAATGTCATTACAAAAAGAGGAGGCCGGATCAAATCCAAGTTCAAGTATGAACATTCTGCCTTGAAGTTACAAGAAATTTTTTTTTGGCCTCTCTATTATTAAAATTGTACCGGAGACGAAGGGTTTCTAGTTGGGGTTTAGTCTTTTTTGTTCCTTTTGGATTCATATCACCAATTTCCTTTAAGGTTTAAGCAAGAAAAAATTCTCGATGTCTAAAAAAATGTTCTAATAAATTAACCTTAACAATTATCAATTTCAAACCAATCATTGAGCAATATTCAACTATTTAAATATACATGCAAACACCAACTCTAATATAAAACATTATAGGCATTCAACAAATTATAAGAGAAGTGTAAAATAACCCAAAGCAATCATGCAACACACATATTTTGCAAAAATATATTAAAATACTCTAAAGTGGAGAGATTGAAACGTTAACCTTGATAGTTGTTAAAGATGAAGACGAACATTGGACACCACTTTTCTTTCTTGTTTCCAACTTGAAATGGAATACAAAAATTTGAGAAAGAAAGAAGAAAAAAAGTGCAAAAAATTTCCATGTTAGTGCATATTTAAAAAGAATTGAGTTTTTGAAACCCTAGAACGATCGAAAAAGGAAAGCTTTTTGGTAGTTTAGAAGATAAAAAATTGAAATAAAATGAAGTAAATAAGGTAAAAAAGGTTGTTTTAGTGTCAAACACGAATCGAATCGCCACTTTAAAATGGGTATTTTGTGATACTTGATAACAATGTCATGACACTCACTCCTGGTGTCGCGACACTGAGTGCAATCTATCCATAATGTTATGACTTTACTAGCACGATGGCGTGATACTGACCCTATTTTTTTGCCTCAAGCTTCAAATGCGAAACTGTCATAGATGTCGCGGCAACGAACATGTAAAATCATCATGGCCTTACTGCCTTTGGTGTCGCAATATTTCTAGGTAAATGTTGCCACATTGAAAATAGTACAAATGAGACTTATTTAGTTTTCAACAATCAAACTCAAAATCCTTGCTCACATGAAAATTGTTGAAAACCTAATATTAAAAATATGAATTGCAAAAATCTAACAAAATTACCAAAATAAAAAAAACTAACTTATTGAACAAATTAATAAAAAATCATGCCTAAGAGTTTAGAAGAAAAAGTTTTCTCAGGCGATGAGTCTTGCCATCCAAGAAGAACTTCCACGGAGTCGTCGAGACTTTGACTCGATGGTTGTTCATGATTGGTAAGATGCATATCACCCTGTTGATCAAACAATTTGCATACATTTTATCTTCAACCGACAAGACATCTACATAATTAGACACCTCGCACCAAAACCAAGCCAACTCATATCACCTTATGAGGAATGATCGATTCAGGAATAACAAACTCAAATTCTTTCGAATAATGCATTACTTGAACCTTATCTCCTTCGTCGGGTTGAAATCTCATATACTCACATATATTCTCAGTTATCCCTTGAGTTTTATATTCTTCAAAAATCATTAGAAAATGTGTCGACAACTCCACATTTCCACTTAACATTGATTTAAGCTCAATGACTTCTTCACCTAAGATTATATCTACTCCTACCTCTACCTCTACATCAATGGAGTTGGAGACTTTATCCATGTTATCCAACCTTGCATAAGGCACTCCAATTTCTAACTATTGTTGAAAATCAACCTTTGAGCTTTCATGACCAACAATAATACAGGTGACTACCTCTTCAAGCTCAAAAGCATCTGATTCAACGAACTCTTCCACCTAAACTTGCACATTTGCTTAATGTTGAAGAGTTTCTATAATAAATGACAATTGATTTTTCATAGTCCTTATCATGTCATGACATGAAGGCATGCTATCCTCAAGCATACCAACGTGAGTGATAAGATATGGGTCTTAAATATACTCTTCACCATACAATTCCCTATCTAGATTTGAATACTGAGAATATGAATCATATGTTGACACACTATCTAACCACTCTCGATGGTAACTATCGATTTCAGACGTGTAACCATACAAATCGTAAGAAGGCTCATATCCTTATATCCCATAATTGTCATCATAGTCTAAGCTAGAAATAGAAACCCTATTCTCATCATATGTGAATTAATCTTCTGGCCAGTTATCACTATTATTTTCCTTGATTGAAAAAATTAACAACAAAGAAATATTAAAGATTTTCATTAACACAAAGTAAAGCATTGTATCTATAAATCTAGCTTTCACTAATTATCTTCCTAGAAAAGAAGGCAAAACCTAAAATAATTCAACTCATCACACATACATATATTTAGCAATGGCGCCAACAACTTGACCATGCCACGGTGTACATACGCTGACTAGAGAATGAACACAAAATATAAGGATTTAAAAGTGACTTTTACTGTAAGTGTGACAGGTCAATTGTAATATTTATAAGTGTTACAATGAAATATTTTGAGTATTCCAAGAATCAAACCCAAGAGAGATTGGGCGATAAGATAAATGACAACGCTCAAGCATGCAATTAAGAAGTCTAGATAGCTAATAACTAAGTGCTATATTATGACAATTCATACTTCAAGGTTAAGTAAGCTAAACTATACCTAAAAGGACTAAATTGAACAACAGTCAAAAGTATAAAAATATCATTTCTATATGATAGAGTGGTCGATTGATACCCATGCTTCTAATTAGTTCTTGGAGTAGGGGTTTAAATTTCTCAAACTCCTAATTGGTTCAATTTAAACTCTTGGTCACCATTTTACCTAATTAGACAATTTAATCTAGTTTATCTCTTAACCTCACTAAACGAAATTTGGACAATCAAATTAGTTCACAATAGGATCTCCTCTCGGTCTCACCTATCTAACTATTCACATAAATTTATCAATTCAAGATTTTTAAGCCTATTCAATTTAGTCTAATTTTTTCAATTTAGTCCTTAACCCAAAAATTAATCATGCAATATTTCAATCAACCAACAACTATAAAATTTAGTTTCTACTCATAATCAAAATAAAAAGTCTAGCCAATTTCATGCTTAAATGATTCATTAATTAACCACAAAAAGACAAGGGTTTAAACATGCTTAAAGACTCTTGAAGATGTTTTTGATGAAAATGATGACAACAAGAATGTTGACAAATCCACATCACAAGTTAATATTTTTGCACTTTTGATAACTAGCTCTATGTAAATGTATCGAATATTTTAAAGAAAAACCCAAAATAACAATGAACGTTCTTGTATATTTTTAAGAAAACTAAAAGTGTAGTAAAAATGAAGAATAAAATAGCAAAAATAACTACTAAGCTAAGAAAGGAAAAACCTAGAAAGCGAAAAATGGTGAGGGAATAAAAGATGTTCATAGAAAGACGATAAAGATCCCCTCTATTAGTTGTGACATAAGTATGTCTTAAATACATGAGATTCCCTAACTCTAACGTTAACAAAAATACCTTTAAAGACAACGATATGACTTTAGCTAAGTTTGAACACAAAATTACCCTTGAAGTTTTTTTTTTCACCTGTCAAACTTCAGTATTGCAACACCAAAGTTTTGGTGTCGCGACATCCTTGGAAGCAGACACGACCTTGGCTTGAGGCACTTGGTGTTGTGACACAGCCTTATTGGTGTCGCAACCTCGACGATAGTAGGCGTTGGGTTCCTTCACTTCAACAATTGGTTTGGAGTTGCGACCTCGAGGGCTTGTAATTGAGGCTTGGTGTCGCGACACCACAGGTTACTCCAAGTTGGGTTTTCGTTGAAGTTCACTTCCTTGAGGTGATGGAGGGTCAATGTCATGATACACATGCACTTGTGTCGTGACCCCCACAATAGTTGAGGTCTTCCTTGATGTTTGACCTTAGTCATCTCCCTAAACAAGTTCAAATCCACCTTTAGACTCCTAATAACATAGTTTTGTCAATTTGGGTATCAAAAGAGGTAAAATGTAAAAAAAATTATTATTAACACTAAAATCCATGAATCAATAAAAAAACATTAAAAAGACTAGCAAAGTACTTGACAACAAGCTCATTAAGTGCTTGAGAGAGCCTAATTTGACATATCAAATTAAAGTAGATCAGTAGCAATCATTTCTTTAAATTTAACAAAATTCGTAGGAGATATAGGTTTCTTATCAGGTTCATTACAATCAAGTTCGGATCTCCCAACATCAGAGATCTCATCACTTTGGATTTCATATTTTTGATAATGGTTTTGCCATCATTTAAATCTTGCTCATTTACTTTCAAAGTTACATTAGTTTTAGCAATTGTTTCATCATTTTTCTTGATAGTCTCATCAAGAATCTCGTTAATCTTTCTAAGATCAATAATTACACCACCTTTCTCTTTGACAATAGTATTGGGTCTTTCTTTTTTCCCCTTTGAGAATTACAACTTACTCTCAAAGAATCATTCAATTTGCACAACACTTCCATTTTCTTCAACATATACTTAAAAGTATCCTTTAGGCTATTAAAATGAACATCATTATAATTGTATGAGTTTGAAGCTTTAATCACCGAAAATGGATGTGATATAAAACGACCTTTCTTCTTGGACATCATTACTTTAAATTGAACACAGAATCACCTGCAACCTTTTATAAACTGACACAAGAGCTTTGAAGCAACATTTTGATAAGTTTAAAACTCTTAATAAAAGGCTAAATTTATCTCTTGAAATATCTTCAATAATTATTACATAATTTCCTTCATATCTAAGTAAATCGGTTAGCTTGGTCTCAAAGTAAAAGGAAAAGGATGCCTTTAAGATGAGATTGTCGTTCCTTAGTCGTCCTTCTTTCCAAATTCAATCAACATCATTGAGGGTGGATTAAAACATAACTTGAGGATCATTTGCTAACTAACACATCATGAAGTCAAAATAAAAAATTCCAACAATACATTGCACTTAGGTGGTCTTGTAAGCCCAGACTACTATTCAAAGGTCTGTCTACTCAGTTGTTCAAATAAGGAATAGTACATGATGACAAAACATGTCGTTTAAGAAGCTATTTGAATATTAGAGAAACTAAGGTCCCAACAAGATTGCTCACCCGCACTAGGTGACGCTGAAATAAAAAAGGCACCAGAGAAGAAACAAAAATTAACAAAAAAGATTTTAATCTTTTTTTTTTTAATAAAGATAGGCTCTGTATGCCAAGTTAACAGATAAAAGAAATGAGAAAATGTGTGTTATATTCAACTTTATGGTGTGCCTTTATATACATGCTTACGCAGTCTAAAAGAGAAAAGAAATAAAAGAAATCAAATCTTGTTCTAGAATTAAGCTTTAATATCTTGTACACTAGCTTTGTCTAAGAATCGGAAACAATATGTAAGTACCGACTAATAAAAATTACAATTTTTTGAGAACGATCAAATACTAAGAATACATCAGACGTAAATAATAAAAACGCTTACGAAATGGAGTATATGAAACTTAAGCAATAATCTCAAGTCTATAAATAGCAGCTCTAGTAATGGAGAAATTTTGTATTTTAAAAGATACTATATAATCTGTCCCAAGATATAAAATTTTGTTGATAAAATAAATTTCATGTGAAAATTTCAACAAGCTAATTAGAAAGTGTTGCATTATGTTGAAGTGTTGCATTTGAATGACATTGCTTAATATCTTGTACACTTCAGCAATAATTAAGCCTTAATATCTTGTACACTTTATCTATATTTTGTTGTACGGTGCTGTTTGTTTATTTTATAAATTTTGTATTTTATAAGATACTATATAATCCGTCTCAAGATATAAAATTTTGTTGATAAAATAAATTGCATGGGATAATTTCAACAAGCTAATTACGAAGTGTTGCATTATGTTGAGAGAGCCTAATGGAGAAACTTGAATGGCATTTGAACACCAAGTCTCATTAGTTATTTCCATTTAGGAACATATGAGTTCACAGTTTATAAATGCTATTTATGCAATTGTTGTTTGATTTTATCATGTAAACCTGCTGATGGACTGAACCATGTTTCAGGTCCCAAATCCTTTATTTGACCTTGCTGGCATCATGTGTGGACAATTTGGGATTCCGTTTTGGAAGTTTTTTCTTGCAACTTTGATTGGGAAGGCAATTATTAAAACTCACATACAGGTTTGTGATGTTTTCTTTGTGTTTACCATACAAGCAGAGCCTCGGTTCCCTTTCACTGTTTTATTTCTACAGAATCAAGTTGTTTCTACCCATGGAGTTGAAGGTCTTATTATAAATTCATTGTTTTACTTTTGATTACGGTGTTAACGAGAATGTCACCACTCTGAAAAGATTCAGGTGGAATTGACTACTATCTGACAAAAACAAACTTCTGTGTGTTAATTGTATCAATAAAGTTAAATTATCCTAATTTTTTGCAAGCTTCTTATTAATATCTATTTGGTTCCTTCTCTGCAGACGGTTTTTATTATCTCTGTCTGTAATAATCAACTTCTGGACTGCATAGAGAATGAACTGATCTGGGTTCTCGGTAGCCTCATTCCTGGATTTGATTCTTACTTGCCCACACTCACAGAAAAACTTCATGCCGTAAAGGAAAAGTACTTAGCTGCCCCACATCCTGTCCCTTCAAATGTCAAGGTACCCCTTGAATGAGTAAAAAATATATATCCATTTTAGTCTTCTAAAACGACTATGTAAAATAGATTTCAAATCCCTTCCGCAGGAGAAGTGGGATTTTTCATTTGCTTCGATCTGGAACACTATTGTGTGGCTTATGCTTATGAACTTCTTTGTGAAGATTGTCAATGGGACTGCTCAGGACCATCTGAAAAAGCAGCAAGATAAGCAGCTTGCGAAGAAGGTATCTGCTTCGAGACATTAAGCTTACGAATTTATGAAGCGAGTATACTGGCATTCGGTCATCGTTTTACTTTATTATTCGTTTACGGGTAGTATTAGTTCACTATATGTTACTGCTCTTTCATAATTTACCATTAAAGCAATTCCCCAACAAACCACTGCACTAGCTAGTCCCCTTTTAGAAGCTTTGTATAAAGGAAATAGGAACACAGACAAATAGAAGCTACAGGTTTTTATAATTCCTGTGTAATGCTGGCAGTAATATTTGTTTTTCTCCCATTGTTAAGAGCTATTTGACACTTGGAAATTTATTCTTTCGCAATGTAAAACTTCAAATTTTGGCTTTGCTTCCATCTTCCACTCTTAATTAGCCTGTGCACAATGAAAGATTTGCTTCAGTTCAAGCACTAATGGATTTTTTAATATATTTTCTTACATAGAAATCTAACCAGCGTCTGAAACCACAAATTTAGATGATATATATATATTTTAAAATACTGAAACCATAAATTTAGATGATAAATATATATTTAAAAATAAAATAAAATAAATAATGAAATAGATGATTTGAAACTAATTAATCACAATAACACTAAAATATATATGATATTAAAATAAAAAAATTAAATTAGTAGTAAAATAAAATTTTAACACTTAAATAGATCACATAAGTAATATTAAATGCACTACAATTATTTATCATGATTTTGTCATCAAATTTGAGTTAGAGGTTTTATTAATAGTATATATATGCAACTGGTGGAGATGATAAATCGTGTATATTAAAAAGAAAGTATAAAAAATAATAAAATAAAGTTTTGGTTAAGTGGTAAATTTAAAGTTTTGCTAATCCACTTGGTATAGGTTTGAATCTCATCATATGCATATTTTTCTTGAATTTTGTTAAAATGAAACCATTGCTATACCCTCGAATAATATGACTTATTTCAATTATAAAAGTACATTTTCATAATTTTCTAATTTTATTAGTATCGATTAATCCGTGATATTAACTCACCTGGAACATTAACTCAGTGAAGGTTTGATAATGATAATGTTTTTTTTCCAATTATAAAAAGTATGGAACTCAAGATGAATCAAAATGATTCAAACCATTTCATTTTAGTTTTACATATAATAATTCATTTTAGCATATTTGTGTAATCAAAATATGTTTTTGTTTGATAAAAAGATATATTTAATATGTATTACATTTACTCTTCCTTTATTAACAACTTGAAATATTATAAATATATTGTATTATTAATAAAATTATAAATTACATATATGAAAGAGTAAATATTAAAAAAAGGAATGAGGGATACTTGCTTTCCAAACAAGAAATTGTGGCTAAAATATTACCTGGAACCGTGACCACAGTTTCAACCATGAAATCAAAAGTGTGAAAACGTAAAGATGAAAATCGAGATTCTTTACACAATTCGACCTTAGTCTACGTCTATGGGGCCTTGCTTAGAGCAATGATCCACTATCTTTCTCACAGTACAACCAATGATTTAAGTTCTAACATTGTTCTAAGACTCACCAATTTAGCAGTCTCACCATTGTACAAAGGCTATATCACTCTCCCACTAAGCTTTCCCCTTGACAGCTTAGTTTTCCAAACCAGGAGACTCTCTTGATTGGTTATAGAAACAATGCACACATAAAACATTCCTAACTTGAACATATTTGTACTCTCTTAATCTCTCAGTCTCTTAGTTACTTTTTAACCTAGATAAAACTTAAGCTTATATACTACTTTAAATTTTGCTTACATAAGAGTTATAATCTAATCACTTTTCTATAAAGTAAAGCTAAAAGGACATAATAGAATAATAATTCCATAAGAGTCTCAGTGTAATCATAGAAAGTGACTTAACTTGTTCCGCAAGTAACTAATCATCAAGTCTTCAATTTCGACTCAATTGGTCCTCATGTTTTTAGCTCTAACTCGTCCAAATATGTAACACCTTATACCCGATCTGGTCACCTAACCCGAGCTATAAGGTATTACAACTGTAAAATATCAACATTATCTACTATATCGACATAATTGATCAAACAATTCATAATATAATATAATTACAATCGTTCAATGATAATTAGTCATAATCAAGCCTTAACTGAGTATACAAAAATATTAAATCAACCCAGGAACTAATCTAGACTAATTTTGTAACACCCCTTACCCGTGTCCGACGCCGGGACAGGATACGAGGCATTACCGTACTTAACATTACTTGAACATGAAGTACTGGGCTATAAATTTCCTTCCAACTTAAAACTTCTCCTTCTTAATCATAACATACATATCATGGGCCTACGAGGCCTTAAACATACATCCGGAAGGTTTCGGAGTTGAACCGGAAACTTTAACACTATTTAAAAATTTTTGCCTAAATAGGGGTCATACGCCCTTGTGACTTGGGACACGCCCATGTGGACAGGCCGTGTGGTTGCACACACCCATGTCCCTAGCCCATGTAGAATTTATCTTTATTTCGAACCTATAGGGGTTTTCACATGGCCGGACACACGCCCGTGTCAATAGCCCGTGTCCTTCACACCGCCTAGACACGTCTGTGTTCTCACATGTGTGTGAAAACTAGGGGTATTCTGTTTATGACGTCAACAACCCCTTAAGGAGCACACGGCCTAAACACACGCCCGTGTGCTGGCCCGTGTGACGAATCGAATTCTCGCAATTAACTGCAGGGGACACACTGCCTATCAACACACCCATAGGGGTTGACCGTGTGTCACACACTGACTAGACACACGCCCATGTGTCTACCCATGTGTACGCTTAGAGGCTATTTCCCAAGTCAGTTGTCACCCTGAAACATCAACACACTTACACCAACTCAAGCAATACATAACATGGCCTTTATACACTATGAATAACCCTTGAAACATCACTTGTAGAATTCATAAAACTCATCATCAATAAGATATGGAACTTAGTAAATATTAGCCAATTTCTTTGGCTATATACAAAAGAATAATAAATTTAGAAGCTATCTCTTTGGCTCTCAATATGGTATAACTCAAAATAAAAATATCTTTATACACGCCATACTGAAAACATAACAACTTAGCTATACCAAAATATTGATTGATAGTGTGATCCGAGCTCCAATGTCTACGATCCCTTAGTTAGCTCGGCGATACTATAAGAAAGAAGTAAAAGAGAGAAGTAAGCATATAGCTTAGTAAGTTTGCATGAAATATTCTGTAACAACATAATTTCTCAAAATAAACTCATTCATCATGAAACAAGAACACATAAATCTTAAGTGCTTAAACTTACTTACTCGTACTTACTCTTACTCATACTTACCCATCACATTAGGGTTACCTTATCTTGCAATTACTCATAGTACTTGTATCACTCATTACATAGTTTAGCACTTAAACTATCATAGACAATAACTTGAATATCTATCTTCCTTAACTTGAATGAAATTCTTTATCATTCTTATACAACTTATCTCATCATCAACTTTACTTACTTTGCTCTTAGTCACTTTTTCATGCTTACTCTTTTGCCCGTTGAATTACTCGGAATTTCAGAGGATACTCAATTTCATCAAACATGTATCTCGATGCCAATGCCATATCCCAGATATAGTCTTACACAGGATCTCTTAGCTTGATGTCAATGCCATGTCCCAGACATGGTCTTACACGAGATTTTCCTTTTATGGTGTCGATGCCATGTCTCAGACATGGTCTTACATGAGACCTTCCTTTTATGGTGTCGATGCCATGTTCCAGACATTGTCTTACACGAGATCTTCCATATTCGATGCTGATGCCATGTCCCTGACATGGTCTTATACAAGATTTACATTCGGTGCCGATGCCATATCCCAGATATGGTCTTACACAGGATCTACATTCCTTGAGTGCCGATGCCATACCTCAGACATGGACTTACACGGGCTTTCCTTATCTCATGTTGTGACATAGGTATCCTCGTTATTTCGAATCTTCAGCCGGGACTTTCACTTGCTTGTCCTTTTTAAATTTCTTATTAGTCATTGTTAATCAACTTCATGAAAATAATGTAAAATATTCAACATAGTAATTAATTTAATCATAATAACATATGTAGCAGTAAATTCATACAAACTTACCTCAGTACTCCAAAATATGTGTTGATGTGCAATTTAATCCACCACTTTGTTCTTGCCTCGGTTTCAGTCCGGGCTTCGTGTTTCTTGATCTATAATAACAATTTAACTTGTTTAATACTTACACTGACTAAATTTACTCATATTTCATACTTTGGCAAAATTTTACATTTTTGCCCTTAAACTTTATCATAATTACACTTTTGCCCCTAGGCTCGTAAAATGATTTTTATTCGACTTTCTTGCATTTCAAGCCTAGCCGAATCATATTCTCAACTATAACAACATTCAATTTCCACTATTTCACTCATGTATGACCATTTCTACAATTTTTACAATTTGGTCATTTTATGCATTTTTCATGAAAACCACTTAGAAAAAGATGTTTATCATACATCAAACTTTCATATTCTTTCATAAAATATCAAAATACATGCACGTCATACATGGGTACAATTTTGAACATAACCCTAGCTCAAAATATAGCTAGAAATAGCTAAACCGAGCTACAAGGATCTTAGAAATGCAAAGAACATTAAAGACGGGGCTAGGATACACTTACTATCAAGCTTGGAAGATGAAGAAACCCTAGATATAGTGCCCTTGAAATTTTTGGCTAGCATGGAGAAGATGAACACTAATTTTAACTTGTTTTCCCTTTTAATTCTTTAATTTACCAAATGACAAAAATGCCCTTAATGATTCTTTCTTGAGATTTCTCCTTCCTATGTCCATTTTTTTCCATCTCAACATATAATGGTCTAATTGCTAAATAAGGACCTCTAATAATTTTTATAATTTTATTTCATACTTAAATCTTCTAAAATCTCATATTTTCTAATCCTTGCAATTTAGTCCTAATGGACAATTTATTCACTAATTAATAAAATTCCTTCATGAAATTTTCACACTATCATGCAAATACCTTATAAGCCTTATAAAATCATTTAAACACATATTTCTTCTTCAGATTTGTGGTCTTGCAGCACTATTCCGACTAGGCCCTAAGTCGGGCTGTTAGGAATTTGAAACTTTTACAAAATTTAAGGTAAAGAGTGTAAATAGGGGACACATGGCCGTGTGACAAGGTGATCACAGTAATTCAGTGTATCAGATTAAACTAGTTTTTGTATTTGAAGAGCTGGAATACAAGCACTTTAGTTAGGTTTTAGTTAATTTTTTGTTAATTTATTTAAATTTAATAAAATGTGTATTTTGAGTCTTTTATTGACCTTAGGGGCCAAATGAGGCCTAAGGGTGAGCTAATATGCTTTGTGAGTGTGCAGAAGACCATTAAAAGGTGAGCTAACTTAATATTGGTCGTTGTGTTGCAACATAGAGAGTTGGATGTCGCAACATAAGGTGCAGAATATAAGAATTTCAAGACTGCCTAAGGATGTTGCGACACAACCCTGAAGAATCCTTGAAGAATGAGCATATTGCCTTTGATGTAGTGACACAGGATCTGGTGTGTCGCAATATCGACTCTGTACTGGAAATAATCACGAGCCAGGGGCGTTTTGGTTCACACAATCAAACATTAAGCATGAGAGCGGCAACTGACCTAGCATTAAGGACGACAACCACTGTTAGTCTATAAATAGGATCATTTAACACATGTTATGGACGGTATAATTTTCTTCATAGTTTTATCTTTAGTTTTCTCTTTTCTTAGGTTATAGGTTTATTTCCAGTTTTGTTATTTTCTTTCATTGGGAGATCTGATTTGTGGAACTCAATCAGAATCTGTGTGGATTTGACATTATCTTTAAATACTATTCGGGCTTCTCTTAAACCTTATTCACTTGATTCGTTATTCATGTCTATTTTTTATATCAAGTTTATCATGTTTATGAGATCCATGAGGAAGTAATTCTTTTATAAGGTATTAGCAAGTGGAGGTATAATTAATTAACATTTTGTAAGGCTTTCTTAACGGATCAACTGTTTGGGAGAGGAAGAACATAAACCCTAGGCTTGACAACCCTAAGAATTCATTTAGGTGGGAATTAACCTAAAATTGGTATGGCCTATCCGCGAACACTTTAGCCCCAAAATAGTCTGGACTATGGGGTCGAGAGATAAGTTGTTACTGCTGACCGATTATTCTGGTGAAAGATCGGAAGATTTTACTAGGGTATTGACTAGTTAATTGAATAAGGATCCCCGAAGATACAGTTAATTAGGATTCCTGAATCGAGCTAATCACCTTGCTTAGATCTGTCTAAGTTTCCATAGCAAATCTTCCAAGTTTTTCTATTTATATAATTTTATTTATTTAGTTATTAAAAACTCTATTTTTATGTTTAGCCATAATATAATTTAATGAAAGTACTAATTAGTTGTATTTTTGTTTAGGTTAAGATTAGTTTAGTGCTTGCCTCCCATGGGTATGATCCTCAGAGTACTTACCTACTCTGTTGTAACAATATTTTAACCTGACCCGTATACTTGTGAATATCGCCTTTTTAACATATTTTTTGTAGGATTTCTATTCTGGATATTGGTACGCCTGGAGGTGGTCAAGTTGTTGGTGCTGTTGCTAGGAAGTCAACGTCACGAAATTGATTTCGATTTTTGCATTCTAATAGAATAATTAGGAAACATATAAATTATAGATATGATCTTTAGTTTATTTTTATTTGCTTAACATTACTAACACTTCTTTGCTCTTCAAGAAATCTCGATACACCCCTCTGCAAAAAGAACTACAGCAGTGACTATTGAAATTAGTTTAGCAAGCATCATGGACAACTTTGATTATATATGGTCAGATGATGAAATAGATTATGACGATGAAATTTACGAAGAAGGAGTCTATGAAGAGTGGGAGATTTAGGAGAACCAAAGACTATTAATGCTAGAACTAAGTTAACTTAGAGGTGAAACTCTTGGGGATCTACAGGACAGTTACATGAGCACAAACGTAAATTGAATTGGTCACCGGTATGAGCAACCCCAAAGTCTAGATGAAGAGGAAAACTTAATGACCAAAGTACCTGGGGAAATCCTGAATAGTTAGGCACTAATGAGCATAGAAGACAATTTCTACTCTGGATATTGGTACGTCTGGAGGCGGTCAAGTTGTTGCTGTCGTTGCCGGGGAGAAAATGCCACTAAATTGATTTTGATTTTTGCATTCTAATAGAATAATTACGAAATATCTAAATTATAGATACAATATTTAGTTTATTCTTATTTTCTTAACATTACTAACACTTCTTTGCTCTTTAAGAAATCTCGATATACCCCTCTACAAAAAGAACTGTAGTAGTGACTTTTGAAATTAGTTTAGCAAGTATCATGGACAACTTTGATTATATATGGTTAGATGATTAAATAGATAATGATGATGAAATTTACGAAGAATGAGTATATGAAGAATGGGAGATTTAGGAGAACCAAAGACTATTAATGCTAGAACTAAGTCAACTTAGAGGTGAAACTCTTGCGGATCTACAGGACGGTTACATGAGCACAAACGTAAATTGAATTTGTCACCAGCATGAGCAACCCCAAAGTCTAGATAATGAAGAAAACTTAATGACCAGAGTACCTGGGGAAATTCTGAATAGTCAGGCACTTCTAGGCGTAGAAGACAACCAATGTGAGTTAGTGGAAATACTATTACAACAAGATACTCTGAAAATAGTAGCCAAATGAGGAAATAACGACCATATGGAATAATGAATTAAGAGTTAGAGTCATTCCCAAAGCAGTCTCTAGGTTATTAGACTAGGGGAACAAACAAGATCAGAATGTAGTAGAAGATATCGAATTTGTAAACATTCTCTAATCACTGGAGTGGATAGTCCCTTCTAATGAATTTGTAGAGGAGTGCTTGAAGCATCAGGAACTGGTAAATAGGAACAAGGTCAGATATAAAATTTCTAAGATGAAGGATACGTTTAATCCGTATATATTCTGTAGAGTATTAATGTAACGCCTTAATTTATTTAACTTTGTTTTTGTGAATTCTGTCATAGATGATATCTGTTCCAGTGGTTAAGCGATTTGGGGTTGTGTTTGAGGTCTGGGTTCAAGTCATACTTTTGGAAAATATGCAATTTTTTTATCCAAGCCTTATCTTTGGTGGTTTGGCTTATATTTTATTTTTGATAAACTCATATTAGAATGAGCCTGCTGGTTCAAGTGGTAAGGAGTTAGCTTGCCTAAGGTCTCATGTTAGCTTTGTAATATCCCGAAATAGGGGTTGCGAGTTTGGAAAATAACTCGAGTGTTAGTAGGCCTCAAGAGTGGTTTTGATGTGTTTTTAGAGTTCCTAAAACTCTCGGACTAAAAAGGGAGCATTTTGAAAATTTTGAAAATTTTGGGTTAAAAGTGAAATTGGGATGAGGGAGGCCTTAAGTAAAAATTTTGTAAAATTTTGGACACGAAAGTCCAGTAGTAAAGTTGTTTCCGTGTACCACTTAAGGGTCAGCGCCAAATGAGGTCAGGGGTTCGAGTCTTCTGTGCGGCATAAGTTTTTATTTTGTTGCAAAAGGGCGTTAATGCCGAAGAAGGTTTTAAAAATATATTCTGGACATCGGTGAATAAGAAATTCCAGGTGGTAGAGTGGCTAAGAGCGCAAGGGGGTGATCGCGGCTTCGAGGTCGGGCGTTCGAGTTCCATTGGGGGCGCGGATGCTTTTATTTTTGGCCCCTGGTATTAAGGTAAGGGAACCAGCGAAGCATAGATTAAAAGAAATTTGTGCCGCAACATTGTCATGAAATTCAAACCGCCGAAGTCGTTGAGATGCTTGCGCTAGGAGACCTTCACGAGGACTTGCGCTCGAGTCTGGAAATCGCGCATAGGCGCTTTATTTTTTTATATTAGCGCTAAATCATAAAGAGCCAAGGAAAATAAGGTTTAAAAAGAATTTTTATGCGTTTATTGTCACGAAATACATAAAGGATCGAATGGCGGAAGCATGAGGACTCTTCTCCGTGTCTCGGGTTCGACACTGGGTTTTACACTGGTCTTTCCTTTTTGAGACCAAGCGTGGGAACTTTATGGCAACATGGGAAATTAATGCATGCAGCATTAATTATAATTTTCTATGCTATGAATTATGGGCTAGTTATTTTATTCTATTGTTTTATTATTTTAATTGGAAGCATGGGTTTAAACCATGATATTCTATTATTTTGTTTGCTTAGATAGATGAGAAAGTTTATATGTTATTATTATTATTATATTATGTTTTGGAATGAATAAGGTGATGGAAATTAGTGTTGAATTTAGCAAAAAGAGAGGGGCATGGCCGGCCATGACATAGCAAGCTTGGGCATTAGTCTTTTGTATTATTTTATAATGTATAGAAAATGATGAGGCATGGGATATATTTTGAAAGTTTATGTAAGGTAATGGAAAAAAATGAATAAACAATGTATCATCCTTTTTCAAGGGTGATAGGTTTTTTGCTTGAGGGAATGAACTCATTTGTGGAAGCATGTCTTGGGGGAGTTGACCGGCCATGTGTTTGGCAAGGATGCATGGCCGAATTTCACATTTCATTTTCATTCCTTTTTGTGTCTTGACCGAAAATGGAAGAGAGAGCATGGGGTGGGTAATTTTCTCTTCTCTACTTCGTAAATGGCCTAATATTGAACTCTTAAAGGACCTTCATTTCGACTTTGAGTGTAAGAAAGGGTGCCAAATCTCTTTGTTTTGCTTTCCTTCTTCCTACATGTTGCATGGCCTGTTTTGAGTTGAATTAAAAGAGTGTTAAAAAGAGATAGCCGAACACCTCATCCACCTTTGAGAGCCATGGCCGAATGTGGTTCTTGCTAAGGAGGTATTTTCGAATAGGTATGCCTTGCTTGACCAACTTCTCCACCCTTGTTTGAAGGACTTAGCCGAATCTCTATTAATGGTGCTATCGACAGTGTGTTTGAAACCCTCCTTTCTCTTCAAAGCAATAATAGTAAGTAATTTCTCCTTAGAAATCAGTTTCGCTTCATCTTTTTATTGTGTGCCAAAAACAGTGATTTTGTGTTGGTCTAAGGTTGGCAAAATGTGGGTGAATGC
This sequence comes from Gossypium bickii, assembly GCA_025503065.1. NCBI lineage: Eukaryota > Viridiplantae > Streptophyta > Magnoliopsida > Malvales > Malvaceae > Gossypium > Gossypium bickii. The sequence continues at coordinate 76,747,742 of CP106713.1, forward strand.
CATAACCTCATGTTCCTTGGTGTGAAGCTAGCATTAAGGGACCTTGGAGGGATCTCTTGGTTTCAGATAAGCAAGCTAGTGTTAAGGATCACAAATGAGTCTCTCGGGAATTTAGGTGCTCAAGGTAAGTGTTATGTACATTTCGGCCAAGGGCCATTGTTCTTAGATATGGATGTTAGCCGATTCTAACCACGCTTTAGTAGGACTTTCGATGACTTCGAGAGCAAATCGACAAGATCGAGTGGTGTTTCGGGATCAAAATAAGCTAGGTAAGTGGTTATGGAATTCGGCCTAGGGCCATGATATTGATACTAAGGGTGACCGATTTCGGTTATGTGTTCTAGGGGCTAATCGATAAATAGTAACAGAAGCTTTCGGGACTTTAGTGGATATTAGAGTCGATAGATCGGGATCTCGCTAAAGTCAAAAAGCGTAGTTATCGCCTTTGTACTCTTGTTTGTTATTCATGATATGTGTTGTTTTATGTAAACGAATATGTTATGCATGTTAGCCAAAATAAAGGCTAAGAGTAAGGATACCAAGGTAAGTGATCGATAAATCAAGTTAATGGTTATGATATTAACTTTTTGGTGATGTGCAATTATAAATGATTATCGATGAGTGTAAAATAAAGTGATGACATGTAATGTATATTGTTATGAGTAATATGTGACCATGGTATAAAATATACATATTTGTTTCGTACGAAATGTTGTTATGGTACATATACGTACGCATGAGACTTGTGATGTGATTATTGGAGAAAAGGTGTACACTACGTGAGTGTTCTAATGCTAGCCTCGTGCTACATTCGTGATTGTTGATTAGTGAACCGATTGATATGTGAGATTTCTATGGGATCGGTGGCTTAGCCACGACCTTGAGAAATAATGTGCAAAAGAAAGATATGTGGATCACTTTGTGGATTGGATTTCGTAATTGTATATTCGTAATCATATTTATAATATTGTGTATTCATAATTGCATCGTATGTTATATATATATGAATTGTGTGGATATGGGCCAAGCCCATATGTGAGGACATGTGTATTAACTATGCACTGAGTCTTGGTGACTCACTCTATTTTATTAAACCTTTCAGGTGGCGCGTAAAGCTTGGACTGGGTCGGAGAGGATACAAAGGTGACCATGAGGAGATGGACTTTTATGAAAAGGGACGTTTTATTTGATTAATTAAATAGTTATATTTCCCGTATTTTGATTTAGTGTGTATTGTAATAAGGCCCACTAAAGTGTTTCAGTTCATTTGTTAAGTATCGTTACTATTATACCCTATTATGGAAGGATGATTAAAGATTGATTGCAAATGGTTTTATTTTCTCAAGTAAAGCTTGAACCCGATATGTTTATAACCAACTTCGATTTTTACATAGAATATTACAAGTCACGAAAATGTTTTATTGAACTCAACAAATTTTTATCGGTTTTACTCTTAAGTAAGAATGTTTTTCGAAAGTGTTCCGCGGTGACATTCCAAATTCGGTCGGATTAAACGGGCCGGGTTTGGGGTGTTACATTTTGGTATCAGAGCATGGTTCAAAACTCGGCTTTGAGGTTTTGGGCCCGAAAACAGTTTTCGAAAGTGGGCTTTTCAAAATGTGAACTTCTATTTTGAGCTTGTTCTGGCATGGCACCTGTACCTCCGACCCGAAGTCCACCTGGTAAGTACCTCTGACTATTGAGGTATATTGAATATGTGAATTGTATGGGCATAATTGAGCTCGTAAATTAGAAAATTTGGGCTATCGAACCCTAAGACTAGTCTATTCGAAAACAAGTGCATAAGACTTAAGGACTGAAATGATCATAGAGGTATAGTGAATGAATATGTCCCTGCTTATGAACGTGTATGTGATTCTCTGAATAAAAAGTAGCGAACTTGATTTGAACCTATGTGTGATCGAAAGAACCACTTCTAAATACTTTATTCCATAAAATTGTTCGCGGATAACCAGTGGAACAATTTTTTTTATGCATAAAACTTTCTAAGTCGAGTTAATGCGATAAGATATGAGTTCTAGATGACGTGGTCGAGGCAAAATGGCCGTATCAGAACTCGTTAGATCGGGTCAAGGGTTGATAATAAGGTATCATCTCCACCACCAACTTTTGATAATGAGCAGCAAGATCAGACGAGGGGTATCTTGTATTATTACATTGCGAGTTTTAGAGATGGTGATTGGAGAGGGAGAAATATGAGAGCTCAAAAATTTGTTTTCGAGCGACTTTGAGCCAATGGAGCGGATTTGTTCTGTGATAAATCAAGTGTGGCATTCAGTACGGTCGAAAATCGGTTGGAAACAACCAAGCAAGTTGTGGATGAGCTCGATCTGAACCCTGAGGAAAAAGTGAAAAAAATGGTGACGCTTCTTCGCGACGAGGCATATCAATAGTGGCTCACGGTTCGAGATAGTGTCACAGCTGAGGACTTCATTCGGGAGTATGTCAAGACGGCATACCAGAAGAAGTATGCCAGTAACTTATTACATTGATGCTCCGAGGAAATGTGTTTTGGGACTAGTTCAATGGAACAAGTCCATGGCAAAATACGAGGTTAAATTCCTAAGGTTAAGACAATATGCTCGAAGAGTAGTGCCTACAAAACATGAATGATGTGTTCGGTTTAAGGACGAATTAAGAGACGGCTTGAGACTGTTGATAGTTCCTCAACAGGAACGGGAATTTGCTGTGTTAGTCGAAAAAGTTAAGATAGCTGAAGAGATTAAGAACTCGATGAGATAAAATCGAGATAAGGATACGAACCGTGATAAGAGAAATTTTGAATTGATTAAATTATTTGAGGATCTTCGGAAAAGACCGAGGGTTAAAAGTTTTGCTCATGTGATTAAGCCAGCTATGAGAAATCGGGACCGTCCGTGTGCTTAGTGTGGAAAATATCGTGTCGGCGAGTATTGGAACTAGAAATTGAGAATGTTTTAAGTGTAAGTCTATAAGCAATTGAATATTGTTAAGGTTAGTTATAACCTTGTGCACATTTGGGATTATAGAACCCTGGTTATAAATATAGTGAAAGCCGACTATGGATAGACTTTCTATCATGAAACATTACTCAAGTGATAAGTACAAGTGATATGTGGATAGATTATCTATCATGAAATTTAATTGAAGTGATAAATACAAGTGATGTGAATTATATGGTTTATAATTCTGGCCAGCTTGTAATGTGATTCAGATGCTGATAGTATTATATTTCAGGCTTTGATGCCTAGCGAGCTTTGTGCTGGGTGTATATTTCGAGCTTTGATGCCTAGCGAGCTTTGTCTTGGTGTATTATATTTCGAGCTTTGATGCCTAGCAGAGCTTTGTGCTTGTGTATATTTGAGCTTTGATGCCTAGCGAGCTTTGTGTGCGGTGTATATTTGAGCTTTGATGCCTAGCAGGCTTTGTGCCGGTGTATTATATTTCAGGCTTTGATGCCTAGCAGGCTTTGTGCCGGTGTATATTTCAGGCTTTGATGCCTAGCAGGCTTAATGCCGGTGATGTGTTACAAAAGAGAATTTATGAATCACTTACAAGATGGAACATGTTTGTTACCATAAGCTAAATGCTCGGATAAGTACAAGTCTTTCATACTTGCAAGGAATAAGAAAAGTTAGTATATTCCCATTTGTAAGAGGTGATATAGTTCAAGCTTCGGTAAGACTTTTAATATGTGCGATTGATCTTACCAGTGATGTGTATAAGTTATCCATAATGGAATTGAAGCTTAAATATGCTTATGAAGAAGTGGCCATATGTGAAAATGCTAAATGTGAAAAAGTTTGAAATGTGTTTGCATATGTGTATAATTGAGTATATGATTGATATGTGGTGAATTGAAATGTACGGATGTTCGTTCATAAGTAATTTCGAGGACGAAATTACTTTTAAGGGGGGGTAGAATTGTAATATCCCGAAATAGGGGTTGCGAGTTTGGAAAATAACTCGAGTGTTAGTAGGCCTCAAGAGTGGTTTTGATGTGTTTTTAGAGTTCCTAAAACTCTCGGACTAAAAAGGGAGCATTTTGAAAATTTTGAAAATTTTGGGCTAAAAGTGAAATTGGGATGAGGGAGGCCTTAAGTAAAAATTTTGTAAAATTTTGGACATGAAAGTCCAGTAGTAAAGTGGTTTCCGTGTACCACTTAAGGGTCAGCGCCAAATGAGGTCAGGGGTTCGAGTCTTCTGTGCGGCATAAGTTTTTATTTTGTTGCAAAAGGGCGTTAATGCCGAAGAAGGTTTTAAAAATATATTCTGGACATCGGTGAATAAGAAATTCCAAGTGGTAGAGTGGCTAGGAGCGCAAGGGGGTGATCGCGGCTTCGAGGTCGGCGTTCGAGTCCTATTGGGGGCGCGGATGCTTTTATTTTTGGCCCCTGGTATTAAGGTAAGGGAACCAGCGAAGCATAGATTAAAAGAAATTTGTGCCGCAACATTGTCATGAAATTCAAACTGGCCGAGTGGTTGAGATGCTAGCAGCTAGGAGACCTTCACGAGGACTTGCGTTCGAGTCCTGGAAATCGCGCATAGGGCGCTTTATTTTTATATTAGCGCTAAATCATAAAGAGCCAAGGAAAATAAGGTTTAAAAAGAATTTTTATGCGTTTATTGTCACGAAATACACAAAGGATCGAATGGCAGGAAGCATGAGGACTCTTCTCCAGGTCTCGGGTTCGAGACCTGGGGGCTGCACCTGGGTCTTTCCTTTTTGAGACCGACGTGGGAAATTTATGGCAGCATGGGAAATTAATGCATGCAGCATTAATTATAATTTTCTATGCTATGAATTATGGGCTAGTTATTTTATTCTATTGTTTTATTATTTTAATTGGAAGCATGGGTTTAAACCATGATATTCTATTATTTTGTTTGCTTAGATAGATGAGAAAGTTTATATGTTATTATTATTATTATATTATGTTTTGGAATGAATAAGGTGATGGAAATTAGTGTTGAATTTAGCAAAAAGAGAGGGGCATGGCCGGCCATGACATAGCAAGCTTGGGCATTAGTCTTTTGTATTATTTTATAATGTATAGAAAATGATGAGGCATGGGATATATTTTGAAAGTTTGTGTAAGGTAATGGAAAAAATGAATAAAAATGTATCATCCTTTTTAAGGGTGATGGGTCTTTTGCTTGGGGAATGAACTCATTTGTGGAAGCATGTCTTGGGGAGTTGGACCGGCCATGTGTTTGGCAAGGATGCATGGCCGAATTTCACATTTCATTTTCATTCCTTTTTGTGTCTTGACCAAAAATGGAAGAGAGAGCATGGAGTGGGTAATTTTCTCTTCTCTACTTCAGAAATGGCCTAATATTGAACTCTTGAAGGACCTTCATTTCGACTTTGAGTGTAAGAAAGGGTGCCAAATCTCTTTGTTTTGCTTTCCTTCTTCCTACATGTTGCATGGCCTGTTTTGAGTTGAATTAAAAGAGTGTTAAAAAGAGATAGCCGAACACCTCATCCACCTTTGAGAGCCATGGCCGAATGTGGTTCTTGCTAAGGAGGTATTTTCGAATAGGTATGCCTTGCTTGACCAACTTCTCCACCCTTGTTTGAAGGACTTAGCCGAATCTCTATTAATGGTGCTATCGACAGTGTGTTTGAAACCCTCCTTTCTCTTCAAAGCAATAATAGTAAGTAATTTCTCCTTAGAAATCGGTTTAAACTTCATCTTTTTATTGTGTACCAAAAACAGTGATTTTGTGTTGGTCTAAGGTTGGCCAAATGTGGGTGAATGCCATAACCTCATGTTCCTTGGTGTGAAGCCAGCATTAAGGGACCTTGGAGGGATCTCTTGGTTTCAGATAAGCAAGCTAGTGTTAAGGAGCACAAATGAGTCTCTCGGGAATTTAGGTGCTCAAGGTAAGTGTTATGTACATTTCGGCCAAGGGCCATTGTTCTTAGATATGGATGTTAGCCGATTCTAACCACGCTTTAGTAGGACTTTCGATGACTTCAAGAGCAAATCGACAAGATCGAGTGGTGTTTCGGGATCAAAATAAGCTAGGTAAGTGGTTGTGGAATTCGGCCTAAGGCCATGATATTGATACTAAGGGTGACCGATTTCGGTTATGTGTTCTAGGGGCTAATCGATAAATAGTAACAGAAGCTTTCGGGACTTTAGTGGATATTAGAGTCGATAGATCAGGATCTCGCTAAAGTCAGGTGCGTAGTTATCGCACTGTACTCTTGTTTGTTATTCATGATATGTGTTGTTTTATGTAAACGAATATGTTATGCATGTTAGCCAAAATAAAGGCTAAGAGTAAGGATACCAAGGTAAGTGATCGATAAATCAAGTTAATGGTTATGATATTAACTTTTTGGTGATGTGCAATTATAAATGATTATCGATGAGTGTAAAATAAAGTGATGACATGTAATGTATATTGTTATGAGTAATATGTGACCATGGTATAAAATATACATATTTGTTTCGTACGAAATGTTGTTATGGTACATATACGTACGCATGAGACTTGTGATGTGACTATTGGAGAAAAGGTGTACACTACGTGAGTGTTCTAATGCTAGCCTCGTGCTACATTCTTGATTGTTGATTAGTGAACCGATTGATATGTGAGATTTCTATGGGATCGGTGGCTTAGCGACGACCTTGAGAAATAATGTGCAAAAGAAAGATATGTGGATCACTTTGTGGATTGGATTTCGTAATTGTATATTCGTAATCATATTTATAATATTGTGTATTCATAATTGCATCGTATGTTATATATATATGAATTGTGTGGATATGGGCCAAGCCCATATGTGAGGACATGTGTATTAACTATGCACTGAGTCTTGGTGACTCACTCTATTTTATTAAACCTTTCAGGTGGCGCGTAAAGCTTGGACCGGGTCGGAGAGGATACAAAGGTGACCATGAGGAGATGGACTTTTATGAAAAGGGACATTTTATTTGATTAATTAAATAGTTATATTTCCCGTATTTTGATTTAGTGTGTATTGTAATAAGGCCCACTAAAGTGTTTCAGTTCATTTGTTAAGTATCGTTACTATTATACCCTATTATGGAAGGATGATTAAAGATTGATTGCAAATGGTTTTATTTTCTCAAGTAAAGCTTGAACCCGATATGTTTATAACCAACTTCGATTTTTACTTAGAATATTACAAGTCACGAAAATGTTTTATTGAACTCAACAAATTTTTATCGGTTTTACTCTTAAGTAAGAATGTTTTTCGAAAGTGTTCCGCGGTGACATTCCAAATTCGGTCGGATTAAACGGGCCGGGTTTGGGGTGTTACAAGCTTGCCTAAGTCTCGTGTTCAAATCCTTGTGTGAGCGAGGATGATAATTTTTGCTTCGATTGTGTGATAGAGGTTCGGTGGAATTGAAATTCTGAAGTTGTTGGATGAGAATCAGTTTTCAGTTTTAGTGGGATATGTTGGTTAGTGGGGAGTTGGGGATTTTAGTGATTTTATTAGTTTTTAAATTTTCTTTTATTTTCCCCAAAATTCCTCTTCTCTTTTGGCGTTTTCCTTTCTCTTCCCTTCTCTGTTACTGTCAATTTCTTTTCTTTTCCTTTTTTTTATTTTGTCACCATTTTTTTCATTCAATTGAGATACTTCAAATTTTCGGGTTCTTCGTGCTGCTTTGTAGGTAAGGGTTCGCTGTGGTTTTGAGGGAGTTCTGGTTAATGTTTCAGTTTTATATTGGTGTATAAAGTTGATCCGGTATACCGTTTTGCTAGGTGATTTTCAGGATATCTGAGACACTCCGGCTACGTAGGAAAGTTTAGAGGTTGCCGTAGTTGTGGGTAAGCTTTTGAAATGTTTTTAGTGCAGTCTTTTTGTTGAAATTTTGCATTTGGTTACATTGTATTCGAGTGGTGACTCGATTGGAATTGAGGAATTGAGATTGATTTTGGGCGTTTATTGACGATTTTTAGGTTTTGCTTTTCTTGGGATTGTGTTCGCATAAAAAATGAATCAGGTGTGTAACGAAAAAGTGAGAAAACGACGTTCGACGAAAGCTAAAAATCTGGCCTATCGATGCCATATGGGCGTGTACTCGGGCATGTGGTAGGTCGTGTGCAACACACGGCCATGTGACGGGTGTGTGTGTGGCCGCGTGGGTTACACAGCCTAGGCCAATTTGCGCGTGTGGGCTACGCGGGCATGTGGGCCACATGGGCAGTTCCAATTTGGGCTTGTGGGCCCACACAGGCAAGCCACACGAGCAAGCTACACGGGCGAGCCAGAAGGGCATGTGGGCCAAAATTTTAGAATTTTTCCTTAGGGCCGCACGAGTCATTCTGATCGACTGTGGGCTTTCCGTAGGATCGGTATGGGCAAAAAAAAACCCTTAAGCATGAAACCTGTTATTCTGTTAGACTAAAAATGGCTTAAATAAGGTTTGTATGAGATTAATGAGACATGATATGTATGATCTGCTCTGTCATGCATATGCGTGTATTATGTCTGTTATGTATAAGAATACATATTATCTGTTATTTTGTATATATATATGTTTGGGGTGTGATATGTTTATGTGGAGGAAGTATTCTGTTAGGCGATATTTTACCATTATTCTAGTAGCATGATTGTGATTTATTTTGATAAGTGTCGTACGGACACTATATGGTGTGTAGGGCTGCGTGGGTGTTTTATTCCCCACGTTGTGTGTTGGGATGGTCGGAGTTGGTGTGTAGAGGATGGGGGTAGGACTATGTATATCTAATTCTGCAAAGAAATTATGTCTGTATATGTTTTGCTATGCGATAAAATTTGAATTTAAGTTTCCATCAAGTTAGACACTGAGCTTTTAAAACTCACTCTTGTTTGTCTATTTTGTTCAGGTAATCCTCAGGCATAGGCGGGTCGGTGAGACAGAGGTTCAGTTGTGACCACATGTTCGTAAATTGTATTTACTTAAAAGTCTATTTAAATTTTGGTTTATTCTGAGAGTTTTGTAAATATGGGACTCTCCGGACTTTATTTTGTTTTGTTACTAGTTTTGGATTTGATTTAAGTTTCTTGCGATGCTCAATAAAACAATTTATGAAAACAACGATTTTATGCAAATAAACGTTTTTGCAAACACAAGCTCGGTTTTCAAAATGTAACAGCTTTTAAAATTCCGCTGTAAAATATCGTTTTACTTGAAGGAGCAAACAATTGATAGATTCATTAATAAGCATTATAATATGTCTTTTTTTAAATGAGGACTCTTTTAGTAATAAATTTAATAAGGTTTCAATATTATAAAATCGGATTCTTAACCCTTCTTCGTGACATTCCATATTCGGCTATAACGTCTAGGTTAGGTTTGGGGTGTTACATTTAGTGGTATCAAAGCCAGGTTGCAACACTCGGGTTGTGAATTTAGGTTTAAAATTGTATTTATAAAAGAACTAGTTTTCAAACAAAGTTTGTTTCTTTTTTTAGTAAAGTATGTGGTACATTGAGTCTCCGGCGTCGATCCTGTAAGTACTTCTAAACATAGAAATATTGTAGTTAGAAAATTCTGAATTGTCTGAAACTATACTGAGTTAGTTAGGGATTGAAATTTTTGAAAAATTTCTGAAACTTTTGATAAATACTTGAAGCATAAATAAACACTGAAATTGATGTGTAAAATTTTGTAATATATATAAAACTATAATTACGATGAGTGTTCGTGGAAAGTGTGGTCATCGTATTCGTGGGCGTGGCGGGTGCCGTAGAGGGACTCGAGATGAGTCTTCCTCACTGGGCAGTATGCCTAATTTGGATACGAGTAAAACACCAGCTACACCTACTGCTGAGATCGGGCCTCAAAGCCGCTCGGCTGGGAACAACGCATTGTCCCAAGCCATGTTCAGAGTATTAGAGAGGGTCACTAGGCCCCATTCTGGTTATGGGGGGCTAAAGGTCAGTAACTGAATGACTCCGGTCTAATGGTGTGGAGCTATTTAGGGGTGTCGGTGGCCGAATATTGGTTGGAGGCCACCAAGAGAATAATGAATGACATTAACTGCACCATTGAGCAAAAACTAAAGGGTGTAATATCTTTGCTTCCTGATGAGGTGTACCAATGGTGGTTATCAGTTGAGGAGGGTACTCAGTCGAATCGGGTTAACTGGGAATATTTCAAAACAACTTTCTAGAGGAAGTATGTGGGAGCGAGTTATGTGAATGCTCGCAGACATGAGTTCATGAGTATATTACTCAAAAAAATCGACACAATACACTAGTCGATTGGAATTGAAGAAATTCTGTCCTTATTGTTACAAACATACAATTCACGGGGAGATAAAGAAATAAATCAAATCAAGTGCTTGTATGTCACCACTTCCCGATAATATGAAAATCTGACATTAGGTATATAATATATTAAGTATAAGTATATAATTAGTTATATATATAACGCATATTTTCCTTATATATTATTATATTATTATTTATATATTATTAATATATTTAAATTTATATATATTTAAATTATATATTTAAACGATAAATAATAAAATAAACAAACCAAATCCTATTTATTATATTTGTAACATCCTGAACTAGGGGCATTGCATTTAATGTGTTCCTGTGTGTATTCTATGCTCGGTGTGTTAATTTGGTGTGTTAGGGGTCCAGGGAAGGCTCGGGGTTAAGCCGAAGCTTTGGCCAAAATTTTAATTTTTAGCACTTTAGGGGAGAGCTAGTTGAGGCCATGGTTAAGTGGCATAGTTTGGGTTTGATAACACAAGAAGTGTAATAGAAAAGTGGCAAGGAGACGCCACTTAAGGTGCTGATAGGTAACACCACAGGGAGCTATGAGGGAGCAGGTTCGAGTCGCATCGTCAACAATGTGGGATTTATTTTTGCTTATGCGCCTAAGGAGTTTGATGGCGGATTCGGTAAGGACACTTCTTAGATGGGTGTTGAATTGGTCAAGTTTTGAATGTGAGGCTAGGAGGAAAAATGGGGAATTTGAAATATTTAAACTATTTGAATGGGTGAACAAGAGTGAATGTAGGAGGAAAGTATGGGATTTGAGGTTGGTGGGGATGTTGGCCGGTTGTGGGAAGCTTGAAGGGGGAGAGAAATTGGTTTGGTGTTAGGCATGGGTGTGTGCCGAAATCCTTAAGGCTAGTGGCTTGATCTTTCTTTTGGGTATGGTGCAATTGGTCTTAAGGGTGTCATAGTGTGCCGTTTTCTTCTAGGGGTCAAAACTAATTGTTGAAACACTTCCTTTTCTCTTTTTCATTTTTGACCTTTTGCTCCATTTCTCTTCTAATCAAAACTGAAACTCTCACCCCATTTCTTTGCTTTCATTTTCTTTCTTTACCGAAACTAAGTGGCTATTCTCACTTTTCTTCATCTTTTCTCCTTTCTTGTGCACTAGCTGAACCTTTGAAAGTTGCCTATTGGTGCACTCTTCTCTATCATCTTCCTTTCTCTCTATTTGAGTGTTGGCCGAAATTTACTTCTTCTCATTCTTTCTTTTTGAATCCTCTTTTATACCATTAGTACTTAGCCGAACCTTCCCATTCCCTGAATCATTTGTTCTGTGCCGCAACAAATCAAAACCATTACTATCTTCTTCTACTCTTCTTCGAATTCTCCATCTCTATCTTTTGGTCAAGTGCCGAATATCCATTGCTCCATCATTCTCTTCTTCGGTTGGCAGTCGATTTGGTGAGTTTCGCTTCTTTTGGGACTTTTTCTTCTATTTTTGTCAATCCTTTCTCTTTTGGCCGAATGAGGGGAAGGCCCTCCTTTATGTTCCGTTTAGGCCATTTGGCCGTTTCTTCTTTATTTTTTTTTTAAAACGCTATGCTCTAACTTGTGGGATGTTTAGGGGTTCGTCTAGAGTTGCAAGTCAAATCGGTTGGTGCTATTCGTTAGTAATCAAGGTAAAGAATCCTTCAATATTCTTTCTGGCAGGAATCTATTAATGTTACTCTTGTTAAATCAAATCTTTCAGTTTAGTAATCAACATTCTTTTCTTGAGTAACTGATTAAGTCTCTTCATGGATCCAACTGCTAGTCAATCCAAGGAAGGGAGCGAACCCCTAGTTTCGGCTCCTAAGTTCAAAAAGCGAGCGGTGTCTGCGGTTCGAGATTGGCCGCCGGGTTGTGGACCGGCTTCAGAACAGAATAGTAGGCAAATAGCCGTCGTTTTGGTTAATGAGAGTGTCGACATAGAAAGCATAGTATTGAGTGTTATCAGGTGCATACTACTCACATGCCTTCATTGTTATTGTTTTTGTGTTATTAACTAAAAAAAGGAAAAAAGCCGAAATAACTGATATGATAGATTAACTACCCTTACGGGTAAAGGTTGGAGACACCGGGTAAGTTCTTCGATACCGATGTGGCTGTCAATATGCTTGTATGTATATTTTGATGTTAGGCCTGTATAAAATATAATCTGTATACATTGATATATTACATTGCATACATACGTATTGTGCACAATGAAAAGAGCATGGGCTCGGGATTGAATGATGGAGGATAGAGAATCAGTGACTACGGTCACGAGTGACTTTTGTCACGAGTGGTCTAAGTACCACGGTGGTTGAAACCACGGATAAACTGATGAGTGACTATTGTCACGAGTGGTCAAGGACCACGGTGGTTAATACCACGATTGCTTATATTAGTGACTTGTCTCGGTGGTCTATGACCATAGTGGATTGGCCCCACATATGCTTTATTGCTAGAGATTCTCATGGCGGTCTATGACCACGATGGGTTGGCCCAACGATTATATTACAGTGACTTTGTCACGAGTGACTACGGTCACGAGTGGTCTAGGACCACGGTGGTTATGAACCACAGTGGCATAATGCCACGGGTGTTTTGGATGGAGAGCTGATCTAGGATGGGTTGCATTGCATGCACACAACATGAACTGTATCGAAAGGGCTAAGGCCCAAATTGCATTACATGGGGAAATGTACACACTGAGTCTCGATGACACACCCCTTTGCTAATTTTGCAGGTGATTAGTAGATGGCGGGTTTTGGGCCGAGATGGACTCGAGGTGGCCATGCGTTGCGATTTCTTTAGTAAACTCAAACTTTAACTTTAATTTAATTTTTATTTTGGGATTTTTGGATTTGTAATAAGGCCGCTTAACTTTAATTTGGGATTTGTTTATAAGCTGATTTTATTCGTGCTATAAATCATTGAAAAATGAGGTTTTCCCTAAAAGCGTAACAAGAAGTTTTTCAAATTCACGACAAACGGATATTAAGCAGTGAACAAATAAAAGTTGGAATTTTCTTAACATTTCAGATGTTATTTTCAAAGAAATCAAGCACTCAAGAATTTATTTCAATTTTCACCTTTCAAATATTCCTCTAAGTTCAGTTTTGACAAAATAAGCCTATTTTTAGCATCCAATAGGCTTAATTAATAGCAAAAAACTATATTTGGTTATAATGGTAAGGTTGGTATTAGTAAAACAGTTTTGATTAACAAAAAGGCTTTTAACCTGGATTCATCAAACAAGATAATTTCTCAAATCGCGATGTTTTACAAAGTTTTTAAATCTACTTCTTCTGTAGCAATCCAGATTCGGTCATAACATTTTGACCGAGTTTGGGGTGTTACAATATTAATTCTATAATCTCACGCATGGGGATAGGACTGGGGTCGAGTATGACACCGAATTTCTAAGATTGAGCCGTTATGCTCGAGGGATGGTGGCGTCTGAATATGAAAAATGTGTTCGCTTTGAGGATGGTCTGAGAGATAGTCTGAGAGTTCTGATAGCTCCGCAAAGGGAGCGAGAGTTCGCCATTTTGGTGGACAAGAAGATCTTCGTGGAAGTTAAGCGCGTTGAGCTGCCTGAACAGGGATCGTGAGAGAGGAAATAATAAGAGGGATTTGGAGCCCTCTAGTTCTGCTCAGAGGCCTAAGAAACGAGCCAAACCTAATGGGCCTTCTAGAGTGGGAGTTCCAATTGCTCCTACTAGGGTTTAGCCATGCAGTGACTTTGGTAGGCGCCATCCGGGCGAGTTCTAGAGGAGGTTGGGGGCATGCTTGCATTGTGGGTCGATGGAGTATCGTATTAGAGAGTGCCCTCAACATTCTGTTTAGATGTAGGCTTCAGTTCTGGGTTTTGTTCACCCTTAGAAGGCAGTACAATAGTCGTCTAGGGGTCGTGGTCCAGCCAGGGGTGGTAACAGTTTGGGTAGAGGATAGAGAGCACCAGGCAGAGGTGCTAATTAGACTGAGGTGAGGAAGCTTGTGCTGGTTTATGCTGCTAGATGCTGTGAGGATAGAGACGCCTTTGATGTGATTAAGGTATGTTCCTTATTTTTGATGCCCCTTATATTGCTCTGATAGACATAGGTTCATCACACTCTTACGTAGCTAGTTCTGTCTCTAAAAACTTTGGAATTACTGTTGAGAGTACTTCAGGTGTGATAACTGTTGAGAGTACGTTGGGTCAATCGGTTCGGGTAAACAAACTGTATAGGAATGTACCGCTAGAAGTACAAAGGGTTGTGTTTCTGACAAATCTGATGGATGTACCGTTTGGAGAGTTTGATTTGATTTTGGGTATGGATTGACTTGTAGAGCACCGAGTCAATTTGGATTGCGCGACTAAGAGGGTTGTTTTGAGAATCGAGGATGATGTAGAGGTTGTTGTTGTAACAGCCCGTTTTTCAATGGTGTTGGAAAAAGTGGTTTTGGGGCCACTAAATCTAACGAGTAAGTTTATAAATATTATATTTAATATTTACGAGTTAATTGTGACTTTGAAAAGGTTTTTGATATAGTGATTTTTGTTTTATAAGTGATTTACTAAGTTCAAGTGGTTTTAGAAAATGAGACATCGGGACCTCGTTTCTACAAACTGAGCTGTAAATATTTTTTTATAAATATTTATGGATTGTCATTAATGTGGTATTAAAGTTTCGTTAAAAAAATTTAACATTTCGATAGTTAATTAATTAAGAAAGACTTAATTGTAAAGGATGTAAAGTTTGGTCATTATTTGATTTGAGTGATTAAATGGCTTATTGAATAAAGGAAAATGGACTTAAATGGTAATTAAACCATTTAATGGTTAGTGGACAAATATGGGCATTTATTTGATGCTTTAATTAATTATTAACCAAGGGTAAAATGGTAATTTGGTAAAGTAAACTAAATAAAATAAAAAGAAAAGTTGTCATTATCTTTTACTTTTGGTCTTCTTCACCAAATGGCTAAAAGGAAGGAAGCCATTTTTATACCTTCAATTTTTGGCAACTTCACATGTAACAGCCCGTTTTTAGTCAAATCATAATCGTGGTTTCGGGACCACAAATACGAAATTAAAATAATTATATTATTATTATTTTAATGTTTACAATATGATAGAATAATTGTGTGCAAATTTCATTCAGAAATTTTATTGTTTGATTGGTCAATTTGATAAATAGGACTAAATCGCGTAAAGTTAAAAAGTGTTGTTCTAGTAGCTAAAGGTATTATATGGTTATGAAATTAATTATTAAAGATCCTTATGTGATGAATAACCCATTAATTTACTTTGTGGACATTTTTGGACATTAAATGGATGATATTAATGGTTTTTCATTACGGTTAAATTAGTAAATTAGTAATTAAGGTTAATTAAATAAAACAAAAACCCAAATTTGGTACATTCATCTTCCTTAGCCTATTGTAGAAAGACGAATAACCATTTTTAGGGCTTGATATTCGGCCAAGTTATCTATGCTCAATTAGGTATGATTTTTGTTCCGTTTTTAATAATTTCTATGTTTTTTTAGATCATTACAGCTAAATCTAGCTAGCCCAGGGACTAATTTGCAAAAATTTTAAAGGTTTAGGGTTTCTCCATTGATGAATGTTGGTGCATTTTGATGTTTACTTGTAGAAAAGGCATGCTTGTTGTTAGATAAACAACATTTGTTAAGTGATTTTTAGTAAAATGTCCAATTAGGGATTAAATTGTGAAATGTGTAAATTATGTGGTTAAATTATGAAATAAATGAAATATATGGACTTTTAGGGACCTAATTAAAATTCGGCTAGCATGGGTTTTGGTTGAATTGCATGAATTTGTGATTTTATGAAATAAGGACTAAATTGTAAAAATGTGAAATATTGGGGGAAAAAATGTAAAAGTGCCTTAATGTGTGCTTTTTGATTAAATTGAATAGAGAGATTATTAAATAAGTTAATTTTGATTATAATTAGATCAAGAAAGGCGAAATACGAATTTAGATTGGGGAAAGAATAAATTTTCGGACTAATCGACTTAATTCGCCATTTTCGCATTCTAGGTAAGTTCGTATGTTAACAAGAATTGGTATAATTGTGTTTTAAATGCTTTATTAATGAATTGTTTCTAAATACGACCTTGAGGATATAATCGACGAAGATTCGGCATTGAGCAATCCCGATTGAACCTTAGGAATAGATTAAGATATGAATGACATGTCATTAGGGGTTATAATTGTTTTGGGTGCTGGTCCGTACATCCTACCGGTGGCTAAGTTATCCAGCATGTATTGTGGATTCTCATCAGCTTGTGTGAGTAGCACCGTGGAGTTATGTCATGACCGTCAGCTTTTGTGAGCAGACCCGTTGATAGCTCGGGAGTGAGCAGTATTGAGATATGATATTGAAATAGCTTCGGCTATGTATTGGCACTTAGGGTGCAAGATTCTCGAGTATCCTGTATTATTCCAAATGGTTCAACGGGTATATCGGAGATATGAAATGGTGAGAAATAGATACGTATCAATACAAGTATGTACGAAAACTATATATGCATTGAACATATGGAAGAAACGAGTTCATGGTTAAATAGGTGATTTAAATACATGTTAATATTGTGATTAAATATTTTACAGTATGTTATGTGCATATTGTGAATGATAATTAAGTGGTGAGTTTTGCTTATTATTTTCATACAGGCTTACTAAGCTTTATAGCTTACTTTGTTTAATTTTTCTATGTTTTATAGTGAAACACTATCCTACTATCTCTTGGGTACTTTTGAACTTAAGTGTTTTAAGTATATGACGTGTATAGGAGTTTGGTCAGTTTGGTGTATGTGTTGTTAATGATTTTAGTCATTTGAAATGGCTTGTAAATATTAAGAGTTTGGTTTTGAATATAGCCATGTGAGTTAGCTTAATTTGTTGGTTTGGTTGTGTGTATATATATGTGTATGGCTTATGTTGTGAGTTTCTATTGATAGATATATGATGATTCTGGATAATAGATATGGTGGATGTCAAATGGTTGATATTGGAGAAGGTATATGCTTATGAGTTTGAGTATAATGATGCATATTTGAAAGTGTTTAATTAGTTGAATTGTATATGTGAAAATGGTATAAATGGAATGGCCTAGTTTGTGACTTGTGCGTATTGTGGAAAATAGTATTGAGTTAGCATGAGTTATGCTTGATTATGTTTGGTTGAGGCTATTAGAATGCCTATTTTTATGCTATGAATTGTGCCATTTGACTTGGTGTAGGTACTTACAATTTGGGTGGCAGTTTGGCTTGGTAAATAGCCTATTTTTGTCCACATGGGTAGAGATACGGGTGTGTGTCTCAGCCGTATCTGACACACGGCCAGATTACACGGCCATGTGTCTGCTAGTGTTGAAATAGAAATCAAGTCAGTATGCTCCACACGTCCCAGCAGACGGGCTTGTGACTTGGTCGTGTGGATAAGTCAGTATACCCCCTATAGGTTTGGCATGGCCTAACACATGGCCTGGCACACGGGCATGTGTGGCCTTTTTTAGAGCACACGAGCTAGCCACACGGGCGTGTCTATTGGCCGTGTGACCCAAGTCCGAGAGTTACACGAGGTTGGACACGGGCAAGGACACGGTCATGTGATCCCATTTCGAATGTTCGCACGGCCTATGACACGGGTGGGCCACACAGGCGTGTGTCCCTAGAATTTTGCAAAAAAAATTTCTAATCGTAAAAGTTTCCTAAGTCATCAGTTTAGTCTTGAATCACCCCAAATTCATGTTTTAGGCCTCATAGGCATATACTAGGGACGATATGCATGTTGCTGAATGATGATTATTTGGAATTTGTCAATGTAAATGAAATTATTGTTTAATTGCTTTATAAGTCCGGTAGTGCTTCGTAACCCTATTCTGGCATTGAATATGGGTGAGGGGTGTTTCATCACAAGCTAGTATGTGATTTTAGCTTTGTTTTTAATAATTTTTCTGCTTTTTATATCGTTGCAACTAGGTCCAGTTAGCCCGTACCTTCGATTTTGAAACTGTTAAAGATGTTGAATGTTGCCATTGATGAATCTTATGATTTTTTTATGTTAGATGATGAAATTGTAATGTTGATTGATATTTAAAAGAACTTTATTAAGTGATTTTGATGAATTTTTTGATTAGGGACTAATTTGTTAAATTAATAAAAGTACAGAGATTTAATGTGAACTTGTTGCATAAATGGTATGTTTTGAATACCATGAACATTCGGCTAGCTTGGGTTTGAATTAAAAATGGTTAATTTGCATGTTTTGGGCTCAAGGGCTAAATTGAATAAAAGTACATTTTAGGGGTAATTTTGTAAAATTTCAAAAATGACCAAATTGCATGAAATGAATTGTTTTATTTTCTAAATTAATAAATTGAATGAATTTATTAATTTAGATCAAGATTGGGTGGAAAATCCCAGAAAATAGAAAATTATCAAAATGCCCCTAAATCTTGGTATTTCTGCAATGTAGCTAGGTAAGTTTGTATGAACTGTATTCTATATAATTTTAATTAAATTGAATGTTAATATGTGATTATATTGTGATTAAATCAATATATATATATGTTAGTATGGAATTTATTGTGTTAGAAATGACGTAAATCCAGCGACGTGGGACGGTTACCGAGTCCTGTTTGAACCTTAAGAATTCGTAAGATACAAATGACATGTCATTAGGGTTACCGGTTCTCAGCTCGAGAGAGAGCTTACTAATTTCATCTCGTATGAGCTTACCGTTACTCAGCTCGTATGAGCTTACCGATTATAACTCGTAAGAGTATACCGATTTAGAGCTCATATGAGCATACATGTACAGGAATTGATGGATTACAATTTAGCACACCATGGGTGAGCTACCCAAGTATCCAATGATATTCTAAATGGTTCAATAGGAAATGTTCTGTTACGAGACGATATGAGTTCGATATGAACTAATACAGAAATATACATGAAATACATGGAAATGATGGTACATGATATATTGATACATTGAAACGGATGATATATGTATATGAAGAAACGAAAAGAGAATGATATGTATCATGACATGTACATTTATGAATATCTTTGATATGTTGATACATGGAAATTACTTAAGTTAAGACGAGTAATAAACTCAACTGTGACATGTTGATAAAATAAGGTTATCAATGTTGAATTTATATAAAATATGTTCAAGTATGCTAACATGTGTTGTTGTTTGATGCTTAGGCAAGTGCCAAGCTGTTGGTGGTAATATGTTTAATTATAAGTTGCATTGAAATGGTAAGTGCTCAAATGAAAATATGCTTGTGCTCATGAAAGAGTGGTAAGGTTTAAATTATGCAATTTCTTATGAAATGGCTTATCATGTGATTAATTTGAAAAGGGCTAAGTTTAAATGCACTAGCTTGTGGCTATAGTTGTATGATATGCTTATGACTTGTGTGTTATGCATATGGAACGGGTGTTGAAAGTGAAGAAATGAAAACAAAAATAAAGAAATTTGGAAGAGTTTGAAGTTGTTTCAAATCCTACTATGCTAGGGGATAATATGTATAAGCGATGTTGTGGATTTACTCATTTTTTGAGTTGTTGAATATGGTTTCATGAACCGTATGGTATCGGTATATTTTTATTCTTGATATGCATAAATTTCATATTGGAAATGGATTGATATGATTAAAGTTTATACGAGCTTACTAAGCATTCATTGCTTACGTAGTTGTTCATCTTTACTTTCAGATTATCGAAAGCTCGATCGGGTTGGAAGCTTGTCAGAGCTATATCTGTAACATCCCGATTTAGACCCTAGTCAAAACAGTGGTTCGAGATCACATATTCGAGGTCGTAAAAATATTTTAATATTATTTTCTGTGTGAATAGTATGTGATATAGACTGTGTGAAAATTCTGTGTGATTATTTAATCGTTTATGTGCCGAATTAAGAGAAAGGACTTAATCGTGTAAAGAGTAAAAGCTATGTGCTGATTTATAAGTATCTAAGTGTTGTTGTCTTTTAAATAAGGAGGTCTTATGGTGCAATTAGACCATATCTAGTGATAGTGGAAGGTTGATGGACATTTATAACCATCCATAATAAGCTTTAATATTTATTTCATTAAGGGTATAATTGGAAATCAATTATAAAAGTTATAATAAACAAAACTGAAACTAAAATGCTCATCTTTAACATATATCTTCCACTGAAAATTGAGAAAGAAAAGAGGATTTGAAGCTTTCATAGTTTCAGCAACTTCAAGCTTCAATTAGTAAGTGTTTTGTGTTCGGTTTTTGTTAATTTCTACGTTTTCGTAATCGTTGCTTCGTGCTCTAGCTAACCCATGTTGTAATATTGTGAACTGGTGATGTTTTTGTGATGAGCCATTGATGGATGCTTGAGTTATGTGCTAGTTGATAGTAAAATATGAGAACTTGGTGTTGGATTAACATGTGTTGTTTTTGAATTTTTGGTGAATTTAGCAAATTAGGGCTAAATTGTGAAAATAGCAAATTGAAGGGTTAAAATGTGAAATAAATGAAATGTGTGGGTTTGTATGGATATTAGTAAAATTTGGCTAAGCTTGTGCTAGGTGGAATTTCGTGAATTTGATGATTTTGTGAATTAGGGACTAAAGTGTCGAAATGTGAAAAGATGAGGGCTGCTATGCAAAATGCCCTAAATTTGTGTATGTGGATTAAATTGAATGATTTGGTGATTGAATGGATTTAATTTGAATGTGTATAGACCAATAAAGAAGAAATTCGGATCGAGATCGAGACCAAGATAAACTGCTCGATTAATCGACCGTATCGATAGCTCAACGTCCGAGGTAAGTTCGGACATAATACCTGTATTTAGCTATGTTTAATGCTATGAAATAAATGGTATGATATTATTACAAAGTAAATGCTATGTGATAGATTGAGTTAAATGGCACTAAGTGTGCACATTCGAAAACATGATCGGGATAAACAGCACTGTGTGTGCGGAGTAATATAAGCTTCGGCTTTGTGGTTGGCACTGTGTGTGCGATGCCGATTTAAGATCAGTTTGAGATGGACGTACTAAGTGTACGATGCTAATTAAGCTTTGGCTAACTATTTATGCACTAAGTGTACGAATGAATTGAGGAAGAAACGAATGTGGATTGAAATGAATCGTGATTATTGATTAGAAAAAGTATTTGACAACTAAGTGTTGGCTAAGGTACGCTCGGAATCTATGTGGTTGGTGAAACTATGAATGTGGTTGTGGATGAGTTAGTTGAACATATTGGTTGTGGATGGTATTATATTTGTGATAGTAAAATTAATCTCTGTGATGACATGTTGATATCATGTATTATGTTATGAACTTACTAAGCATTATAAAGCTTACTATGTGATCTATTTCTCTGATTTGCAGTGTCAGTAAAACTTGCTTGGATCAGGGGATAGTCAGCTTCTTAGTCAAACTATCGGCAATCTATTTTGGGGTATTTTGGAAAGATGTACATAGTTAAAATATGGCATGTATAGGCTGGTCAATTTAATCATGTTTGATAGTTTGTAAGTAACCATGAGAGGTGGCTAGATATGTGCTAGTTTTAGCATGAACGAACTTGGTATATGTGATGCATCTTTTGGTATGGTTTGTAGGTTGAGAAATTGATTATTGAATGGTAACTTTGTGTTGATAAAATGCTAGCCTGAATTAGTGAAATTGAAAAAGGAATGATGTTTGGAATGGAACGTATTATTGTAACAGTCTGGTTTATACCCTAGTCGGAACAGTGGTTTTGGAACCACAAATCCGAGTCCGTATAATATTTTAATATTATTTTCTGAGCCGTTGATATGTGACTTAGCATGTGATAAATTTCTATGAACAAATTTGTATATCTGTGTGTTTAATTTGAAAAATGATGAAATTGCATTAAAAGTGAAAATAACATGTTTTATGAAAGGGTGCTCAATTGTTATGTCTTTTTAAGAGTAAGGACTTATATGGCAATTAAGCCATTACTAAAAGGAGTGAACGGCATTAAATGTGGCCTTATATATATATGTTATGTTTATATATTATATGTTTTCATAAGTTTATAATATATGTTAAAATTAGTATATTATATTATAAGTTCTATATATTATTATAAGGAAAACAAAAACAAGCCTTATTTATTCATTCTTCCACCGAATATACACAAAAGAAAAGAAAAGATAAAGAAGCTTAGTATTCGACCCTTGTAAGCTCTGATTAAGATCAAGAACCAAGGAAAACAGATTTAGATCGCGGGAAAGAGAAAGTTATGGAGTAGCCGTTTTCTATTCCGATAAACCGAATCCGAGGTAAGTCACTATACAAATAAATGAATATGTATGCATTAGTAATTGTTCATATGTTTAATGATGATAATGAATGCTTATGAGAAATTCTGTAATTGTTCCGGGATAAGTTCGGTATATTGACTAAGTCTGAGAAGCTTCGTATGAACCTTGACATAGGTGTCTGTTCTGTTTTATCATGTAAGACCACGTCTGGGACGTTGGCATTGATTTGAGATTTGTGTAAGACCCTGTACGGGACAGTGGCATCGATATCTGATTATGTGTAAGACCACGCCTGGGACGTTGGTATCAATATAAACTTTACGTATAAGACCACGTCTGGGACGTTGGCATCATTATGACACTTATGAGTAAGACCATGTCTGGGACATCGGCATCGTTTTGATTCGTATAAGACCCTGTCTGGGATAGTGACATTGATAGCTGAGTGCATGTAAGACCTCGTCTGGGACGTTGGCATTGTACGATTATTCTAAACTTTTTGAGTATCGCATTGGATTTATTACTGTTCAACGGGCAAGTCTATGATACTAATTGCAAATCCAAGCTATGAACAAATATGTGATAGTAAATTCAATTCAGGTATGTTGATTATACACTAATTGTGTATACAAGGTAAGCATCAATATGTTCTTACTATGATGCTATGAATATGGAATTGATGATATGTTGTATAAGGTTTTGGTGAAATGAAGTATGTGTTTATATGATCTTTGAATTGGGAATATTGCTAATGTGGTCAAAAGTGAATGAACCAAAGCAAATATATGCATTTTATGCTAAGTTGTTGTATATTGGACTTACTAAGCTTTTGGAAAGCTTACTCTGTGTGTGTTTAGTCTGTTTTATAGGTCGTCAAAGCTACTGAAGGCTCGAGACTTTCAAGGATTGTCATCACACTACTAATATCATTTTGGTACACCTTGGATATGTATATAGCTAGATATGGCATGTATAGGCTAGTTCTTGTGATGGTTTGTAAAGTGAACTTAGCCATGTGATTTGGCTAATTATGTTTTGGTACCATGCTTAGATGAATATGATATGTGAAGTTGTTATGATATGATTAGTTGATATATGGAATGGTTTGAGATGGTAAATATATAGACAAATGGTGCATAGGTATAATTGAGTTTTAGTTATGCAAATTGGTATGTTTAGTATTGGTTTTGAATGTATATATTGAATGAAAATTTAATGAATAGTTTTGAATATCTTAGTGATCAAATGTGCATGATTTGGATGTCTATTTGTATGTTTTTGGTTTCCATATATGCTTGATATGTGTTCGTAAATGATGCTTATAGGTATGAACCTTTTTGGGTGGCATTTTGGCTTTGTAAATGGCCTATAATGTCAGACGGTTGTGGCACACGGGCGTGCCTTAGACCGTGGGTAAATTGGTAGTATGCAACCTAAAATCACACGGCCGAGGCAGGCGTGTCATCATCCACCCCGTGTGTAAGTCGAAGAGCTAACATAAAAATACACGGCCTCGACACGGGCGTGCTTGGTGGCCGTGGTGGGGAAGTCAGTATATGGCGTAAAAGTACACGGCCATGGCACACGGATGTGCCTAATGACCGTGTTGGTATAGTCAGTTTAGACATGAAGGGACACACGGGGGTGTCTAGAGGCTGTGGAGGGCACACGATCTCCTCCCACGGGCGTGCCTCCCTTGTATTTTAGAAAAGTTTCAAATTTTCATGGAATTTCGTATGTGTTTCAGTTTAGTCCCGACTCGACTTATAAGTATGATTAAGGTCTCGAGGACCCGATTAAGGGACATTATGTCTGAGAATGATGATTGAATGTATGCTTTTGTTTGTGAATGTTTTTGATCTGTCCGGTAATGCTCCTAACCCTAATCCGGCAACGGACTCGGGATAGGGGTGTTACATTTGGTTGATATCAGAGCTACGGTTTAGCCGATTCTCGGACTAACGTAACGTGTCAGAGTCTAGCTATACATGCCATATATCTGAACTGTGATAGTGTGATGAATCCTGACATATAAAATGTGATTTTCATATAGTAATGGATCCCAAAAGAGTCGTAGCTGATGACGTAGAAAGTAATGCGCCTGCTCCCACGCAAGGGACAGCGCCCTCTGAATCGAGACCGGCTACGAGCGGTCAAGAGGGAGAAGCTAAACAAGCTTTCTTCCAGATGATGAGTGAGTGGTTCACTCAGTTTGTAAAGAATAACCTGACTGTTTCGCAACCCCTGCCCCCAGATAATCCCCCTCAGACTACAGTTGTGCCACCAGTTATACATCCAAATCTGTTGAATAAGCCTCTTGTTGACAAGATCCGTAAGTATGGGGCCGAAGAATTCCGAGCTACTAAAGATGATGATGCTGAAAAGGCTGAGTTCTAGATTGAAAACACGATCCGGGTATTTAATGAAATGTCTCTGACTTCAGAAGAATGCATAAAGTGTGTGGTATCATTTCTCTGAGATACAGCTTATAATTGGTGGAAAACTCTGATTTCTGTTGTTCCGAGAGATTGAGTCACATAGGATTTCTTTTAGATCGAGTTTCAGAAGAAATATACCAGTGAGAGATTCGTTGATCGAAAACGAAAGGAATTTCTAGAACTTAAGCAGGGCCGTATGTCTATTACAAAATATGAACGAGAATTTGTGAGACTGAGTCAGTATGCTCAAGAATGTGTATCATCTGAAGCTATAATGTGCAAAAGGTTCGAAGATGGCCTTAATGAATACATTCGTCTGCTAGTCGGGATTTTGGAAATAAAAGAGTTTGTTGTACTTGTTGATCGAACATGTAAAGCTGAGGCACTCGGGAAAGATAGGAGAAAAGCTGAGTCTGAAGCTCGAGATGTGAAAAAGAGATTTCAGAGTAAATAATTTCAGTCTTCTCCGAAAAGATTCAGAGATAATCAAAGTCGTTTCAGAGATAATGTGGGACATGCGAATAGAAATCAATCTAGACCGTAAATGAGTTCTGAAACTCCAAAGAACTTTGATGGCAGTGTTGGTAATGTTCGATCTGAGAGACCTGAATGTAAACATTATGGAAAAAGGCACCCAGGAAGCTGTAGATTAAATGACAGAGCTTGCTTCAGATGTGGATCGCTCGATCATTTTATTCGTGATTGCCCTGGGTCTGTCGATATAGAAACTGTTCAAAAAAGTTGAGATCTGAAAATGCACCTGTGAGAGGTAGGCCATCGAAGAATGTCAGAAATGTTAGTTGTAGTCAGAGAACTACGAGAGACAACGTTGTCAGATCTGAAGCTAGAGCGCCAGCTAGAGCATATGCTATCCGAGCTCGAGAAGAAGCTTCGTCACCAGATGTTATAACGGGTACTTTTACTCTTTATGATACTTCTGTGATTGCTTTGATAGACCCTGGTTCTATGCGTTCATATATATGCATGAATTTAGTATTCAACAAGACTTTGCCTGTAGAGTCTACTGAGTTTACTATAAAAGTATCGAACCCCTTAGGTAAAAGTGTTCTGGTTGACAAAGTATGTAAAAACTGTCCGTTAATGTTTCGAGATATCTATTTCCCTGCTGATTGATGCTCTTGCCATTTGATTAATTCGATATTATTCTGGGTATGGATTGGTTGTTTATGCATGACGTTGTTGTGAATTGTAAAAGAAAGACTATAGATTTGAGATGTCCGAATGATGAGATTGTACGAGTTGGAGCTAGTGATTTGAATGTATTGCCTGCTGTGATATCTGTTTTGAAAGCTCAGAGTTGTTTGAATAAGGGTTATGAGGAATATTTCGCTTATGTGATTGATTCGAAAATGTCTGAAAGGAAGATTGAGTCAGTGCCTGTTGTCTGTGAGTTTTCTGATGTGTTTCTTGAAGAATTACCGGGTTTACCTTCGATTCGAGAAGTTGAGTTTGGTATTGAATTGTTGCCTGGTACTACACCTATTTCGGTAGCTTCGTATAGAATGGCACCAATAGTGTTAAAAGAGTTAAAGTCACAGTTGCAAGAATTGACTGAGAGAAGGTTTGCTAGACCGAGTTTCTCGCCTTGGGGTGCTCCGGTTTTGTTTGTGAAAAAGAAAGATGGCACGATGAGGGTGTGCATCGATTATCGTCAGTTGAATAAGGTGACAATAAAGAATAAATATCTGTTGCCCAGAATTGATGACTTGTTTGATCAGTTGAAAGGAGCTACTGTGTTTTCCAAGATTGATCTAAGATCGGGATATTACCAATTGAGAGTTAAAGATTCAGATATTCTGAAGACTGCTTTCAGAACGAGGTACGGGCATTATGAATTTTTAGTTATGCCATTTGGACTAACCAATGCTCCTCATGTTTTTATGGGTCTAATGAATAGAATTTTTAGACCGTACCTAGATCGATTTGTTGTGGTATTCATAGATGACATTTTGATTTATTCTCGTGATGAGGCTAAACATGCGGAACATTTGAAAGTTGTTTTACAAACTTTGAGAGAAAAGCAATTGTATGCGAAATTCACCAAGTGTGAATTCCGGTTGCATGAGGTTAGTTTTCTGGGACACATTGTGTCAGTATTTGGGATTCGAGTTGATTTGAGCAAGATTTCTGCTATTCTGAATTGGAAACCTCCGAGAAATGTATCTGAAGTCCGTAGTTTTCTGCGTTTGGCTGGTTATTATCGCAGATTTGTGAAAGGCTATTCGATAATAGCTACTCCGTTGACTAAATTACTTCAGAAAGATATCAGATTTGAATGGTCAGATAAATGCCAGAAAAGTTTTGATCAGTTGAAAACTCTGTTAACAGAAGCTCCAGTGTTAGTACAGCCAGAATCGAGTAAAGAATTTGTTGTGTACAGTGATTCTTTGTTAAATGGTCTGGGATGTGTTTTGATGCAGGAAGGCAAAGTGGTAGCTTATGCCTCGAGACAGTTGAAGCCTTATGAAAAGAATTATCCGACGCATGACCTTGAGTTAGCTACGATTGTGTTTGCGCTAAAGATTTGGCGTGATTATCTATATGGTGAGAAATGTCACGTGTTCTCAGATCATAAAAGTTTGAAATATCTGATGACTCAGAAAGATTTGAACCTGCGTCAAATAAGGTGGTTAGAGCTATTAAAGGATTATGAGCTCGTGATAAATTATCATCCGGGTAAAGCGAATGTTGTTGCTGATGCTTTGAGTAGAAAATCATTGTTTGCGTTATATGCTTTGAATGCTCAGTTAGTTTTGTCTGATGATAGTTCTGTGTTAGTTGAACTAAAAGCCAAACCGTTGTTCTTACAATAGATTTGTGATGCTTAGAAATCTGATAATGAATTGCTAGCAAAACGAGCTCAGTGTGAGGTGATTTCTGAATCTGAATTTCAAATCGTTGATGATTGTTTGAGATTCTGGGATCGTATCTGTGTTCCGAGAAATCTAGAGGTGGTTCAGTTGATCTTGAATGAAGCTCATAACAGTCGTCTATCTGCTCATCCGGGAAGCACAAAAATGTATTAGGATTTAAAACGACACTTCTGGTGGTCTGGTATGAAACAGGACATTTCTGACTTTGGTTCAAAATGTTTAGTCTGTCAACAAGTGAAAGCCGAACATCAAGTTCCATCTGGATCGCTTCAGCCAATTCTGATTCCTGAATGGAAATGGGATAAAGTAACCATGGACTTTGTTTCTGGTTTACCTCAGGCTCCGAGAAAGAAAGATGCAATATGGATAGTGGTTGATAGATTAACAAAATCTGCCCATTTTATCCTAGTAAGATCTAATTTATCGCTTGACTGGTTAGCCGAGCTCTATATTTCTGAGATTGTGAAATTGCACGGAGTGCCACTGTCTATTGTATCCGATAGAGATCCAAGGTTTACGTCGAGATTTTGGAAGAAATTTCAAGAAGCTTTGGGAACGAAATTACACTTTAGTACAACTTTCCATCCACAAACTGATGGTCAGTTGGAACGGACTATTTAGATTTTGGAAGATATGTTAAGATGCTGCATACTAGAGTTTAATGGTTCATGGGAACAGTATCTGCCCTTGATTGAATCTGCATACAATAATAGTTTTCAGACGAGCATCAAAATGGCACCCTATGAAGCTTTGTATGAACGAAAATGTCGTACACCTTTGTATTGGACTGAACTCAGTGAGAATAAGTTACATGGGGTTGATTTGATAAAAGATTCAGAGCAGAAAGTGAAATTGATCCGAGATTGTTTGAAAGCAGCATCTGATCGTCAGAAGTCTTACGCAGACTTGAAACGTAAAGATATAGAATTTGAAATTGGCAACAAAGTATTTCTTAAAGTGTCTCCATGGAAGAAAGTACTTCGATTCGGACGTAAAGGTAAACTAAGTCCGAGGTTCATCGGACCGTATGAGATCATTGAACGTGTTGGGTCTGTTGCATATAAACTGAAGTTGCCTTCTGAACTAGAAAGGATACACAATGTATTTCATGTTTCGATGCTTCGTAGATATCAATCCGATCCGTCACATGTGATTGCCCAATCTGAAATTGAAATACGATCTGATATGACATATGAAGAGGAACCGATCCGTATCTTAGCTCGTGAAGTGAAAGAGTTGAGAAATAAGAAAATTTTGTTAGTAAAAGTACTGTGGAATCGTCATGGGATTGAAGAGGCTACCTAGGAGCCTGACGATTCAATGAGTCAGCAATTTCTGAATCTGTTTAACGGTAAGATTTTCGGGGACGAAAATCCCTAAGGGGGGAGAATTGTAATGACCCAGCTTTATACCTGGCTCGAACAAAGGGTTTCAAACCATAAATCTGAGTCTGTATAATATTTTAATATTATTTTCTGTGCCGTTGATATGTGACTTAGCATGTGATAAATTTCCGTGAACAAATTTTTATGTCTGTGTGTTTAATTTGAAAAAAATGATGAAATTGCATTAAAAGTGAAAATGACATGTTTTATGAAAGGGTGCTCGATTGTTATGTCTTTTTAAGCGTAAGGACTTATATGGCAATTAAGACATTACTAAAAGGAGTGGACGGCATTAAATGTGGCCTTATATATATAAATGTTATGTTTATATATTATATGTTTTCATAAGTTTATAATATATGTTAAAATTAGTATATTATATTATAAGTTATATATATTATTATAAGGAAAACAAAAACAAGCCTTATTTATTCATTCTTCGACCGAATATACACAAAAGAAAAGAAAAGATAAAGAAGCTTAGTATTCGGCCCTTGTAAGCTCTGATTAAGATCAAGAACCGAGGAAAACGGATTTAGATCGCGAGAAAGCGAAAGTTATTGTGTAACACCCCAAACCCGGTCCAAACACCACGACCGAATCTGGTATGTTACGGGGAAAACGAGTTTGAAAATTTCGAGGTTGCACTAAATAGATTTCATAAAACTTTGTTCCGTTAAAAAAAACAGTTGTTTAATTTCGTTAATAAAACATTTAATCTTAGTAAAAATTTGATTTCAAGTTGGGAGACAATGGATTTTCATTCATTTATAAAGTCAGTGTGATACCCGATGGTATAGTTGAAAACATATCGTGGAAATTTTGAAATCGTTGTCTTTTTAAGTTTTAGCAAATTAACCCAATTATTTGTTAAGGCATATAAAAAAAAAATCTAACTTAAAACATAACATCATAAGGCATAATTTAAAAGCCTTTTACAAATCCAAATAAAATCAACCGAAAAGTAAATGACTAAGTACCCAAAATGTAATGTCTCGAGTAAAACTTTTATTCAGCATGGCATGAGCATCCCGAGTCCATCCCGGCTCCATGTCCGCGTCTAAGTGTCACCTGAAATGTTAAAGGAGAGGGTGAGTCGACTGACTCAGTGTGTAAATCCCGCTCCCGAAGAAACATCATGCTAACACACATCATACATAGCAACATAATTAATGCAACCCGATCCTAACCATCCATATCACCTTTTCTACCCCGTGTGGTACCAAACCACCGGTGGTGCCAAACCACCGTGACATATAGTCACAATGTGTTACCAAAACACCGTGTCCCAAAGACACAATATCCGTCAATGTGGTACCAAAACCACTTTGGTGTCCCAAAGACACAATTGTGCTACCAAAGCACCGTGACCGAAGTCACAAATCCAATGATGATGGGGCCAACCCATCGTGTGATACCAAATCACTAGCGACGATCCCATATCTCAAGTGGGGCCAACCCACGGTGGTCAAACCACGGGGACGAGTCGCAATGAGGTGCCAAACCTCCGTGTCCCAAAGACACAATGTGCTACCAAAGCACCGTGACCGTAGTCACAAATCGGTGATGGGGCCAACCCATCGTGTGTTACCAAAACACCGGCGTCAATCCCAGTATAATCATCTCGTGGGCCCAACCCACGTGTAGTACTGAGCCACCGGGACGACGCGAGGTACCAAACCTCTGGAGGTGCCAAACCTCTGTGACCCAAAGTCACAAAGTGTGCTACCAAAGCACTCGGTGCTCTCAAAGACAAAGTATCTCTGCTCCCTCCACTCGTATCACCCATTAACATACCAGACTCATGTAACCATGCATATCATACAAATCGTGCATATCATGCTAAAATGTTTAACATCATATCCCATGTCATACATCCATAATCATGGTATCATGCAGATCATCAGTAACCTTGTAACAATACTGACTTACCCGAGTCCAAGATCATACCCAAAAGGGTATCATATCAATCCATCAAACTGCCATGATTTTAATAGGCAAACAGGTTCAATAACAATATCACTAAATATGGGTGTGTTAGTTACACACCTGATAATACGAGTCTAAAATCCCAATCGAAACGATCTAAGTCCCTCGAGTACTGACTCCTTGCTATTGATTTGATTCCTTATCAAACCCGAACCACAAAGGCTCCTTCTTTACTCAACAAACGGCTACACCTTAAAACAGAATGGTTAATCCTTTGTACTCCTGATTTAAACGAAATTAAAAGAATAACTAAAACAACCCAATCGCTTACCCCCAACTTACCAATCGGTCAACAGAAAAAAATGACTCCTCTTGCTTGATTCCGCAAACCAAAGACCCTATAACGAAGAGATTAGTACCCTTCCAAAATGACCAACTTCGGCCCTTAACCAAACCATAACCAATCATAAGCTTTTAATCCAACCAATTCCAATATAGAACTAGAGAAGATAGACATGGCCATTCGGCCAAACACTTACCCCAACACCAACAAAGATTCGGCCAACACCACACTAGGAGGGAATGGAGATTCGGCCTTACTCCCAAAAGCGAACGCAATAAAAGCGGAGAAAGGGAGGGTTGATATTCGGCCAAGACTTCAAAAGAAGAAAAGGAAATTCGGGTTTAGGTGTTTAACACCCTTGAATTCGGCTACAAACCGGAAAAGAAAATAGAAATAGTTGTGGTTTAAGAGAAGAAAGAATTAGGTCAATGGTTGAAGAGGTATTCGGCTCAAGTGCTTCAAGAAATGAGAGAAGATAAATGGAAATTCTATTTAACGACACAAAATGTAGGAACAAAGAAAACCAATTGAAAAATTCGGCAATAGAGTTGCTTGGGGTTTCGGTTTCAAAAGGTGAAGAAAAATGGAAGAAAACTCACTTGTAATTCGGTTAACAAAAGATAAAAGAGAATTCCTTTTCTTTGACACCAAAAGGCCGAATATGCACAAAATTCCTAAAGAAATTCGGCACTCCTCCACAACACACTACCAAGCCGTCCACCTTCCCCATATCTCTCCCAAAAATTCGCCACAACCTCCAAAGACTCCCAACCACTCATTCAAACATGCATGACCAAGTCACCCTCCTACAATCACTCACCACCTTTCATTTGAAAGGTATGACTTGGTCCAAGGTAGAATTTGATTTGCCTTCTACCTCTCCTCCATGCCGTCCCAAAAAGAAGCCAAAATGGGGACTTTGCAGCTCGAACACAAGGCCTACATCCTTGCTTTAGGCGTTACCCACACCAAGCCTTAGTGGCGTCAAGCTTGCCACTACACCAGCTCTTTTCTTGTGCAACAAAACCACAAATAAAACTCTTATACCCCAGCTCAACAAATTTCCGACTTAACACCCAAAAACCAAATTTTTCCCATTCACTCGTGCATACACCTAGCCTACAATTAAACCCCGATTCAACACCAACAACAACACAAAGACACCAAACACATGCACTAACATGCAACAATCAAAACAAATTTCTAACCCGGATATTACGCTTCTACCCCCTTAAGAATAATTTCGGCCTCGAAATTACCCGTCAAAAAGAGTTGCGGGTATTGCTTTGTCTCATCGTATCCTCGGGTTCCCACGTGGCTTCTTCCACGCCATGGTTCCGCCAAAGTACCTTAACGGCAGGCACGGACTTCCTACGCAGAACCTTCACATCCCGATCAAGAATCGCACGGTTCCTCTTCCATAGTCGATCTGGATTTACCTCGATCTCTCCACTGCTACTACATGTGATGGATCCGAACGATACCGCCAAAGCATCGACACGTGAAAAACATCGTGAATCGCTAAGCTCACCGCAAAACTCAAGCCGATACGCCATCGGTCCAACTCGTCCTCAATACCTTATACGGCCCAATAAACCTCGGACTTAGCTTGCCTTTTCTCGCCAAACCTCTCGGCACCTTCTTCCAAGGCGAAACCTTTAAGAAGACACGATCTCCCACAAATAACTCTATATCTCTTCGCTTAAGATCGGCATAAGACTTTTACCGGTCCAAGCTTCCTTCAAACGAGCCTGGATCAACCTAACCTTGTCCTCGGTCTCAAGAACCAACTCGGGTCCCAACAACCGACGCTTCACCTAACTCTGTCCAACATGTAGGTGAGCGACACTTCCTACCATCAAACGCCTCATATGGTGCCATTTTAATGCTTGCTTGGTAGTGTTGTTATAGGCGAACTCGCTAACGGCGAAACTCTTCCCAATCGCCTCAAGTCCGAACACAACCTCTCTCAAAGCATGTCTTCCAAGATCCGAATGACCCTTTACGATCGCCTCGTCGATCATGCGGGTGAAAAGCTGTGGTGAAATCCAAGCGCGTACCCAGAGCCTGATGCAACGCTCTCGAAACCTCGACGTAAACTCGGGATCCCTATCCGAGATTATCGAACCGGTACACCGTGTAGCCTTACTATCTCGACACATAAAAGCTTCGCCAACCTCTCAAGTGAATAGTCCACTCTCACCGAATGAAATGGGCCGACTTAGTCAGACGGTCCACAATAACCCAAACTGAATCTTTCTTGCTTGGCGTAAGCGGTAACCCACCGACGAAATCCATAGTTATCCTTTCCCATTTCCACTGAGGGATTTTCACAGTCGAAGCAACCTCGACGACAGAATCGATGTTCACCTTGACACGCTGACAAGTCAGACACTTCCCAACAAACTCGGTCACCTCTTTCTTCAAGCTAGGCCACCAAAACTACTCTCTAAGATCCCTATACATCTTGCTACCTCCAGGATGCATAGCATAAGGACTGCTATGTGCGTCCTGAAGAATCTTCTCCTCACTCAACATCTTTAGGCATACAAGCCTTACCTTGAAAACACAGAACCTCATCACTAGACAAGTCAGAACCCTCCAAACCACCATTCTCACTTGTAACCTTCGCGCACTCAGAACCTCATCCTCTAACTGTTTTTCTCTGATCTGCTCAACCCAAGTAGGCTTAACCTGCAGCTCTGCCAAAATACTCCCATCGTCATACAAGCTCAAATGGGCAAACAAAGCTCTTAAGTCCGAAATAACCTTACGGCTCAACGCGTGCGCCACCACGTTAGCCTTGCCCGATGATATTCAATCGAATAATCGTAGTCTTTCAAAGAACTCAACCCATCTGCGCGCCTCAAATTCGGATCCTTCTAAGTCAATAGATACTTGAGACTCTTATGATCTGTGTAGACTATTGATCTCTCCCCGTACAAGTAATGCCTCCAGATTTTTAGAGCGAAGACTACGGTACGCTAGCTCTAAATCGTCGCGTCGGATAGTTGGCCTCGTGTGGCCTCACCGCCGCGAAGCGTAAGCCACCACCTTACCTTCTGCGCATCAAGACGCAACCCAATCCCGTATGTGATGATGTCGTCGCGATGCTCGTGAATTCCTTACCAACCTCGGGTTGAATTAAAACAGAGCCTCTGTCAAGATCTTCTTCAACTTATCAAAACTTTCCTGCTTGTTTCTCGGTCCAAACGAACGGAACTCCCTTCCCCATGACTTAGTCATTGGTGCTGCAATTAACGAAACCCTCAACAAATCTTCTGTGAGTATCCTGCCAAACCCAGAAACTCCGATCTCTCGGACCGACCGACCTAGGAGGCTTCCAATCCAAAACCGCCTCAACCTTCCGAGGATCTACTCTAATCCCCCCAGCTGATACTACATGACCCAAAAACGTCACTTCACTAAGCCAGAACTCGCACTTATCGAACTTAGCATGAGTCGCTTCTCCTCAAAATTTGCAACACCACTCTTAAGTGTGCATCATGCTCTTCTTCCGACCTTGAGTAAACCAAGATGTCGTCAATAAAAACCACGACGAAACGGTCCAGATACTGCTGAAACACCCTATTCATCATATCCATAAAAGTCGCGAGCGGCGTTAGTCAACCCGAACGGCATTACGAGAATTCGTAGTGCCCGTCATCGAGTCCGAAACGCCGTCTTATGGATATCCGCTTCCTTAACTTTCAACCGATGATACCTGACCTCAAATCGATCTTCAAAAACACCGATGCACCTTTCACCGATCAAACAAGTCATCTATCCGTGGTAACGGGTACTTGTTTTTAATCGTCGACTTATTCGGTTGGCGGTAGTCTATACACATCCGCATCGCATCGCCCTTCTTCTTGACGAATAATACCGCGCGCCCCACGGTGAAACACTTGGCCTAATGAAACCTCGATCCAACGACTCACGAATCGAGCCTTAAGCTCCACCAATTCCTTTGGTGCCATCCTATATGGAGCAATAGACACCGGCGCAGATCCACAGTAGCGATCTATCCCAAACTCTACCTCACGATCCGGTGGCAAACCCTAAGCTCCTCCGAAACACATCCACAAATTCCTTAACAATGACGAACCTTCTCAATAGCGATTCTTTAGCCTCCAAGGCATACACATGAACCACATACGCTTCACGACCCTTCGACCATCTTTACTGACTTTTAATGCCGATACCACATTGGATAAGTAATCTCTCCTATTACCTATCATAATCACTTCATCTCCTTATCCGTCGATAGAACCATGCGCTTAGCAGCGCGCAATCCACCTTGGCCTGGTACTTCACCAACCAATCCATCCCGAGATCGGATCGAACTCCCAAATGGCGGTTCCATCGGATCGCTGAAGAAAAACTACCCCTTGGAGTTCTAGGGGTACATCCTTATACACCTTATCTACCACTACAGAGTGACCTAGAGGGCTAAATGCGAGTCATTTGTCTAGAAGCGCTTTACGAGTCTAAGTCCATGGTCTCAACTATACTACTAGCAACATACGAATCGCGTGGAACCCAAGTCAATTAAAGCGGATAGGAGAACCAAAAATTAAAAACATACCGGTGATTACGTCCGGTGTGTCGCCCTCTCGCGGCGCCTAGTGCATACACACTGCACCAGTGCGTCGTGCCTCGAACTACCCGCACCTCTGCCCGGTGCTCCACGACCTCGACCAAATCCATTACCACCTCGCCATTACCACGGCCCTCCGTGGTGGCGGTCCATTACCTCTGAACGAATCGACACGGCCCGACTCTCGGGATCGAATCCACGGCCATCCTACGCGGACGAATCCCTAATGCGATGATCCGAGAGAACCACACTCGAAGCAACCTTTTCCACCACCCAACAACCACCCCAATGAGATTTCCCACACCGATTACACAACTGCGGCGGTCCTCGCCGCGCAGAACAAACCTAGCGATGATTACGTCCCACTCGGTCTAGCCTTTTCTCATGATTACGGGCGATCCGTAAGACCCAAAGCTCCTCTTAAGCCTACTCCTGTCCATGCTTTGTCTTACCGACTCTTTAACACCCTCGGTACGCTTTAGCCTTCTCAACTAAGACAACAAACTCGCGCTCTCGCATGGAGCAATTAGCGACCTCAACTCGTCTCGCGCACCATCCTCGAACGAACACACCTCTCATGCTCGGTGGCTACAATGCCCCTCGGCATACCTACTCGGCCAGAACTCACCTCGTACTCGAGAACCGATTTACTCCCTCGAACAAGCCTCGAAATGCCTTTCACTGGGAGTCGATGTAACTAGCCCCGATGTATTTCTTTTGATATGCAACTCAAAATAATCCCATGTCGGATCCTCACCGCCACACCGTCCCCGAACCGTGAGCCACCACCGATATGACTCATCCTCGAAGAAGCGTCGATGCCCTTCAACTTCTCTTCACCGTCAAGTCCGGATCATCCATGATCCGCCTCGGTTGCCTCCACCCAATATTCAAAGAAAGTGCTAGGAGCAACACCCGATACACCTCGGAAAAATTCGGCCCCATTAGCCCGAGTCGCTCGAGAGCGATTTCCTAACTCCCGCACCACCACCTACACCAGCTACTCTTTCCAACACCCGCAAAGATCGCTCAGTGACACTTTGCATCGTCACCATCGATCTTGGAACTCACCACCTCCACCGGTGGCGGAACCCAGATCTCATTTTTCGACCCTTGACCAGGATCCTACGGGTTCAGAAACTGTCATCCTACCTCGACCTCGACCACGAGTATTACGGCCACGTCCACCTCGAGTACTCATGACTAAACGATCTATGTTTCTGATTAAGACAATTTTTATGCATTAGTATCGTTCCACTTTCTTAACCGCAAAGAAATTTTATGGATGGAGTTTAATCAGGGGTTCTTTCGAGCAACCAAGGTTTCAATCTTCTATCCTATTCACCCAAAAGAGGTCATACATCCATTCCTTAACCCTTTCCATACCTATTCACTCTTCGGACATTGCTGCCCATTCTAGCCCAAGGTATTTTCGTCATTTTCCCTACAGGGTATTTTTTTGTAATAAAAGAGATTTTAAAACTTTCATAAAACCGGTCACTTTGGAATTCCAAGAATTTGAGAGTGTTCTTTGAAAATTTTGTAAAATACTTCGTTTTGGAAACCAGGGGTATTTTAGTAATTTTCACAGACTGAGGGCATTTTCGTAAATTTCCGAAATCAAAATTTTCGATTGATATTTTGTAAAACAGTGTTTGAATTTCGTACAAATTTATTGAGTTCGAGATTTTATAAACCGGGGCATTTTAGTAAATTTACCCCTAAGGGCATTTTTAATAATTTTTTTTTTACAAATCAAGAAATTCGTTGTAAAAGTGACATTCCCAGTTTTGGAAGAGTTTATTGCAAAAAGTTTGAAAACATTAGGGTTGTTGTTGTATTTTCGAAAACATGGCTAATTCCCTTTTCAGGTTTTAGACGTTAGGTTAAGTCTATGACCGAGCCTTCTTGGTCGTGGTGAACTCGAGCTACGCACTGTGTGGGATACTGCGAAGAGGAGGTGAGTCACGAGGATCGCTTAAATACCAAGCTCTTCCGGGATCCTCTCCTAGACATGCGTCTGAGTTACCACACCCTAGCCCCGTGGCGAGTCATAGATTGGTTTAGTGCTTTAAGTCTTATGCTTTAGTTCGAGTGTTTGAGTGGCCTAATCCTGGGGTTCAAGTCCTATAAATCTATCTACGCTCCATATCACCTACCCTTCTACAAATAGTAATTCACGTAAGAGTTTAGAACTACTTACAGGCGAATCAGTGCCGGAGACTCGGTGCCATGCCTTGTAAACCATGCCATGTCTTTAACCCAAAACATTTAAAACAGACTTTTGAAAAGCAGTTTGGGCCTCGGCCCCACAAAACAGCTTTTGAACTTGGCTCGATACCACAATTAACACACCAAACCCGGTCCAAACACCACGACCGAATCTGGTATGTTACGGGGAAAACGAGTTTGAAAGTTTCGAGGTTGCACTAAATAGATTTCATAAAACTTTGTTCCGTTAAAAAAAACAGTTGTTTAATTTCGTTAATAAAACATTTAATCTTAGTAAAAATTTGATTTCAAGTTGGGAGACAATGGATTTTCATTCATTTATAAAGTCAGTGTGATACCCGATGGTATAGTTGAAAACATATCGTGGAAATTTTGAAATCGTTGTCTTTTTAAGTTTTAGCAAATTAACCCAATTATTTGTTAAGGCATATAAAAAAAAAAATCTAACTTAAAACATAACATCATAAGGCATAATGTAAAAGCCTTTTACAAATCCGAAATAAAATCCAACCGAAAGTAAATGACTAAGTACCCAAAATGTAATGTCTGAGTAAAACTTTTATTCAGCATGGCATGAGCATCCCAAGTCCATCCCGACTCCATGTCCGCGTCTAAGTGTCACCTGAAATGTTAAAGGAGAGGGTGAGTCGACTGACTCAGTGTGTAAATCACGCTCCCGAAGAAACATCATGCTAACACACATCATACATAGCAACATAATTAATGCAACCCGATCCTAACCATCCATATCACCTTTTCTACCCCGTGTGGTACCAAACCACTGGTGGTGCCAAACCACTGGTGACATATAGTCACAATGTGTTACCAAAACACTGGTGTCCCAAAGACACAATATCCGTCAATGTGGTACCAAACCACTGGTGTCCCAAAGACACAATTGTGCTACCAAAGCACTGGTGACCGAAGTCACAAATCCAATGATGATGGGGCCAACCCATCGTGTGATACCAAATCACTAGCAGACGATCCCATATCTCAAGTGGGGCCAACCCACGGTGGTCAAACCACAGAGACGAGTCGCAATGAGGTGCCAAACCTCTGGTGTCCCAAAGACACAATGTGCTACCAAAGCACCGGTGACCGTAGTCACAAATCGGTGATGGGGCCAACCCATCGTGTGTTACCAAAACACCGGCGTCAATCCCGTATAATCATCTCGTGGGGCCAACCCATCGTGGTACTCGAGCCACTGGGACGAGACGACGAGGTACCAAACCTCTGGAGGTGCCAAACCTCCGTGTGACCCAAAGTCACAAAGTGTGCTACCAAAAGCACTGGTGCTCGTCGGACAAAGTATCTCTCGCTCCCTCCACTCGTATCACCCATTAACATACCCGGACTCATGTAACCATGCATATCATACAAATCGTGCATATCATGCTAAAATGTTTAACATCATATCCCATGTCATACATCCATAATCATGGTATCATGCAGATCATCAGTAACCTTGTAACAATACTGACTTACCCGAGTCCAAGATCATACCCAAAAGGGTATCATATCAATCCATCAAACTGCCATGATTTTAATAGGCAAACAGGTTCAATAACAATATCACTAAATATGGGTGTGTTAGTTACACACCTGATAATACGAGTCTAAAATCCCAATCGAAATGATCTAAGTCCCTCGAGTACTGACTCCTTGCTATTGATTTGATTCCTTATCAAACCCGAACCACAAAGGCTCCTTCTTTACTCAACAAACGGCTACACCTTAAAAGAGAATGGTTAATCCTTTGTACTCCTGATTTAAACAAAATTAAAAGAATAACTAACAACCCAATCGCTTACCCCCAACTTACCAATCGGTCAACAGAAAAAAATGACTCCTCTTGCTTGATTCCGCAAACCAAAGACCCTATAATGAAGAGATTAGTACCCTTCCAAAATGACCAACTTCGGCCCTTAACCAAACCATAACCAATCATAAGCTTTTAATCCAACCAATTCCAATATAGAACTAGAGAAGATAGACATGGCCATTCGGCCAAACACTTACCCCAACACCAACAAAGATTCGGCCAACACCACACTAGGAGGGAATGGAGATTCGGCCTTACTCCCAAAAGCGAACGCAATAAAAGCGGAGAAAAGGAGGGGTTGATATTCGGCCAAGACTTCAAAAGAAGAAAAGGAAATTCGGGTTTAGGTGTTTAACACCCTTGAATTCGGCTACAAACTGGAAAAGAAAATAGAAATAGTTGTGGTTTAAGAGAAGAAAGAATTCGGTCAATGGTTGAAGAGGTATTCGGCTCAAGTGCTTCAAGAAATGAGAGAAGATAAATGGAAATTCGGCTAACGACACAAAATGTAGGAACAAAGAAAACCAATTGAAAAATTCGGCAATAGAGTTGCTTGGGGTTTCGGTTTCAAAAGGTGAAGAAAAATGGAAGAAAACTCACTTGTAATTCGGTTAACAAAAGATAAAAGAGAATTCCTTTTCTTTGACACCAAAAGGCCGAATATGCACAAAATTCCTAAAGAAATTCGGCACTCCCTCCACAACACACTACCAAGCCGTCCACCTTC
This sequence comes from Gossypium bickii, assembly GCA_025503065.1. Taxonomy (NCBI): domain Eukaryota; kingdom Viridiplantae; phylum Streptophyta; class Magnoliopsida; order Malvales; family Malvaceae; genus Gossypium; species Gossypium bickii. The sequence continues at coordinate 76,788,659 of CP106713.1, forward strand.
CCCATATCTCTCCAAAAAATTCGGCCACAACCCTCCAAAGACTCCCAACCACTCATTCAAACATGCATGACCAAGTCACCCTCCTACAATCACTCACCACCTTTCATTTGAAAGGTATGACTTGGTCCAAGGTAGAATTTGATTTGCCTTCTACCTCTCCTCCATGCCGTCCCAAAAAGAAGCCAAAATGGGGACTTTGCAGCTCGAACACAAGGCCTACATCCTTGCTTTAGGCGTTACCCACACCAAGCCTTAGTGGCGTCAAGCTTGCCACTACACCAGCTCTTTTCTTGTGCAACAAAACCACAAATAAAACTCTTATACCCCAGCTCCAACAGCTCCCCTGACTTAACAACCAAAAACCAAATTTTTCCCATTCACTCAGGCATACACCTAGCCTACAATTAAACCCCGATTCAACACCAACAACAACACAGCACACCAAACACATGCACTAACATGCAACAATCAAAACAGCCCCTAACCCGGGATATTACATATTGAGTAGCCGTTTTCTATTCCGATAAATCGAATCCAAGCTAAGTCACTATACAAATAAATGAATATGTATGCATTTGTAATTGTTCATATGTTTAATGATGATAATGAATACTTGTGAGAAATTCTATAATTGAATTCCGGGATAAGTTTGATATATTGACTTAGTCGGAGAAGCTTCGTACGAACCTTGACATAGGTATCTGTTCTGTTTTATCATGTAAGACCATGTCTGGGACGTTGGCATTGATTTGGGATTCGTGTAAGACCCTGTACAGGACAGTGGCATTGATATCTGATTATTGTAAGACCGCGTCCGGGACGTTGGCATCAATATAAACTTTACGTATAAGACCACGTCTGGGACGTTGGCATCATTATGAAACTTACGAGTAAGACCATGTCTGGGACATTGGCATCGTTTTGATTCATATAAGACCCTGTCTGGGGTAGTGGCATCGATATCTGATTGCATGTAAGACCTCGTATGGAACGTTGGCATTGTACGATTATTCTGAACTTTCTATGTATTGCATTGGATTTTTTACTGTTCAATGGGCAAGTCTATGATACTAATTGCAAATCCGAGCTATGAACAAATATGTGATAGTAAATTCAATTTAGGTATGTTGATTATACACTAATGGTGTATACAAGGTAAGCATCAATATGATCTTACTATGATGCTATGAATATGGAATTGATGATATGTTGTATAAGGTTTTGGTGAAATGAAGTATGTGTTTATATGATCTTTGAATTGGGAATATGGCTAATGTGGTCAAAATTGAATGAATCAAAGCAAATATATGCATTTTATGCTAAGTTGTTGTATATTGACTTACTAAGCTTTTGGAAAGCTTACTCTGTGTGTGTTTAGTCTGTTTTATAGGTCGTCAAAGCTACTGAAGGCTCGAGACTTTCAAGGATCGTCATCACACTACTAATATCATTTTGGTACACCTTGGATATGTATATAGCTAGATATGGCATGTATAGGCTAGTTCTTGTGATGATTTGTAAAGTGAACTTAGCCATGTGATTTGGCTAATTATGTGATTTGGCTAATTATGATTTGGCTAATTATGTTTTGGTACCATGTGATTTGGTACCATGCTTAGATGAATCAAAGTAAATATATGCATTTTATGCTAAGTTGTTGTATATTTACTTACTAAGCTTTTGGAAAGCTTACTCTGTGTGTGTTTGGTCTGTTTTATAGGTCGTCAAAGCTACTGAAGGCTCGAGACTTTCAAGGATACTACTAATATCATTTTGGTACACCTTGGATATGTATATAGTTAGATATGGCATTTATAGGCTAGTTCTTGTGATAATTTGTAAAGTGAACTTAGCCATGTGATTTGGCTAGTTATGTTTTGGTACCATGCTTAGATGAATGTGATATGTGAAGTTGTTATGATATGATTAGTTGATATATGGAATGGTGTGAGATGGTAAGTATATAGACAAATGGTGCATAGGTATAATTGAGTTTTAGTTATGTAAATTGGTATGTTTAGTATTGGTTTTGAATGTATATACTGAATCAAAATTTAATGTATAGTTGTGAATATCTTAGTGATCAAATGTGCATGATTTGGATGGCTATTTGTATGTTTTTTGTTGCCATATATGCTTGATATGTGTTGGTAAATGATGCTTATAGGTATGAACCTTTTTGGTTGGCATTTTAGCCTTGTAAATGGCCTATAATGTCACACGGTTGTGGCACAAGGGCGTGCCTTAGACCGTGGGTAAATTGGCAGGATGTAACCTAAAATCACACGGCCTCGACAAGGGCGTGTCATCTGGCTGTGGTGTGTAAGTCAGTAGCTAACATAAAAATACACGGCCTCGACACGGGCGTGCTTGGTAACCATGGTGGGGAAGTCAGTATATGGCCGGCCATGGCACACGGACGTGCCTAATGACCGTGTTGGTATAGTCAATTTAGACACAAAGGGACACACAGAGGTGTCTAGAAGCCGTGGAAGGCACACGGTCTCCTCCCACGGGCGTGCCTCCCCTATATTTTAGAAAAGTTTCAAATTTTAATGGAATTTTGTATGTGTTTCAGTTTAGTCCCGACTCGACTTATCAGTATGATTAAGGTCTCGAGAACCCGATTAAGGGACATTATGTCTGAGAATGATGATTAAATGTATGATTTTGCCTGTGAATGTTTTCGATCTGTCCGGTAACGCTCCTACTCCTAATCCAGTGACGGACTCGGGATAAGGGTGTTACAATTATGCTTGTGATGAGATAAGTTTTGGTAGTCAAATTGTCATGGTTGGAATTGGTATTGAATGCATGGGTTGAATGACTATTTTGGTATGTTTTTGGTGGTTATATGTGCATGGGATGTCTCGATAAAATGGCTTGTAAGCTAGACACTAAATGGGTGGCACTTTGGCCTTGCAAAAGAACCTATAATGTCACACGGTCTAGGCGCACAGGCGTGCCTAAAGACCGTGGGTGAATTAGCAGAATGCAGCTTAGTAGTACACGACCTTGACACGGGTGTAACAATCCGGTTTATAACCTAGTCGGAATAGTGGTTTCGGGACCACAACTTCGAGTCCGTATAATATTTTAATATTATATTCTGTTTGTGTGTTTAATTTGCAAAAGGATGAAATTGCATTGAATGTGAAAGTTACAGGCTATATGTTAAAGTGCTTATGTGTTGTGGCTTTATAAATGTGAGGACTTATGTGGCAATTTAGCCATTTCCATGGTTAGTGGATGGCTAAGATCATAAATGACCTTGTAACTATGTGATATGTATATTTATATGAAAGGTTATATTGGTAAATTAGTTTATATCATATTATTAATAAAACTAAAGCTTAAACTAAGCTTTAATGTATTGTTCATCCACCGAAAAACACAAACAAAGATGGGAAAGAAATACTTTGTTATATTCGAACATTGGAAAGCTAAATTCAAGGTAAGTTTTTGATCCGTTTTTGATAATTTCTACATTTTTGTAATCGTTGCTACTATCAAACCCATGTTTCAATTTTGTGAATTGGTGATGTTTGTAAGTTGTGCCATTGATGCTAGGTTGAGCTTTGTGATGCTTTAAGGTGTTGGTGGTAGATGAACATGTTTTGTTCTTGAAGTTTTGATGAATTTAGCTAAATAGGGCTAAATTGAGAAAATGATAATTTGAGGGACTAAATTTGATGAAAAATGTGGACTTGTATGTGATGTGTATATATTCGGCCAAGCCTGTGTATAATTGGATTTTGTGAATTTGATGTTTTGAGAAAAATGGACTAAATTGCTAAGTTGTGCAAATATGAGGGTTATTTTGCAAATAGCCCTAAATGTGTGTCTTTGGATTGAATTGAATGAATTAGTGAATAAAAGGGTTAATTCTGAATATGTTTAGATCAAGAACCAAAGAAAATGGACTTAGATTGCGGGAAAGCGAAAGTTATTGAGTAGCCGTTTTCTATTCCGATAAACTGAATCTGAGGTAAGTTACTATACAAATAAATGAATATGTATGCATTCGTAATTGTTCATATGTTTAATGATGATAATGAATGCTTATGAGAAATTTTGTAATTGAATTCCGAGATAAGTTCGGTATATTGACTAAGTCTGGGACGTTGGCATTGATTTCAGATTCGTGTAAGACCCTGTCCGGGATAGTGGCATAGATATCTGATTATGTGTAAGACCACGTCTGGGACGTTGGCATCAATATAAACTTTACGTATAAGACCACGTCTGGGACGTTGGCATCAATATGACACTTAAGTGTAAGACTATGTCTGGGACATCGGCATCGTTTTGGTTCATATAAGACCCTATCTGGGACAGTGGCATCGATATTCGAGTACATGTAAGACCTCATCTGGGACGTTGGCATTGTACGATTATTCTGAGCTTTCTGAGTATCCTATTGGATTTATTACGGTTCAACGGTCAAGTCTATGATACTAATTGCAAATCTGAGCCATGAACAAATATGTGATTGTAAATCCAATTCAGGTATGTTGATTATACACTAATTGTGTATATAAGGTAAACATCAATATGATCTTACTATGATGCTCTAAATATGGAATTGATGTTATGTTGTATAAAGTTTTGGTGAAATGAGATATGTGTTTATATGATCTTTGAATTGTGAATATGGCTGATGTGGTCAAAAGTGTATGAACCAAAACAAATATATGCATTTTATGCTAAGTTTGTTTGTATATTGACTTACTAAACTTTTGGAAAGCTTACTCTGTGTGTGTGTTTAATCTGTTTTATAGGTCGTCAAAGCTACTGAAGGCTCGGGACCGTCTTGGATCGTCATCACGCTATAGAACTTATTTTGGTACATTTGGATATTTTATAAAGCTAGATATGGCATGTATAGGCTAGTATTTTGGTATAAATAGTTATGTGATCTTCGCCATGTGATTTGGCTAGTTAAGAGTTGAAACTTTGCTTAAATGAATATGTTATAGAATGTATCTTTTGGTATGATGAAAGATTATGGAATGGCCAAGTTTGAATGAGCAAATGCATGAATTAGTCTTGTAATGATATGAGTTTTAATCGTTGAGGTTGCCATAGTTGGGATTGGTTTTGAATGTAAGGTTTGAATGGTTTTTTTGGTATGCTTTTGATGGTTTTAAGTGCATGAAATATCTTGTTGAACATGGCTTGTAGGTATGACCCTTTGTGGGTGGCATTTTGGCCTTGTAAATGGCCTATAATGTCACACGGTTGTGGCACACGGGCGTGCCTAACGACCGTGGGTGAATTGTAGGATGCAATTTATCGTCACACGGCCTCGACACGGGCGTGTCATCTGTCCGTGGTGTGCAAGTCAGTAGCTAACATAAAAGTACATGGCCTCAACACAGGCGTGTTTGGTGGCTATGGTGGGGAAGTCAATATATGGCGTAAAAGTACACGGCTATGGCACATGGGCGTGCCTAATGACAGTGTTGGTACAGTTAGTATAAACTAGGATGGATACACGGGGGTGTCTAGAAGCCGTGGAGGGCACACGGTCTCCTCCCACGGGCGTGTCTCCCCTATATTTTCGAAAAGTTTCAAATTTTCGTGAAATTTTATATGTGTTTCAGTTTAGTCCCGACTCGACTTATAAGTATGATTAAGGTCTCGAGGACCCGTTTAAGGGACATTATGTCTGAGAATGATGATTGAATGTATGATTTCGTCTGTAAATGTTTCTAATCTGTCCAGTAATGCTCCTAACTTTAATCCGGTGACGGACTCGAGATAGGGGTGTTACATTTGATTGGTATCAGAGCTACAGTTTAGTCAATTCTCGGACTAACGTAGCGTGTTAGAGTCTAGCTATACATGCCATATATCTGAATTGTGAGAGTGTGATGAATCCTGATGTATAAATGTGATTTTAGTATAGTAATGGATCCTGAAAGAGCCGTAACTGACAACGTAGAAAGTAATGCGCTGCTCTCGCGCAAGGGAAAATACCCTCTGAATCGAGACCGGCTACAAGTGGTCAAGAGGGAGAAGCTAAACAAGCTTTCTTCCAGATGATGAGTGAGTGGTTCACTCAGTTTGTAAAGAATAACCCGACTGTTTCACAACCTCCGTCCCCGGTTAATCCCCCTCAGACTACAGTTGTGCCATCGGTTATGCATCCGAATCTGTTGAATAAGCCTCCTGTTGACAAGATCCGTAAGTATGGGGCCGAAGAATTTCGAGCCACTAAAGATGATGATGTAAAAAAGGCTGAGTTCTGGACTGAAAACACAATCCAGGTATTTGATGAAATGTCTCTGACTACTGATGAATGCATAAAGTGTGTGGTATCTTTGCTTCGAGATGCAGCTTATCAATGGTGGGAAACTCTAATTTCTGTTGTTCCGAGAGAACGGGTCACATGAGATTTCTTTCAGATCGAGTTTTGGAAGAAATATATCAATGAAAGATTCGTTGATCAGAAACGAAAGGAATTTCTGGAACTAAAGCAGGGTCGTATGTCTGTTTCAGAATATGAACGAGAATTTGTGAGACTGAGTCAGTATGCTCGAGAATGTGTACCATTTAAAGCTATAATGTGCAAAAGGTTCTAAGATGGCCTTAATGAAGACATTCGTCTGTTAGTTGGGATTTTGGAAATAAAAGAGTTTGTTGTACTCGTTGACAGAGCTTGCAAAGCTGAGGCACTTGGGAAAGATAATAGAATAGTTGAATCTGAAGCCCGTGATATGAGAAAAAGAATTCCAAGTAAATCATTTCAGTCATCTTCGAAGAAATTCAGAGATAACCAGAGTCGTTCCAGAGATAATGTGGGACATGCGAATAGAAATCAATCTAGACAATGTGGGACATGCGAATAGAAATCAATCTAGACCGCAAATGAGTTCTAAAACTCCAGCAACTTCAGTGGCCAGTGATGGTAATGTTTGATCCGAGAGACCCGAATGTAAACATTATGGAAAAAGGCACCCGAGAAGATGTAGATTAAACGATAGAGCTTGCTTTAGATGTGTATCGCTTGATCATTTTATACGTGATTGCCCTGAGTCTGTCGAACCAGAGACTGTTCAGAATTTGAGATCTGATAATGCACCTATGAGAGGTAGGCCATCGAAAATTGTCAGAAATATTAGTTGTAGTCAGAGAACTACGAGAGACAATGTTGTCAGATCTGAAGCTAGAGCGCCAGCTAGAGTATATGCTATCCGAGCTCGACAAGACGCTTCGTCACCAGATCTTATAACGGGTACTTTTACTCTTTATGATACTTCTGTGATTGCTTTGATAGACCCTGGTTCTACTCATTCATATATATGCATAAATTTAGTATTCAGTAAGACTTTGCCTGTAGAGTCTACTGAGTTTGCTATAAAAGTATCGAACCCCTTAGGTAAAAGTGTCCTTGTTGACAAAGTATGCAAGAACTGTCCGTTAATGTTTCGAGGTATCTATTTCTCTGCTGATCTGATGCTTTTTCCATTTGATGAGTTTGATATTATTCTGGGTATGGATTGGTTGTTTATGCATGATGCTGTTGTGAACTGCAAAAGAAAGACAATAGATTTGAGAAGTCCGAATGATGAGATTGTACGAGTTGAATCTAATGATTTGAATGGATTGCTTGCTGTGATATCTGTTTTGAAAGCTCAGGGTTGTTTGAATAAGGGAAATGAGGCATATTTTGGTTATGTGATTGATACGAAAGTGTCTGAAAAGAAAGTTGAGTCAGTGCCTGTTGTCTGTATGTTTTCTGATGTGTTCCCTAAAAAATTACCGGGTTTACCTCCGATTCAAGAAGTTGAGTTTGGTATTGAATTGTGGCCTGGTACTACACCTATTTCGACTGCTCCGTATAGAATGGCACCAACCGAGTTGAAGGAATTAAAGTCACAGTTGCAAGAGTTGAACAATAGAGGGTTCGCTAGAATGAGTTTCTCGCCTTGGGGAGCTTATGTCCTGTTCGTGAAAAAGAAAGATAGCACGATGAGAATGTGTATTGATTATCGTCAGTTGAATAAGGTGAAAATAAAGAACAAATACCTGTTGCCCAGAATTGATGATTTGTTTGATTAGTTTAAAGGAGCTATTGTGTTTTCTAAGATTGACCTGAGATCGGGATACTATCAGTTGAGAGTTAAAGATTCAGACATTCCTAAAACTGCTTTCAGAACGAGGTACAGACATTACAAATTTTTAGTTATGCCATTTGGACTAACCAATGCTCCTGCTGTTTTTATGGATCTGATGAACAGAATTTTTAGACCGTACCTAGATCGATTATTTGTGGTATTCATAGATGACATTTTGATTTATTCTAGTGATGAGGCTGAGCATGCAGAACATTTGAAAGCTGTTTTGCAAACTTTGAGAGAAAAGCAATTGTATGCGAAATTTAGCAAATGTGAATTCTAGTTGCACGAGGTTAGTTTTCTGGGACATATTGTGTCAGCATCTGGGATTCGAGTTGATCTGAGCAAGATTTCTGCTATTCTGAATTGGAAACCTCCGAGAAATGTATCTGAAGTCCACAGTTTTCTGGGTTTAGCTGGTTATTACCGTAGATTTGTGAAAGGCTTTTCAACAATAGCTACTCCGTTGACTAAATTACTTCAGAAAGATGTCAGGTTTGAATGGTCAGATAAATGCCAGAAAAGTTTTGATCAATTGAAAACTCTGTTAACAAAAGCACCAGTGTTAGTACAACCAGAATCGTGTAAAGAATTTGTTGTATACAGTGATGCTTCGTTAAATGATCTGGGATGTTTTTTGATGCAGGAAGGCAAAGTGGTAGCTTATGCCTCGAGACAGTTAAAGCCTCGTGAAAAGAATTATCCGACACATGACCTTGAGTTAGCTGCGATTGTGTTTGCGCTAAAGATTTGGCGTCATTATCTATACGGTGAGAAATGTCACGTGTTTTCAGAACATAAAAGTGTGAAATATCTGATGACTCAGAAAGATTTGAACCTGCGTAAAATAAGATGGTTAAAGCTGTTAAAAGATTATGAGCTCATGATAGATTATTATGTGGGTAAAGCGAATGTTGTTGCTGATGCTTTGAGTAGGAAATCATTGTTTGCATTATATACTTTGAATGCTCATTTAGATTTGTCTGATGATAGTTCTGTGTTAGCTGAATTAAAAGCCAAACCGTTGTTCTTACAACAGATATGTGATGCTCAGAAATCTGATAATGAATTGCTAGTGAAACGAGCTCAGTGTGAGGTGAATTCTGAATCTGAATTTCAAATTGTTTATGATTGTTTGAGATTCCGGGATTGTATCTGTGTTCCGAGAAATCCAGAGTTGATTCAGTTGATCTTGAATGAAGCTCATAACAATCGTCTATCTGTTCATCCGGGAAGCCCGAAAATCTATCAGGATTTGAAACGACACTACTGGTGGTTTGGTATGAAACGGGACATTTCTGACTTTGTTTCAAAATGTTTAGTTTGCCAGCAAGTGAAAGCCGAACATCAAGTTCCGTCTGGGTTTTTACAACCAATTCTGATTCCTGAGTGGAAATGAGATAAAGTAACCATGGACTTTGTTTCTGGTTTACCTCAGACTCCGAGAAAGAAAGATGCGATATGGGTCGGGGTTGATAGATTAACGAAATCTGCCCATTTTATCCCAGTAAGATCTGATTTATCACTTGACAAATTAGCCGAGCTTTATATCTTTTAGATTGTGATATTGCACGGGGTGCCACTGTCTATTGTATCCGATAGAGATCCGAGATTCATGTCGAAATCCTGGAAGAAATTGCAAGAAGCTTTGGGCACGAAATTACACTTTAGTACAGCTTTTCATCCGCAAACAGATGGTCAGTCTGAACGAATTATTCAGATTCTTGAAGATTTGTTAAGATGCTGTGTACTAGAGTTCCATGGTTCATGGGAATAGTATCTACCACTGATCAAATTTTCGTATAATAACAGTTTTCAGACGAGTATCAAAATGGTACCTTATGAAGCTTTATACTGACGAAAATGTCGTACACCTTTGTATTGGACTGAACTTAGTGAGATAAGCTACATGGGGTTGATTTGATAAAAGATTCAAAACAGAAAGTGAAGCTGATCCGAGATTGTCTGAAAGCAGCATCTGATCGTCAGAAGTCTTATGCAGACTTGAAACGAAAAGATATAGAATATGAAATTGGCGACAAAGTATTTCTAAAAGTGTCTCCGTGGAAGAAAGTGCTTCGGTTCGGAGGTAAAGGCAAATTAAGTCCGAGGTTTATCAGACCGTATGAGATCATTGAACATGTTGGACCTGTTGCATATAAATTGAAGTTGCCTTCTGAACTAGAAAAGATACACACTATATTTCATGTTTCGATGCTTCGCAGATATCGATCCGATCCATCACATGTGATTACCCCATTCAAAATTGAAATCCGATTTGATATGACATATGAAGAGGACCCGATCCGTATATTAGTTCGTGAAGTGAAAGAATTGAGAAATAAGAAAATTCCATTAGAAAAAGTACTGTGGAATCGACATAGGGTTGAAGAGGCTACCTCGGAGCCTGAAGATTCAGTGAGACAACAATACCCGAACTTGTTTAACGGTAAGATTTTCGGGGACGAAAGTCCCTAAGGGGGAGAATTGTAACAGTCCAGTTTATACCCTAGTTGGAACAGTGGTTTCGGGACCACAAATCCGAGTTCGTATAATATTTTAATATTATATTCTGTGCCGTTGATCTGTGGTTTAGCATGTGTTAAATTTCCATAGGTTAATATGTCTGTTTGTGTGTTTAATTTGCAAAAGGATGAAATTGCATTGAATGTGAAAGTTATAGGCTATATGTTACAGTGCTTATGTGTTGTGGCTTTATAAATGTGAGGACTTATGTGGCAATTTAGCCATTTCCATGGTTAGTGGATGGCTAAGGTCATAAATGACCTTGTAACTGTGTGATATGTATATTTATATGAAAGGTTATATTGGTAAATTAGTTTATATCATATTATTAATAAAACTAAACCTTAAAATAAGCTTTAATGCATTGTTCATCCATCGAAAAACACAAACAGAGATAGGAAAGAAATACTTTGTTATATTCGGCCATTGGAAAGCTAAATTCAAGGTAAGTGTTTTTATCCGTTTTTGATAATTTCTACGTTTTTGTAATCGTTGCTTCGTCTACTATCAAACTCATGTTTCAATTTTGTGAATTGCTGATGTTTGTAAGTTGTGCCATTGATGCTAGGTTGAGCTTTGTGATGCTTAAGGTGTTAAATGATAGATTGGTGGTAGATGAACATGTTTTGTTCTTGAAGTTTTGATGAATTTAGCTAAACAGGGCTAAATTGAGAAAATGATAATTTGAGGGACTAAATTGTGAATTTGATGAAAAATGTGGACTTGTATGTGATGTGTATATATTCGGCCAAGCTTGTGTATAATTGGATTTTGTGAATTTGATGTTTTGAGAAAAATGGACTAAATTGCTAAGTTGTGCAAATATGAGGGTTATTTTGCAAATAGCCCTAAATGTGTGTCTTTGGATTGAATTGAATGAATTAGTGAATAAAAGGATTAATTCTGAATATGTTTAGATCAAGAATCGAAGAAAACAGATTTAGATCGTGGGAAAGCGAAAGTTATCGAGTAGCTGTTTTCTATTCCGATAAACCGAATCCGAGGTAAGTCACTATACAAATAAATGAATATGTATGCATTTGTAATTGTTCATATGTTTAATGATGATAATAAATGCTTATGAGAAATTCTGTAATTGAATTCCGAGATTAGTTCGGTATACTGACTAAGTCTGAGAAGCCTCGTACGAACCTTGACATAGGTATCCGTTCTGTTTTATCATGTAAGACCACGTTTGGGACGTTGGCATTGATTTGAAATTCGTGTAAGACCCTATCTGGGATAGTGGCATCGATATCTGATTATGTGTAAGACCACGTCTAGGACGTTCGCATCAATATAAACTTTACGTATAAGACCACGTCTGGGACGTTGGCATCAATATGACACTTAAGTGTAAGACCATGTTTGGGACATCGGCATCGTTTTGATCCGTATAAGACACTGTCTGAGACAGTGGCATCGATATCCGAGTGCATGTAAGACCTCGTCTGGGACGTTGGCATTGTACAATTATGCTGAGCTTTCTGAGTATCCTATTGGATTTATTACGGTTCAACGGTCAAGTATATGATACTAATTGCAAATCCGAGCTTTGAACAAATATGTGATTGTAAATCCAATTTAGGTATGTTGATTATACACTAATTGTGTATACACAACATGATCTTACTATGATGCTATGAATATGGAATTGATGTTATGTTGTATAAAGTTTTGGTGAAATGAGATATGTGTTTATATGATCTTTGAATTGTGAATATGGCAAATGTGGTCAAAAGTGCATGAACCAAAGCAAATATATGCATTTTATGCTAAGTTTGTTTGTATATTAACTTACTAAACTTTTGGAAATCTTACTCTGTGTGTGTTTAATCTGTTTTATAGGTCGTCAAAGCTACTAAAGGCTCGGGACTGTCTTGGATCGTCATCACACTATAGAACTTATTTTGGTACATTTGGATATTGTATAAAGCTAGATATGGCATGTATAGGCTAGTATTTTGGTATAAATAGTTATGTGATCTTAGCCATGTGATTTGGCTATTTAAGAGTTGAAACTTTGCTTAAATGAATGTGTTACAGAATGTATCATTTGGTATGATGAAAGATTATGGAATGGCCAAGTTTGAATGAGCAAATGCGTGAATTAGTCTTGTAATGATATGAGTTTTAATCGTTGAGGTTACCATCATTGGGATTGGTTTTGAATGTAAGGTTTGAATGGTTATTTGGGTATGCTTTTGATGGTTTTATGTGCATGAAATTTCTTGCTGAACATGGCTTGTAGGTATGACCCTTTGTGGGTGCCGTGGGTGAATTGTAGGATGCAATTTATCATCACACGGCCTCGACACGGGGGTGTCATCTGGCTGTGGTGTGCAAGTCAGTAGCTAACATAAAAGTACACGGCCTCAACACGGGCGTGCTTGGTGGCCGTGGTGGGGAAGTCAGTATATGGCCTAAAAGTACACGGCCATGGCACACGGGCGTGCCTAATGACTGTGTTGGTATAGTTAGTATAAACAAGGATGGATACACGAGGGTGTCTAGAAGCCGTGGAGGGCACATGGTCTCCTCCCACGGGCGTGTCTCCCCTGTATTTTAGAAAATTTTCAAATTTTCATGAAATTTTATATGTGTTTCAGTTTAGTCCCGACTCGAATTATAAGTATGATTAAGGTCTCGAGGACCCGTTTAAGGGACATTATATCTGAGAATGATGATTGAATGTATGATTTCGTCTGTGAATGTTTTTGATCTGTCCGATAACCCTCCTAACCTGAATCCTGCGACGGACTCGGGATAGGGGTGTTACAACGGGGGTGTCAGCTAGCCGTGGTATACAAGTCAGTAGCTAGCTAAGAGTACACGGCCATGGCACACGGGCGTGCTAGGTGGCCGTAGAGGGGAAGTTAGTATATGGCCTAGTAGAACACGGCCATGGCACACGGGTGTGCCTAGTGGCTGTGCTAGTATAGTCAGTATATGGGCGCGGAAGGACACACGGGGGTGTCTAGCAGTCGTGGAGGGCGCACGGTCTCCTTCCACAGGCGTGTATTCCCTGAAGCTTCAAAAAATTTTTAAGTGTTTGAGAATTTCCGTGTGTGTTCGGTTTAGTCCCGACCCCTCTTTAGCATGTGAATTAGGTCTCGTAGACCTTGATAAGGGACAACATGATTGTATATGAAGGTGATTAAAGATGATTGACTTTGTGTCGTAAATTCTAGATGTTAAATGTTCTGATTGATCGATAATGCCTCTTAACCCTATTCTGGCGATGGTCTCGGGTTAGGGGTGTTACAATATCACACTATCCATCGGTTCTTGAAACACCCCACACCCGGCCCACGAGCCTGGACCGGATCTGGTATGTTCCTTAAGTAAACCGGTTTCAAGTTCTTTTGTTCCTTAGGAAAAACTTGTGCGATTTTAAGAAAATATTGCTTTGGGTTGGGCTTGTGTTGAAAACAAGTTTGCTTTGTATAAAAACCAATTTAATTAAGGTGACTAAATATTTAAAGTTTATTTTTAAAAATGTACTTAATATTTAATCGATAGTAATTCGTAAACATAATGAATAAAAGTAAAAACAAAGGAATTTAACTATGGCCTTATTACATCAAGTAAAAACCCAAAATAAAATTCTAAGTACTTAAATAAAACAAAATGTCTATTTTGAATAAAACTTCAAGCTGAGCATGGCCACCACAAGATCTACCGTCTCGGTCCGTCACTGTTCATCACTTGAAACATGTTTCCCACAACGGGGTGAGTCAACAGACTCAATGTGTAACCAACACTAAAATTCAATAGATTAGGAATACATGTTCATATCAAACACTTATTCATACAACAGATAGCAGTAATGGTGCAACCCAAACCCAAACCTAGATGCCATCCACTACACATCCCCGTACCAACCTGCACACCGTGGGGACTACTAAGTCGACCCTCCATCCGCTACACACCATCGAAGGCAGTTGCTGCAGTCGACGTGCTCATCGTCCATATAAAATTTGTGGCATAGCCACCAGATATAATTGTGTCAAGAGACACCGCATTCGAATAATGTAACCGGTTACCACATTCGCATAATGTGACCAAAGTCACCACATTCGAGATAGTGAGACCGTAGTCATCACATTCACTTCCCCTTTTTCATATATCCCGAATGACCCATATTATCCATATCATACATATCATACTTAAATTCACATTCTTATAAAGTTTCACATGTTATAAATAACATATTTCATAATCCTAGTGGAAGTACGAAACGTACCTGAGTACTTTGTACCATAACATGGTACCTTATCCATATGCACATATTACATATTACCATAATCATATTAAAAGTTAGTGTGGGGTACACACCTGATTCGTTTAACGAAGTCCTTGAAATCCCGAAGAACCGATCTACTGATTTAGATCCTTAACTCCTATATTCGGCCAATCATTTAAACACATTAATAAACCTTTTTTTATCTTTAAAACCAAATCCTAATAGGATTTGTATACTGAAAACCTACCTTGTTGCCGATTGACTTAAGAATCAAGTCCCAAAACTTTGTTGTATTCTTTCTTGCATTCGGCCAACATTAAAACACATCATAGGTTAGTTTCGGCTTTTGGGAATAAATCCAAATACTTAAAATAGGCCTTGGCCGAATGTCTTAAGCATATACCTTTGTGACCTCAAATCCCGAAAAGTATCCTTGCTTTCCTAGGGATGTCGAAATTCCTATAATCACATGTTAGGTTTAATCTAACATTAAAACTTAAAACAAGACCTTTGGATCTTATAGTTTCTTACCTTAGATCCCGAAATATTCCCCCTTGTAGTCGATAGTTGTAGAAACCCGAGAGATCCCCTTAATACTTTAGTCGACTGCTTCCTTGCTTAGATTCACAGGGAGATTCGGCTATGGCTTCTAATGGAGAGGAAAATATTCTGCTAGGTTCCAACAATTACTTAATTTTGGCTTGACAAAAGAAAAGAAAAGAAGAGAGGAGAGCACTAAGAATTCGGCAGAGAGAGGAGGAAGCAAAAATTGATGAGTAGCACTCCTTCCTTCCTTTTATAGCCGAAATTATCATCTAAGGAGTCCCTTACTTGGCCACCACTCCTCTATCTGATAACTTTATCCTTTAATTATCGTAAATAAAAGAGTTTAATCCAACATTTATCTCTTCAAAATAATCCAATTTAAAAATCCTTTATTTATCACCTTTTTAATCGAATATTTATGAAAATAAAACACCTCCTTTCTAGAAGCATGTGCCGTCCACCTCGGTCTTACGGAAGAAAAATAAAACCTCCTTTATTTGCTTCCCAAGTGACTTGAACTCAGGCCCATTCCTCTTGCATATGGCCCCATTTCCATAGGCCCTAAGTGACATCTTCAGGCCACTTTTCCAAGCCTATTTGTGTGTCAAATTTCACAAACTTTTTCTTTTAAGGCCACCTTGCCTTAATTTCCCCTTTTAAACCTTAAAACTCGTCATTTCTAGGTCATTTCTAAGTTTCCAAAAATTTTTGATCTACTCAGAACTTGACATTTCCTTACATTTCCAAGTTTCGTAAATGTTTACTTTCCATTTTTGAATCATTTCCTTACATTTCCAGTGTTTCTAAAATGTTCATTTCCATTTTCATTTCCATGCATTTCTAGGTTTCCAAAAATGTTCATTTCCATTCCCATTTCCATGCATTTCCAGGTTTCCAAAAATGTTAAAAATGTATTCATAAAACTTAAGACATGTCATTTCGTACAATTAAACCGAAAATGCATAGGCCCTTTCCAGGATGTTACAGTTCTATTGGCACTTTCAGATGTTTTGATTTTGGTTATAATGGCATGTATAGTTATTCTGGTTAATGCTGGCCTATATGTTTGAATGTTGAAATGGCCATTTGACTAGGTAGAGTTTTGGTATCTTGATGGTATAATGGCAAAGTTTGGCATGTATGTGAGTGATTTGGTACCATGTTATGTACAGTTATTTTGGTTAATTGATATTAGTTAAAGAATGACATTTTAGTACCAAATGGTTTGTGTTTTGGCAAGTAAGATTATGGTATGTATGGATGCAAATCAAATTAGAAGTTAGTTGTTATTTTGACCAAATGGAGTACTTGGTTATACAAGTATATAAATTGTCATTTGAGATGCCTATGGGCATATTGGTTGATTGTGGTTATACTATATGTATAAAGCTAGATTATGCATGATTTTGGTGCCTTGCTATGGCTAGTATACGTGTGCATTTTTTACTGTACGAACAAGTCTTGTTGGGTGAGAAAACTGGCTTGTAAAATAGCCTATTTTCATCCGAACAGGCAGAGACACGGGTGTGTGTCTCAGCTGTGTGTGACACACAGCCGTGTGTGTGTCCCGTGTAGCTTGTAAAGGTTTGCAAGTCAGTATGTTCACACAGAGCACACGGGTGTGTGGCTTGGCCATGTGACCCAAGTTAGTTTACTCACATGGGCACAAACACGGGCTAAGACACGACAGTATGTTCCTATTTCGAATGCCCACACAGCCTCAGACACAAGCGTGTCTCTTGGTCGTGTGAGTCACACGGCCTGGCCACATGGTCATGTGGCCCTGCAGTTTTGAAAATTTTAGTGTTTTTGAAAAATTCTCAAAGTTTGTGATTTGGTCCCGATTTGTGTCTAATGTGTATTTTTGGCCTCGAGGACTCGTATAAGGGACAATATGTATGATTTGACTTGGATATAATGTGTTTATTGATATGATATGAAATATTTGAAATTTCTGTCTGTTAGATTGTAAACTCTGGTAATGCTCTGTAACCCTGTTTCGGTGACGAAATGGGTTAGAAGTGTTACAGTTGTGATCAGCGAGTGTCGTGATTACTTGTCTAACGTAATCATCGCTCTAGTGGCTGAAAAATTGGCTCGAAAAGGGTTACGAACAGTGAGGGGACTCTTCTATAAGTGTTTCAACTTCTGGGGACTCTACTGTTGAGAACATTAGAACAGTGAGGGAATATTTGAATGTTTTTCCTAAGGAGTTACCGGGTTTACCTCTGAATCGGGAAGTTGAGTTTGACATTGAGCTTCTACTGAGTACAGGTTTGGTGTCCATCGCTCCTTATCGAATGGCATCGAAAGAGCTTGCGGAGCTAAAGGCTCAGCTTCAGAAGCTTCTGGGTCGTGTATTCATTCGTCCTAGTGTGTCTCCGTGGGGGGCACTGATTTTATTTGTAAAGAAAAAGGACGGTACCATGAGAATGTGCATAGACTATCGACAGTTGAATAAGCTAACTATGAAGAGTAAGTACCCACTTCTGAGGATCGACAACATGTTTGATCAATTTTATGGGGCTTCAATATTTTCTAATATAGATATCCGTTCTAGGTATCATCAGCTTAAGGTTAAGGAAGCTGATGTTCATAAGATGGCTTTTAGGACTCATTAGGGGCACTACGTTAACACCTATAACCCGTATCTGTTGCCAAAATAGTGTTATAGAGCATTACCGTAGTTTACATTTCAAAACTATAAAAAATATGAATAATTTACTTCACAACATCAGTCATAGAAAATTCCATTAATAATATACATAGTGATCCATATACGAGCACAAGAGGCCCTAAAAACACATCAAAAAAAGATGATAATTTTAAAACTGCAGGGTTCACACGGTGGTGTGGCTAGACCTTGTGACTCACACGGCTGAGAGACATGCCCGTGTCTCATGCCGTGTGGACATTCGAAGTAAGTACACATGGCCGTGACCATTCCTGTATGACTCACTGTCTTGGGTTACACAGCCAAGTCACATGCCCATGTGCTAGGTCAAGTACCCTTCGAAATGGCCTCACACGCCCGTGTGCTAGGTCATGTGCTACGCCGTGTAACAGCCTGACTTGTAACCCTTTGAAAGCTATAGGGGACGACACACGGCCGTGTTGCCTGGCCGTGTGCCACACACAGCTGATACATACGCCCATGTGGATGAAAAATAGGCCACTTTCAAGCCATTTTTCTCATCCAAACATGCATTCACCTACAACCAATTTTCCACATATAATCAAGTATTCCAAAGTGCACCAAACCATGCTATAACAAGCTATCCAATTAAGGTACGTAAGCATACAACCAATGTGCCCAAAAGGAACCTCAATCACAACTATTAAACATGTATATCCATATACATAAATTTTCCTAAAGTTCAACTAACTTATAACTAAACTTATGTCATAAGTTACCACTTTGTTTACCTATCAAATTTCATACCAAATGTACCAAATATGCCATTTAACATTTAGCATCATAAGTCATAAATAGCTACATTTTTTAATACCAAAATGACCATGTTCAACTTCCGTCATCTAAGTATCATAAAGACTATAAAGTCATCCATCAAAAAGCGACATACATATATCCACATATCAACCAAGTACATATGCATATTTAACCAATTATCAATTAAGTTGTTTCCATGCCAAAACATAACATAATTAATACATAACCACCATACCATATTAGATTCATGCCATATCTAGTTCAAAACCTTTCCAAATCTTACCATATCTTGTCCATGTTGAGGTCAATTTATCATATATATCACTTTGGCCATTCAGACATGCTTTAACACATTATCAAATTAACACATATCAACAAGGCCCCAAATGTATCAAGGCTACATCACCCAAAATGACAGATACATGCCAAACACATCAACTAACATTCAACTAATCATCAACCATAATTTCACCGATACATGCCATTATAACATTAACCAAGACACCAAAATCTACCGATATAACTGCTGGATAGTGTGATAGATCTCCGAGGAGCTTTCAACCCATTCGAGCTTTCGATAATCAGAAAAGCAAAGGAAAAACACCAACGTAAGCAATGAATGCTTAATAAGCTCGTATAAACTTTAGTCATATCTATCCATTTCAAATATGAAGTTTATACATATCAAGAAAAATCCTATACCAATACTGCAAGATTCGTGAAACCATATTTAACAACTCACAAAGTGAATAAATCCACAGCATCACATATACATATCATCCCTAGCATAGTAGGATTTTAAATAACTGTCAACCCTTTCAAATTTTCTTATTTTCATTTTCATTTCATTACTTTCCATTGCAACTACTTTCTTTAACTTAAATAACAACATCAATTCAACTTATCATTCTCTTTTTCATCATTTTACACTTTAAATATGAATTTACTATTTCATTACCTTTCCACATCTATTTCATATGCATAACACACAAGACATAAGCGTATCATCAACCATTGCCATAAGCTAATGTATTTAAACATAGCTCATTTGGAATTAATCGCATGATAAGAAATGACATAATTTAAACCTTACCACTCTTTCATGAACTCAAGCATATTTCTATTTGGGCACATACCATTACAATGCATAACCTATAAATTAACATGGCATGATCCAACCAAAGCTTGGCCAAAGCCTAAGCATTCACACCAAACATGTTAGCATATATGATATAAATCATAAGCACATTAACATGAATAGCTATTTAATCTCAACATGTATCACTTGAATCTATTACTCATCTTAACTTACATAATTTCCATGTATCACCATATCAAGGATATTTATATAGTTCCATGTCTTAATTCATATCATTTCCTTTACCATTTCGTTTGCATAACACATAAGACATAGACATAGCCTCACTTAAATCATACTTTTCATAATCATCAATGTTCTTACTTGAATCATCAATACATCACACCTTTCTATAATTGTCGTAGTGAAATCAATCAAAACCCTTACCGGTTCATCCCTTTTCATGCCCGTTGAACCATTTAGAATAATACTGGATACACAGGAAAGCTCACACAAAGTGTACTAAACATATAGTCGTACCTCACACAAGCTGTGAAATGGGTCTGCTCACACAAGCTGTCGGTCAGAATGTAAGCTACACAATGCTACTCACACAAGCTGTCGAGTATCCGCAACGAATGCCGGACCTCAGCCATCGGTAAGACATTCAAAACCAGGACCCGGAACATGGTAACCTAGGTCTGCTCGCACAAGCTGTTAGTCGAAACGTAGCTACATGTTACTGCTCACACAAGTTGTCAAGTAACCATAACACATGCCAAAAACTCAACCTCCGATAGGACGTTTAGGACCGGCACCCGAAACACGGTAACCCTAATTGTAATAGCTCATTTTTAGTGAAATCAGAACAGTGGTTTCTGGACCACAAATTTGAAGTAGAAATGTTTATTTTATTATTATTTTAAGGTTTATAACATGTTAATAGAGTCATGAAAATTTCGTTATTTTATCGTTTGAATGCTCAATTCGATAAAAAGGACTAAATTACAAAAGGTGCAAAATTAGAGTTCTATAGGCTAAAGGCACCAAATAGCTAAAGAACTTAGATGTATGAGTACTTAATTGGTAAATAAACCATTGTTTATTTGAGTGGAAAAAGATGGACATCAAATAGGTGAATTTTTAAGTTAATGAATAAGGTTATTTTGGTAAATGAATAAAATAACATAAATTAATTAAGGTAAAAGAAAGATATCATCTTTCTTTCTTCTTCATGAATCAAAATTAGAACCTAGGGAAGCCATTAAAGACCTTTCAAGGTTTGGCCATACTCCATTTATGCATGTAAGTGTATTCTTGCTCGATTTTTAATGATTTCTATGTATTTGGAGTCGTTGTAGCTTAATCTAGCTAGCCCAGGGACTAATTTACAAAACTATTAAAAGTCTAGGGTTTTAACATTGATGGATGTGTATGTATTTTGATGTTTGGTGATAGAAAATGAATGGTTATTGTTAGATAAACAACATTTGTTAAGTGATTTTTAATGAAATTGCAAATTAGGGATTTATTTGTGAAATGTGAAAATTATGTGGTAAATGTATGAAATAATGAAAATTATGGGCTGATATGGGTTTATATAGAATTCGGATAGCATGGGTGTGGATTAAATTGCATGAAGTTGCATTTTTACGGACTTAAGGAAAAAATTGTAATGAAGTTAAAATATTAGGGGTAAAAGTGGAAATTTACAAAAATATGTATTTTGCGCTGAATTGAATAGAATGAATACTAAATGGATTGAATTTGATTATTTAGATCAAGCTAAGCCTCGTACTGATCTAGAATAGGGGAAAGATAAAGTTTTGGACTAGTCAATCCTATTTCGTCGTTTTTGTGATCGAGGTAAATTCGTATGTTTGATAAGCATTAAATTATATGTATTTGAATGCTTAATTGTTATAATTGAGATGATATAATACCATGGAAATTATCGACAATTTATAAATCCCAGTTGAACCTTAGGAAAAGATATGATACAAATGACATGTCATTAGGGGTTATCGTATTTTGGGTGCTGGTCCTTTATGTTGTACCGGTGGCTGAGTTTTTTGGCATGTGTTGCAGTTACTCGTCAGCTTGTGTGAGCAGACCCAGTGATAGCTCGAGAGCGAGCATACATATGAGATATGAGATTTAGATGGTCTCGACCATGTATTGGCACTTAGTGTGTGAGATTCTCGAGTATCCAATATTATTCCAAATGGTTCAATCGGTATATGGATGATATGAAAGAGTAAAAGATTGATATGTACTAGTACAGGTATGTTCATGAATCGTATTAGCATTGAATCTATGAGATTTGTGAATTCATGACTAACCTATTGATTGAATATGTGTTAGGCTTTTGGATTAAAATTGAGTTGCATTATGCTATGTTTATTTCCTTAATTTGTGAATGAATGGTAAGATGTACTCTTTAGCCATCGAGCTTACTAAGCTTAATCGCTTACTTTGTTTACTTTTTCGTGTTTATAGTGATTTTGAAGCTTGCTCGGATTGGTGGTTGTCGGAGATCTCATCACACTATCCAACCGTTGCTTTGGTACTTTTGAATTTTGTTTATTTTGGTTATATGGCATGTATAGGTCTGTTGGCTAAGGTAGCCTTTATGTCTTGATGAATTTTGGCCATTTGAATTGGCTTGTAAGTAGTCTTGTATTTTGAAATGTATATATGTATAAACAGCCTTTGATCCATGGTTTATAATTGGTATGTGAATGCCTTGTTGAGAACTAGTATTGAAGGTAGAAAATGGATGAAATTGAGAATGTGATAGCATGCTTAGTATTAGGCAATATAATGCATATATGAACTTGACCGTTTAGGTGATTTTTGGATGTGATATTGGTATGGTTATGAATGTCCAATTGTGAAGTTTATGAGCATTGTGATTGTTGGTATTGGTATTGCATGATTTGGACTTGGTTGAGATTGGTTTGAATGCCTATTGATGATATGGTCATATGTTATTTGGTATGTGTAGGTTGGTGCCACTTTGGGTGTAACAGTCTGGTTTAGACCTTAGTTGGAATAGTGGTTTTAGGACCATAGATCCGAGTCAAAAAATTATTTTAATATTATTTTCTGTGCTTATAGTATGTGATTAAGCATGTGTGAAAGTTTCGTGAATTAATTTTATTGTTTGTGTGCTTAATTTGTGAAAAAGACTTAATCGCGTAAAATGCAAAAGTGCCTTGATAATTGTTAAAGTGCTTTAATCCTATGTTCTTTTAATATGAAGGCCTTAAAATGGAATTAGGCCATTGTATTAAATGATGGACGGTAATAGGCATAAGATATAATGCTTTCATATTAAATTATAAAGGATAATATGGTAATTTAGTAAATTAATGTTAATAAAATAAAACAAAACATAAAAATGGCCATTTCATGCATCTATATTGTCGGATGTGAAAGAAAAAAATAAAGAAAAGAATAACAGCTAGGTTCGGCATTGAAGAGCTTGGTTAAGGTGTGGATTTTGATCGGTTTTTGATAATTTTTATGTTTTTGTAATCGTTGCTTTGAGTACTACAAAACCCATGTCTTAATTTTGGAATTTGATGAAGAATTTGAAATGTGCCATTGATGAATGTTTAAGCTTTGTGATGTTAGTTGATGAAATATAAAATATATGTGTTAGATTAACATGTTTTGTCTTTGGATTTTTGATGAATATGAGTAATTTGGATTAAATTGTGAAAATAATATTTTGTGGGACTAAAATGTGAAATAAGTGAAATGTAGACTTGTATGATCATGATGAAAATTTAGCAAAGCATGGGTACAAGGGAATTTTTTGATTTTATGATTTTGTGAAATAAGGACTTAAATGTCAAAATGTGAAAATGTGAGGGCTAATTTGTAAAATACCCTAAATGTGTGTGTTTTTGGATTGAATTGAATGATTTGGTGAATAAAAGGGTTAAATTTGAATATGTATAGGTCAAGAACCAAAGAAAACGGACTTAGACCGATGAAAGTCAAAAGTGATCGAGTAGTCGAATCCGTTCGTTTAGTTTGAATACGAGGTAAGTCTATATACAAATAAATGTAGTTAAGTTAAATTACTCATGTTCAATAAATATTGAATTGTGATGAATGGCTTTGGATGATATCCGTGTGATATCTGAGAAAGTATCGACAATGTGTTAGTCCAAAAAGTCTCGTACGAACCTTAAGAATAGATAGGATTCATATGTCATGACATATGGATTCCGATATGTGATATCATATAAGACCACGTCTGGGACGTTGGCATTGATTTGAGATTTCGGGTAAGACCACGTCTGGGACATTGGCCTCGATTTGAGATTTACGTGTAAGACCCTATCTGGGACAGTTCCATCAATATTTGATTACATGTAAGACCACGTTTGGGGCGTTGGCATTGTACGAGTATTCCGAGTATTCCGAGTATCCTGTTTGATTTCGAATGGTTCAACGGGCAATTTTGAGAAAAGAAGGCTATGTAAAATGTGTGATCGTTTTAGGTACGTTTGAAGTGTCTGCTACGATTGAGTATGAAAGGTAAGTATATGTGAATGTGCACAAGTATATGTAAATGGCATGTATAGTCTAGCTGGAATAGTTAATGTTTTGAGTTGTATATATAAGCTATGTGATATGGCTTGTAAGTAGATGTGTAAATGGTAATATTTGATCTCTATTTTGTGATGCAAAGTTGGTATATTATAGATGAAAATATGTTATAATGAATTAGTAAGTTTGGGGATGGATTATGCTTAGAAATGCTTGTGATTACATTGAGCTAAATGGCACATAAGTTGGTGTGTTTGAAACGTTCTTGAATGGTTAGAAAAGATAGTCATTTTTTTTTTAATTTTGTTTGCATTGGACATGTGATTTTAATTGGTATAATGCTTGTAGGTATAAACCAAAGTGTGGGTGGCAAATTGGCCTTGCAAGTGGCTTATATTTTCCCACACATTTGAGCACACGGGCTTGTGGCTTGACCGTGTCCTTCGTGGTTGTATTTCAAAACAAGTCAGTTTCGACCACAGGCTGAACAAACTAGCGTGTGACTAGCAGTGTGGTGCAAGTCAGTGTCCACCACGGGTGAAGCACATGGGCGTGTTTCAGGCTGTGTGGACAAGTCAGTATGTATGCCTTGTTTTGCCATGGTTTAGACACACGAGCGTGTCTGAGGTCGTGTGAGGCACACGGCCTACTTACACGGGCGTGTGACCTCTGTAGTTTTGAAAAATGTTCAATTCTCAAAAATTTTCGTATGTGTTCTGTTTAGTCCCGCCCTCTTTGTAATGCATGTTTAAGGTTTCGTAGACCAGTTTAAGGGACACTTTGATTTGATTGGTTATATTAAGAAATGAAATGTTTGTATATGATCCAATTTGTCTGGTAATGCCTTTAACCCTAGACCGGCGATAGTTACGGGTTAGGGGTGTTACATTTGATTGGTATCAAATTTATGGTTTAGTCGATTCTAGGACTAACGTAGCGTATGAGAGCCTAACTATACATGCCATAGATACGAACTGTGGTAGTGTGATGAATCCTGACGTATAAAATATGCTTTCGTATAGGAAATGGATCCCGAAAGAGCTATAGTTGATAACGTTGAAAGTAGTGCGCCTGCTCCTGCTTAAGGGACAGCGCCATCTGATTCGAGACCAGGTACTAGCAGTCAGGAAGGAGAGGCTAAACAAGCCTTCTTCCAAATGATGAATTAGTGGTTCACTCAATACATAAGAACAAATCCGGTTGTTTCACAACCTTCGCCCCCGCCTAATCCTCATCAGACTTCTGTTGTGCCACCAGTTATGAATCTAAATCCGCAAATATGGTGCTGAAGAGTTCAGGGCCAGTAGTGATGATGATGCTGAGAGAGCTGAGTTTTGGCTCGAGAACACAATCCGAGTGTTTGATGAAATGTCATTGACTGTTGAAGAATGTTTGAAATGTGATGTTTCCTTGTTACGGGATGTAGCTTACCAGTGGTGGAAGACTTTGATTTCTATTGTTCCAAAAGAATAGGTTACATGGGATTTCTTTCAGTCTAAATTTTAGAAGAAATACATTAGCCAGAGATTTATAGATCAAAAGCGAAAAGAATTTCTGTAATTGAAACAGGGACGTATGTCTGTCACAGAATATGAACGAGAATTTGTGCGATTAAGTTAATATGCTTGGGAATGTGTTTCGACTGAAGTAATAATATGTAAACAGTTTGAAGACGGCCTAAATGAAGATATCCGATTGCTAGTTGGAATTCTGGAAATAAAAGAATTTGTTGTGCTTGTTGATCGAGCGTGTAAAGCTGAAGCACTCGGGAAAGATAATAGAATAGCTGAGTCTGAAGCCAGAGATGTGAGAAAGAGATTTTCGAGTGAATCATTTCAGTCTGCTTCAAAGAAATTTAGAGATGAGCATAGTCGTTCAAAAACTAATGTGGGACATTTGAACAGAGATCGAGCTAGATCGTAGTCAAACTTCAAAGCTCCAGCTACCTCGATAGCTAGTGTGGGTAATGTCAGATCTGAACGACCTGAATGTAAGCATTATGGTAAAAGACATTCGGTAGTTGTAGATTGAATGACCAAGCATGTTTCAGATGTGGATCACTAGACCATTTCATTCGAGATTGTCCCGAGTCTGTTGAATAATAGATTGTAAAAAATTCGAGGCCAGATAATGTTTCAACTAGAGATAGATCTTCTCGAAACACAAGAAATGCCAGTGGTAGTCAAAGAGCTACAAAAGATGCAGTTGTGAGATCTGAAGGTAGAGTACCTGCCAGAGCTTACACCATTCGAGCTGGTGAGGAAGCTTCGTCTCCAGATGTTATTACGGGTACATTTACTCTTTATGATACTTTTGTGATTGCATTGATAGATCCAAGTTCTACTCATTCGTATGTCTGCATGAACTTAGTATCTAGTAAGACTTTGCCTGTGGAGTCTATTGAATTTATTATTAGAGTATCGAACCCCTTAAGAAAATGTGTTATGCTTGACAAAGTATGTAAGAATTGTCCGTTGATGTTTCAAGATGTTTGTTTTCTGACTGATCTGATGTTATTACCATTTGATGAGTTTGATATAATTTTGGGTATGGATTGGTTATGATATAATTTTGGGTGTACTGTTGTGAACTGCAAAAGAAAGATCATTGATTTGAGATGTCAGAATGATGAAATAGTTCGGATTGAATCAAATGATTTGAATGGGTTACCGGCCGTGGCATCAAAGATGAAAGCTCAGAGCTATGTGAAAAAGGGTTACGAAGCTTATTTTGCTTACGTGATTGATTTGAGAGTAACTGAAAAGAAAGTTGAATCAGTGTCAGTTGTTTGTGAATTCCCTGACGTATTTCTTGAAGAACTACTAGGATTACCTTCGATACGTGAACTTAAATTTGGTATTGATTTATTGCCAGGAATGACACATATCTCTATAGCTTCGTACAGAATGGCACTAATAGAATTGAAAAAGTTGAAGACACAGTTCCAAGAGTTAACCAATAGAGGATTTGCACAAAGTGACTATAAAGAACAAATATCCTCTGCCCAGAATTGATGATTTCTTTGATTAGCTGAAAGGAGTCACCATGTTTTCAAAGATAGATCTGAGATCGGGATACTATCAGTTGCGAGTAAAAGATCCAGATATTCTGAAAACTACTTTCAGAATAAGGTTTGAACATTATGAGTTTTTAGTTATGCCTTTCGGACTAACAAATGCTCCTACTATTTTTATGGATCTGATGAACAGAATTTTTAGACTGTATTTAGATCGATTTGTTGTTGTATTCATTGACGACATTTTGATTTATTCGCATGATGAAATTGAGCATGCTAAACATCTGAGAATTGTGCTAAAAACTTTATGAGATAAGCAATTGTATGCAAATTTTAGTAAATGTGAATTCTAGTTGCGTGAAGTTGGTTTTTTGGGACATATTGTATCATCATCTGGTATACGGGTTGATCCGAGCAAGATTTCAGCTATTTTGGAATGGAAGCCTCCCAAAAATGTGTCTGAAGTTCGTAGTTTTCTGGGACTTGTTGGTTATTATCGAATGTTCGTAAAAGGCTTTTCGATGATTGCTATTCTGCTGACTAGATTCTTAAGAAAGATGTGAAATTTGAATGGTCAGATAAATGTCAGAATAGCTTTGATCAGTTGAAAGCCCGTTTAATTGAAACTCTAGTTTTGGTACAACTAGAATCGGGTAAAGAATTTGTGTTTTATAGTGATGCTTCGCTGAATAGACTGGGATGTGTTTTGATGCAAGAAGGCAAAGTTATAACGTATGCCTCTAGACAATTGAAACTACATGAAAAGAATTATTTGACACACGATCTTGAGCTACTTGCTATTGTGTTTACATTAAAGATTTGGCGTCACTATCTCTTTGGTGAAAAATGCATGTGTTTTAAAATCATAAAAGTTTGAAATATTTGATGACTCAGAAAGACCAGAATCTGCAACAGAGAAGATGGTTAGAATTGTTGAAAGACTACGAGCTTGTGATAGATTATCATCTGGGTAAAGCAAATGTTGTTGCTGATGCATTGAGTCAAAAATCATTGTTTGCATTATGTGCGATGAATGCTTATTTAGATCTGTTTGATGATGGTTCAGTTTTAGCTGAATTTAAGCGAAACCATTGTTTTTGCAACAAATATGTGATGGTCAGAAAGTTGATAGTGAAATGTTAGCGAAATGAGCTCAGTGTGATTTAAATTTTGATTCTAAATTTTGAGTTGATGTTGATGATTATTTGAAGTTTCGAGATCGATTATGTATTTCGAGAAATTTAGAGTTGATTTAGTCAATATTGAAAGAAGCACATAATAGTCGCCTATCTGTTGATCCGGGAAGTACAAAGATGTACCATGATTTGAAGCAACTTTATTCGTGGCCTGGTATGAAGCGGGATATATTAGACTTTGTATCAAAATGTTTAGTTTGCTAGCAAGTTAAAGCTGAACATCAAGTACCATCTAGTTTGTTACAACTGATAATGATTCCTGAGTGGAAATGGGATAAAGTGACGATGGATTTTGTTTCAGGGTTGCCTTTGACTCCGAAAAAGAAAGATGCAATTTGGGTCGTAGTTGATAGATTGACGAAATCAGCCCATTTTTTTCCAGTACGATGTGATTACTCACTTGATAAATTAGTTAAGCTTTATATTTCCGATATTGTGAGATTGCACGGGGTGCCACTATCCATTGTGTCTGACAGAGATCCGAGGTTTACTTCACGATTCTGGCAAAACTACTAGAAGCTTTAGGTACTAAATTGCATTTTAGTATAGCTTTTCACCCACAGACGGATGGCCAATCCAAGTGGATCATTTAGATACTTGAGGATATGTTGAGATGTTGCATTCTTGAGTTTGATGGTACGTGGGAGTAATATTTGCCATTGATTGAGTTTGCGTATAATAATAGTTTTCAGTCGAGTATCAAAATGGCACCTTATGAGGCTTTGTATAGACGCAAATGTCGAACACCTTTGTATTGGACCGAGCTAAGTGAAAATAAGATACACGGGGTCGATTTGATCAGAGAAACTGAACAGAAAGTAAAAGTGATTCGTGATAGTCTAAAAGCCACGTTAGAAATCTTATGCAGAATTGAAACGGAAATATATTAAGTTTGAAAT
Organism: Gossypium bickii; assembly: GCA_025503065.1. Lineage (NCBI taxonomy): Eukaryota > Viridiplantae > Streptophyta > Magnoliopsida > Malvales > Malvaceae > Gossypium > Gossypium bickii. Next base: position 76,818,306 of record CP106713.1, read on the forward strand.
CGGCGATAAAGTGTTCTTGAATCTCCGTGGAAGAAAATACTCTGATTTGGGCGTAAATGCAAATTGTGTCTGAGATTTATTGGGTCGTATGAAATTATCGAATGTATTGGACTTGTAGAATACAAGATTGTTGTTGCCACCGGAACTAGAAAAGATTCATAATGTGTTTCATGTGTCAATGCTTCAAAGATACAGATCTGATCCATCACATGTGATTTCTCAGTCTGAGATTGAAATCTGATCTGATATGACTTATGAGGGACTGCGAGGTAATCCTCAGCCTTAGATGGATCAGAGCTGCGAGGGACTCGGAGGTGACCACACGTTCGATTGGTTTTAGAGTACACATCCTATTTTTATTTTAGTTTATTTTGTTGGGTTATAAATTTTGTAATAAGGCCTTAAGATTTCTGAATTTTAAGTTTTGGGATTTCATTGATTGTTTTATAATTGCTAGAAGTAGAACACGATTTATCTGGAATAACTACTGTTTTTCAAAATATCACGTTCCGCAACTGTTTTAAATTAAGCTTTCCGCAACAAACAAGGTTTTAAAGATAATAATATTTTCCAAGAATGATTTTTAATAAACCAAGTTTTGAAAATAAGCAAACAAAATCTGAGGTTTTGAATAGCAGAAAGTTTTAAGTTGTAAGAAGGCTTTCTAATGGAAGCATGGTTTTTGAAAAACTCTTCAATGTGAGACGCCAGATTCAAGCCTAACCTCTAGGCCGGTTTTGGGGTGTTACAGTAATGTTAGTTGATGAAATATGAAATATATGTGTTATATTAACATGTTTTGTGTTTGGAATTTTGATGACTATGAGGAATTTGGATTAAATTATGAAAATAATATTTTGAGGGACTAAAATGTGAAATAAATGAAATGTATGGACTTGTATGACCATGATGAAAATTCGGCTAAGCATGGGTACAAGGGAATTTTGTGATTTTGTTAAATAAGGACTTAAATGTTAAAATGTGAAAATGTGAGGGCTAATTTGTAAAATGCCCTAAATGTGTGTTTTTGGATTGAATTGAATGATTTGGTGAATAAATTAAATTTGAATATGTATAGATCAAGAACCAAAGAAAACAGACTTAGACCGAGGAAAGTCGAAAGTGATCGAGTAGCCGAATCCGTTCGTTTAGTCCGAATACGAGGTAAGTCTATATACAAATAAATGTAGTTATGTTGAACTATTCATGTTCAATTAATATTGAATTGTGATGAATGGCTTTGGATGATATTCGTGTGATATCCGAGAAAGTATTGATAATGTGTCAAGGTTTGAAAAGTCCTGCACGAACCTTAGGAATAGATAGGATTTATATGTTATGACATAAGGATTCCGATATGTGATATCATGTAAGACCACATCTGGGACGTTGGCATTGATTTGAGATTTTGTGTAAGACCACGTCTGGGACATTGGCATTGATTTGAGATTTACGTGTAAGACCCTATCTGGGACAGTGACATCGAAATTTGATTACATGGAAGACCACATCTGGGACGTTGGCATTGTACAAGTATTTCAAGTATTCGAGTATCCTATTTGATTCTGAATGGATCAATGAGCAATTTCGAGAAAAGAATGGCAATGTAAAATGTTTAACCATTTCAGGTTCGTTTGAAGTGTATACTATGATTGTGTATGAAGGGTAAGTATATGTGAATGTGCACAAGTGAGATAGATGCATAGACTTGTTGAGACAAATTTGATATATGTATGATTGTGCTATAATCAAAAGAAATACTTGGGGGTGTGAATTGTTGATAAGCAATGGCTAAACAAATGAGCCAAAGAAGAGTAATGAATTTGCGAATGAGTTATATACTAATGATCTTGTATCTGATATGATTATGGATGATTATATGATAAGTTTATTTGTATATGACTTACTAAGCTTTTGAAAGCTTACTTTGTGTGTGTTTGCTTCGTTTTATAGATCGTTTTATAGATCGTTAAAGCTACGGAAGGCTTGGGGATCATATTATGGTACCTTTTGAAAGTGTATATATTAAAGTATGGCATGTATACTGTAGTTGGAATGGTTAATGTTTTGAGTTGTATATATAAGCTATGTGATATGGCTTGTAAATAGATGTGCAAATGGTAATATTTGATCTATGTTTTGTGATGCAAAGTTGGTATATTATAGATGAAAAGATGTTATATGAATTGGTAAGTTTGTGGATGGATTATGCTTAGAAATGCTTGTGATTAGATTGAGCTAAATGGCCCATAAGTTGGTGTGTTTGAAATGTTCTTGAATGGTTAGAAAAGATGGTCATTTTGGTATGTTTTGTTTGCATTGGACATGTGATTTGAATTGGTATAATGCTTGTAGGTATAAACCAAAGTGTGGGTGGCAAATTGGCCTTGCAAGTGGCCTATATTTGCCCACATGGTTGAGTACACGGGCGTGTGGCTCGACCGTGTCCTTTGTGGTTGTATTTCAAAACAAGTTAGTTTTGACCACGGGCTGAATACACGGGCGTGTGACAAGTTATAGTATATTGATGCCAATGTCCCAGACATGGTCTTTCATGAACCTCATATCAATGCCAATGTCCTAGACATGGTCTTACACGAAATCACATTCCAGTAATCCTAATGTCATGACATTTAGATCCTAAGCTATTCCGAAGGTTCATACGGGACTTTCAGAAGTCATAACTTTGTCGGTTGTGCTCATACTCATTTCCAATCAGCATTATAATTCAATTCAACAACAATAATAAATTAATAGCACAATTTAACAGCATTTATTAACATACGAACTTACCTCAATTGTTAAAACGACGGAACAGATCGACTAGTCCGATAATTTATCTTTTCCTCGATCTATACCCGCATTTCACTTTTCTCAATCTAGTTATAATAAAAATCAGCTTATTTAATTATCTCTCTATTCAATTTAATCCAAAATTTACTTTGAAGTGCATTTACACTTTTTCCCCTATAAATTTACATTTGTGCAATTTAGTCTTTATCACATAAAATAACAATTTCATGAAATTAAACACAAACCCAAGCTAGCCAAAATTTCCATACATTACTATCAGCCCATATTTTCAATTTATTTCACATTTTAACCAATTTATTTCAATTAAACACAAACGACGCGTTTTCACAAATTAACCATTTTTTTTGACATTTTTGTCAAAAATCACTTTACAAAACTAGTAAATCTATCAATAAAGTTTCATAAACTATCATCAAGCATCAATTTACTCAAACATTCAGTAATGGAAACATGTTAAATCTTTAACAATTTCAAAAATTAAGGTACAGGCTAGCTAGAATACGAAGCAATGATCTCAAAAACGTAGAAATCATTAAAAACGGAGCTAAAATCGTACCTAATCGAGCATTTGAAGCTTGGCCGAACCAAAAGCTACTCCCATGGCTGCCATTCTTTCTAATTTTCGGTGGAGAAATGGTGAAAAGATGATGATTTTAATTTGTTTTTATTAAACATTAACTTTATTAACTATTTACCAAAATATCCTTTAAAAACATTAGTAATTACACCAAATGCCACTCCACTATCATCTACTAACTCATAAATGGTCTATTTACCACTTAATGACCTTTACTTAATGTTCTATAGCTATTAGATACTTTTAGCTAACAGAACTCCTCTTTTACACTTTACGTGATTTAGTCCTTTTTACCGAATTAAGCATTCAAATAATAAAATTTCTTTACGAAACTTTCACATAATAATTCTATCATGCTGTAAACTTTAATAAAATAATAAAATTAATATTTTAACTTCAAATTTGTGGTCCCGGAACCACTGTTCTGATTTGGCCCAAACACGGGCTGTTACATAACCCTTCTTCATGACATTCCAGATTCGGCTATAACGCCTAGACCGGGTTTGGGGTGTTATAATTTATTCTCAATCAGACACCCCAAAAGTTTAACAAATTAGAATGTCTCAGGATGTTCATGAACATAGAGACAATATACTTTGGCGGAGATTTATATGGTTCTAGAGCCGACGATAAGTAGCCAATATAACCTATCAATACTAAAATAAGGTTGTAGGGGTTATGAACCACTCACCTTTTACTAGAGCCACTTGACGAAACTGCAACTCGACCTATAAAATAGTCTAAAGGAGTGTGGAACAAGCAATGTTGCTACATGACACATAATGACCCCATAACTAGAACTCTTGAGGTAAAATTTGAAAAAACCCTTATTGCTAAACGACTTCTTTGTGGACCTCATCCAAATAATGAATGAGTGTGAAGTAAAGGAAATGAAAATGAAAAATGAAAAATATGTCAAGAATATTATTCAAAATCAAGATTATAAAAAGTATTTAGGATTTTTAAATTGTCACTTGGTATTAAGAATTACTAATTGTTTCGAATTATGAAAAGAGTTTTCAGTGGTCAATGCATGGCGAAAGAGCAAGTTCAAAGAGTGAGATAAATGAAGAAGAGTAGGACGACATGATGGATACTGGACCAATACTGATTGAAACAATACGAGATAAGCATCCACTTGTATATTAAATGAGCTGACGGATGAATTCGGCAGCAAAACCTGATACTCTAGATTAAATTCTAACTTTAGGTAAATTATTGTATATTCCACTAACTGATTAGTCTAGATTTTAATTGCTATTAAACTTTTGGTTTAACCAACACCCAAAGCAATTTGAAAATTCAAAATTTGGGGAAAATGAGTCAATTTCGCAACACAACACCCCCATGTCACAACACCATGTCCAAAATCAAAGGATCAAAAAAATCATCCTGCTGTCATGACACAGCACCCTTGTGTCACGACAGAAAAGTCCGTTTCCCCAAGTTTTAAAAATTTTAAAGTATGTCGCTACATCGAACTTTGATGTCACGATGAAGACAAACTTCCAGGGATGCCGTGACACAAAACTCCTGTGTCGTTATATCGTTCCAGTTTTCTGTAAGGTTGATCCGACCTGATTGTGTAGCCCACTAACTTTTCACTTTATTTTACCTCGATTTTATTTTTTAAACACTTTTTTAACCAAACCCTAAAACTTTTTTAACTTCTAAACTCTCTCAAATCATCTCAAAAAATATTCCAAACTTGACCGCTTCTTCTTTTCTCTTCTATTTTGCAACAATCCTTTCTTATTTTATTTTGTGCAAGTGTGACTATAATCATTAAAGGGAAGTCATCACAGTCTTGCGAAGGGAACAACATGACGCCAAAGTCAAGGTAAAAGTCCCAAAACTTAAAGATTTACCATTCCGTTGCTTTTGAAACATTATATGTTGTTGTTAGTATTGCTAGCGAACATTATAGTAAATATGCCTCCTGGAAAACTAGAAAAGCCAATGTGTATGGAACTTTGATGGTTTTGGATCCTAAAAAATGTAAAAATCCAAATGCCAAGAAATACTTTCTCGAATTACAAGGGAAAACTTTTATTCAATAACGAGGATTTGAACATCAATGGTTTTGTATAATAAAATTTGGATTTTGGTTCGGTACCATCGTTGGGAGCAATTTTGTGTCAATCCTAAAGAAAATGTAGTCATTCTGGTAGTTCAAGAATTCTATGCCTCTTTTAAAGATCAATAAGCGAAGAGACCGTATGGTGAAATATGGGGAACCGTTACGGTAAGAGGTAAGGAAGTACGGGTTACTGTTTGAGAAATATGTGAATTTTACAATGCCCCATACTATTGAAAAGATTTTTTTAGATAACACTGATTTAAATATGTTTAAAAACGTAAAAAAGGATGACATTGTAAAATATTTAACCCAAGGAAAAGGTGTATGGAATTGTAGACTGGATATTGTGTTACCAACTAACTTTGATCAGGTAATTATGTTCCCAATAGCTAAGATGTGGATGCAACTAATTTGTACTAGAATAATTCATGCATTAAATGTATCTAATGTAAATACTTTTTGAGCTATTTTATTGTACGGTATTTTGCAGAAAAAATTGATATGTATCGTAAGATGGACCAATCAAGATATGAAATGATGCATTCGTAACCAAAAAGTTGGGGTTTTCTTTCCTCATCCTGTGACACATTTATGCAGAAAGGCTAAAGTTCCAATGAAAGACCATGAGCAATTCATGAAGCCGACAAAGAGCTTAATTAGAGATTCCCTGTATACTCAATATGTTGAGCTTCAGAGTAAAAAAATTACAGAGTGGAACAAAAGAACAAAGCACAAAATGTTTGTTCCGACATCATTGAAGAAATCAACAAAAAGAGATCGGAAAGAAACAACAAGTGAGATCGTGAAATGTAACGCCCCAAAATCTAGGTAATTATTTTTGTATGTTTGTAGCACAAATATCTGCCTGTCTTAGGGGTTAAGTGATATGGGTGTGTTTGGCAGTGTCCGAGAAGTCTTGGGTTCAAGCTTGGGCTTGTACAAAAAGTTTTTTTTTAGGGAATAAACCCTTGCCTATAGTTAGTAGGCTTTTAAATTATTGTGGGTAAAAGTAAGGCATAAAAGCCTGCTGGTCTAAGGGGTAAGTGGCGTTTTACCTGTAACACCCCTAACCTATGTCCGTCACCAAATTAGGGTTAAAAGTGTATCGGACAGATCGAAAACATTTATAGAAATTTCATACAACCATTCATCAATCACAATCATAGTGTCCTTTAAATAGGTCAACGAGACCTTAATCATGCTTTAGAGTAGGGCCGGGACTAAACTGAACACATACAGAAATTCTCGAAAATTTAAAACTTTTCTAAGTTATGTAGGACACACGCCCGTGTGGGCAGGCCGTGTGTCTTCCACGGGCATCAGACACCCCCATGTCATGGCCGTGCCAAATCAGGGCTTGTATACTGACTTTTCCACACGACCACTAGGCACGCCCGTTTACCATGGCCTTGTGCTCATAGGTCATATACTGACTTAATCCCACGGCTACCAGGCACGTTCGTGTGCCAAGGTTGTGCACACTTAACTAGATCCTGACTTAATCCCACGGTCACTAGGCACGCCCGTGTGCCATGACCGTGTAGGCAAAACAGGCTACTTGTAAAACCATATTGCCACCCACAATAGGGTCATACCTATAAGCACAAGCAATCCTATTTCCATATTCAAATGACAACCAAAAACATACCAAATGGTCATCATATTATTCCGTTCAACCTTATTACTAACTATGCTAACTTGTTCAATCAATTTCCATATAAATCCAAGTATAATTCAACCATAACCTCATTCAATTACTAAGGCATCAATTCAACCATAAGCCTACCATTCATAAGGCTATCTAATTGCAATCAAGACATACCAAAACAAGCATCATATATCATATTCACAATGTATATTACCAACACTTAACAAGCCACATCTCATGGCTACATTATACATATTTCAAAGATATCCAAGGTGACTAGCCTATACATGCCATATCTAACTATATACATTTTCAAAAGATAACAAAATGAGTTTAGGTAGTGTGATGATGATCCTCGACGGTCCCGAGCCTTCAGTAGCTCTGGCGATCTATAAAACAGAAACAAACACACACAGAGTAAGCTTTCAAAGGCTTGGTAAGCCAAAATACAAATAAACTTAACATAAAATGCACATAGTCATATTGATATAATGACCATAATAGTTCTCATAACAAATTCATCTCCTTCTTTCTTTGGCTCATTTACTTGGCCATAACTTACCAACTCATATATCATATATTCACATAGCTCAATTAAGCATAATATCACATAACATCTCATCATATCATTGCACATATTCATTTTGGTAAATTCATAAAGACACTTACCTTTCATACACACCTTGTGTACTTATCAAACATACCTGAAACAGATAAACTTTCACGTAATTATTCATAGCTCAGAATTGCCCGTTGAACTGCTCAGAATCTAATAAGATATACAAAATACTCAGAACAATCATACTATGCCAACGTCCCAGACGTGGTCTTACATGTAATAAGATGTCGATGCCACTGTCCCAGACAGGGTCTTACACGTATTAATGCGATGCCAATGTCCCAGACATGGTCTTATACATAAGTTACATATCGACGCCAACGTCCTAGACGTGGTCTTACATGGAATCTCGAATCAATGCCAACGTCCCGGACGTGGTCTTACATGATAAAACAGAACAGACACCTATGCCATGACATAACTAGTCCTATTTATCCCTAGGTTCATACGGGAAATCATAGACATTGTCACTAAGTCGATCTTATCTCGGATTTTATGTATACAACATCTCATAGGCTTTTATCATTATCAATAGTCATATGAATATACATAAGTCAATACAAATGCGTTCATTTATATATTGACTTCCCTTAGATTCGGATATTCGTTTGGACTCGTTTATTTGACTATCTTCGCTTTCCTGCGATCTAAGTCTGTTTTCTTCAGTTCTTGATCTATACATATTCAAATTTAACCTTTTTATTTAACAACACATTCAAGTCAATCCAAATTCACATATTTAGGGCTATTTGCACTTAGCCCTCACATTTGCACACTGTATCAATTTAGTCTATTTTTCTCAAAACATCAAATATACCAAATCATCATTTAACTATGCTTAGCCGAATGTCCATATAACTCATACAAGTCCAAACATTTCATCAAATTCATAATTTAGTCCCTCAAAATGCTATTTTCTCAATTTATCCCTATTTAGCTAAATTCATCAAATTTCCAAGAACAAAACATGTTCATCAAATACATATCTTTCATATTTCACTATTAAACATCCCAAATCACATGAGTTCATCAAAGTCTCATTTCACAAACATCATCAATTCTCAAAGTTGAAACATGGGTTTTGTAGTAGACAAAGCAACAATTGCAAAAACGTAGAAATTATCAAAAACTAAAGTCAAAACTTACCTTAATTCAAGCTTGTAAGTGCCAAATGCCCTAACTTCTTCTTTCTTTTTCTTTTGTTCAATATTTCAGCAAAAAGATGAATAAAATGGCTTATTATTCTAGCCTTTTATTTTATTAACATCATATTACTAATTTAGTTACTAAATTAGCCTTATTATTAACACATATACATAAAATATTAAGGGCATTTAAGACCTTTATCCATCCACTATCTATATATATTGGCATAATAACAATATAAGGCCTCCACCTTAATAAGCCACAACACATAGGCAGTTTAACATATAGCATACAACTTTCACATTTAATGCATTTCAATCCTTTGTCAAATTAAGTACACAGACAGAAAAATTAATTTACGAAATTTTAACACATGCTTAATCACATATCAACGACACAGAAAATAATATTAAAATATTATTCTAACTCGGATTTGTGGTTCTGAAACCACTATTCCGACTAGGGTCTAAACCAAACTATTATATTACCTATACCAGTGGATTGAGCTTCGGATCTTGGTGGAGGCAATGGAGTATTTATTTTGCTGCTGTGACATGGGGGGAGTTGTAGTTTGACTGGAATACTGTGTAGCAGTACTCCATAAACAATATTGGTGAAATGCCGAAAAGTGTGTAAACACTGCCAAAATCGTAAATAGGCAAAAGCTAAAAATATGACAATTGACACTACACGAGTGTGCGCTCGCTACTCATGTGGAAATCCGAATGCGTAAGACATGGGCGTTAGACCGGTCTTAGGCTGTTTTAAGCCATGTTGGGCCGAAATGGGCCGTGTGGGCTCAACGGGCTTGTGGGCCCCATACTTGTAAGCCACACGAACATGTGGAGAATATTGGACCGAGCTGTGTAATTTACAATACCGAGACCAATTTTGGGCTATGTGGGCTACACGATCGTGTGGGCCACATGGGTTAGTATTTTAGGCCTTGGGCCCATTTTCACTGTTTGACTGTTAAGGTTGCACGAGTCGCCCGAGACGACTATGGACATATTGATGGGTTGGTAAGTATACCTAGACCTCCAAACTAATATGAAATGACTGTTATGCCCCTCTGATATAAACTAACTGTTATGCCCCTATGATATAAAATGACTGTATGCCTTATGTTATGTATGACTGTATATGAGCATGCCACGATATATATATGTTGCATACATGTGTGATATGTTGCATGGGATGGGATTATTATGGTTGGAGGAAGTGTATTGTACTGACAGCTCTGTTACAAGTACGGTTTAGTGCCATAACTGGTGCGAATTTTTGGAGTGTAGGGATGGGTGGGTTGATTTTGTCCTCACATGGAGTGTTGGGCTGGACGGAGTGAAGCGTAGAGGCTGGTTGGGTAGGATTTCTAACTGCATGCCTGAACTGTTACTGTTACTGAAATGGGCTAAGGGCCACTCTGATTCTGATACTGTTATGGGCTATGGCCCAATTGAACTGAACTGTTATTGATTTGGGCTTAGGCCCAGTTTGTATTTGCCTAGGGCCTGATTGTCCATTTTGCTTATATGGGGTTACACACTGAGTTTCCATAAACTCACCCCTCTATTTATCTGTTCAGCTAATCCCCAGTCTTAGGCAGATCGGGGCTGCGAGGGATTCGGAGGTGGCTACACAACCGCACCTGCTTTTATATTTGAGTTTTATTTCCAATCAATTTGATTTGGGTATTTGTTTTGTAATAAGGCCTCTTTAAATTTTAACTTTTAATTTTGGGATTTTACTTATTTTAATTCACATTTGAGAGTAGTAGAATGCAGATTTTCAAAAGATAAATGCTTTTAAAAACACCACATTTTCGTAACATGCTATAAAAGTTTCCGGACCAAATATTATTTTAAAGTATAGTACCAAACTAATGTGATTAATGTTTTGCTAAAAACAACTTGAGTTTTCAATGAACAAGATACCCTAAATTTTCGTTAAGATCATAAACGAGGTTTAATAATAAGAATGGATTTCCAAAGAAACTATTTTTTTGAAAAACACTTCAATGTGATATCGCCAGATTCGGCCATAACGTCGGGGCTGAGTTTGGGGTGTTGCATTTAGTGGTATCTAAACCTATTTCAAAACTCAGCTGTGGTTTTTGGGTTTCTTCTAAAACGTGGAATTTTCAAACAAGAACTGTTCCAAACGATTTGGAAGTATTTTGAAATATTTTTACACATGTGGTACACCAAATCTCTATCGCCGATCTGGTAAGTCCTCTGAAACTTTTGTTTGTTTGAAGTGAAATACTGAGACTACTATGGGTAGTAGACTGTACTAAAATATTCTGGTTAGGGAAAACTAAAACTATAGTAAGACTGCATTCTGTGAAAACAAACTCTTAAATACTGATATTTCTTTTCATAAGATATCTGCTAATCAACACTGGAATTGTAAACTAATGCATAAAATTGTTAAAAACAGATAATATGCAAATAGGTAATGAGCACCAGAGGTACTAGTGGCAGGGGTACAAGAGGCCGTGGTAGAGGCCATAGAGGTGAACGGGCTGGGTCTTCATCATCGGGCCACATGGCTAACGCTAAAGCTAGAGAGGCACTGGCTTCACCTGTGACTAAGACTGGGTCTCACGATTGAGAGGCTGGGGATGACGCATTGTCCCAAGCTATGTTGCAAATTCTGAAGAGGGTCACTGGACTCAATACTGGTACGATGGGCCGTGGGTCAATCACAGAATGACTCCAGCCTAATGGGGCTAATATTTTTAGGGATATTGCTGGAGTTGCCCCTAACGTGACTAAATATTAGATTGAGGCCATAGAGAGGATCACGGATGACCTCGACTGCACCCCTGAACATAAACTAAAAGGTGTAGTGTCATTGTTACGAGATGAAGCCTATCAGTGGTGGCTTACAGTTAAAGAGGGTACTTAGGCCGATTGATTAACATGGGAATTCTTCTAGACTACTTTCCAAGAGAAGTATGTGGGTGCTAGCTATGTGGATGCCCGGATGAGAGAGTTTCTAAATATGAATTAGGGGGATAAATCAACTGAATATGAAGCTGAATTTTTGTGATTAAGTCACTATGCGTTTGGGATGGTGGCAACTGAATATGAGCGGTGTGTTCATTTTGAGGATGGCCTCAGGGATAGTCTGAGAGTTTTGATAGCTCCATAGAGGGAACGAGATTTTGGCACACTGGTAGATAAGGAAAAGATCACCGAGAAGGTGAAGTGTACTGAGTGACAGAATTGCGAAAGAGTAGGAATAAGAGGGATTCAGAGCCCTCAAGTTCTATTCTAAGGTTTAAGAAAAAGGCCAGAGTGGATGGGCCAGTCAGAGTTGGGGCCCCTACTATTGCTATTGGACCGCATCCATGTGTTGGCTGCAGTAGACGTCATCAGGGTGAGTGCTGGAAATGGATTGGGGCATGTTTGAGGTGCGAATCATTAGAGCACCGTATCAGAGATTGCGCACGGAGGCCCGAGTAAATGCAAGTTACAGGCTGGGGTACTGTTCAGCCGTCGAGAGGTGCTCAGCAGCCACCAAGAGGTCGTGGTCAGGCCAGAGATGGAAATGGTATGGGCCATGGTCGTGGAGCACCGGACAGAGGTGCTGGTCATACTGAGGTGAGGCAGCCAGCTCTGGTTTATGCTACATGTCGCTGAAAGGACAGAGATGCTCCAGATGTTATTATTGGTATGTTTTTTTATCTATAATGTACCTTATACTGCACTGATTGATGTTGGGTCTACGCATTCATATGTAGCATGCTCGGTGTATGAGACTTTGGGTATAATGGTTGAAACCACTGCAAGTGAGGTTACTGTATTGAGTCCTTTAGGGCAGTCAATTAAGGTAAACAAATAGTTTAGATATGTACCTTTGGAGGTTCAAGGAACCATCTTTTTGGTGGATTTAATGGAACTTCCTTTTGGAGAATTCGACTTAATACTGGGCATGGATTGACTGGTTAAGCATCAAGTGAATAAACGGGTGGTACTGAAAACTATGGAGGGTGATGAGGCGGTAGTAATAGAGGAGCATCAAAATTATTTGTCAAATGTGATTTCTACCCTGAAGGCCGAGAAGTTGGCTCGTAAGGGTTGTAAGGCGTATAGCCTACATCGATGTTTTTGATTCTAAGGTTTTGTCTGCTAAAGATATCAGAACAATCAAAGATTTTTTAGATGTTCTTCCCGATGAACTACCTGGACTACCACCAAACCGTGAAGTTGAATTTGAGATTGAGCTCCTATCGAGTGCAGATCCAGTGTCCATCACTTCTTATAGAATAGCGCCAAATGAGCTAGTGGAGCTTAAGCCTCAGATTTAAGAGTTACTGGATCGAGGGTTCATCTACCCTAATGTGTCTCCATGGGGAGCACTGGTGTTATTTGTGACAAAGAAGGATGGATCCATGCGTATGTGCATCAACTACCGGCAACTGAATAAATTGACTATGAAGTATAAGTACCCCCTGCCGATGATTGATGATCTATTCGACCAGTTTTGAGGAGCTTCGATTTTCTCTAAGATTGATCTCCGATCGAGGTACCATCAATTGATAGTGAAAGAGGCTGATGTTCACAAGACAACGTTTAGGACTCGTTATGGTCATTATGAGTTCCTTGTGATGCCGTTTGGACTAACGAATGCACTAATAGCTTTTATAGATCTGATGAACCGAGTGTTCCAGCCTTATTTGGATCGGTTTCTAGTGGTTTTTATAGATGACATCTTGGTGTATACGAGAACTGAGGATGAATATGACGCACATCTCTGAGTTATTTTGCAGATTGTGAGAGAGAAATAATTATACGCTAAGTTCAGGAAGTGTGAATTTTGGCTACGGGAGGTAACATTTCTGGGCCATGCTGTATCTACTGAAGGGATTAGAGTTGATCTTCAAAAAATTGAAGCTGTTTTGGATTGGAAGCTGCCTAAGGCGGTATCTGAGATTTGAAGTTTTCTGGGCCTGGCAGGGTATTATAGACGTTTTGTTGAGGGGTTGTCGTTGATTGCTGCACCTCTGACTAAAATGTTGTGTGAAGGGGTGCCATTTGTCTGGACTGATAAGTAGCAAGAGAGTTTCGAGAAACTTAAGAAGGTTCTGACGGAGGCCCCTATCTTAATATAGCCAGAGTCTGGGAAAGAATTCTCTGTCTATAGTGACGCATCACATGTTGGTTTGGGATGTGTGTTGATGCAAGAGGGTAAGGTAAAGGCATATGCGTCTCGCCAGCTTAAATCTCATGAGGCAAATTATCTGACGCATGACTTGGAGTTGGCCACTATGGTATTCGCACTGAAAATCTAGAGGCATTACCTGTACGGTGAAAAGTGTACCATTTACACAGATCACAAGAGCCTCAAATACCTCCTCACTCAGAAGGAGCTAAATCTTAGGTAGCTTAGATGGATTGAGCTGCTTAAGGATTATGACTGTTCGATTGAATACCATCCTGGTAAGGCCAATGTAGTGGCTGACGCACTGAGTCGTAGGGCTATGGCGGATCTGAGGGCGATGTTTACTCATCTCAGCTTATTTGATGATGGTAGTTTGTTGGCCAAACTTCAAGTTAAACCGTCATGGATTGACCAGATTAAGGGTAAACAGTTGGAGGATGGGTCTCTAGGTCTTCGATTCCGACAGATTGAGAGTGGGGAAGCTTCAGATTTTGGATTGAATAGTGAAGGGGTACTGCGTTTCCGTGGGAGTGTCTGAGAACCAAGGAATACTGATTTGAGGCAGTCTATACTGCGATAGGCGTATAGTATTCCTTATGCTACGCATCCCAGCGGGAATAAAATGTACCAAGACCTTCGTGAGTTATATTGATGGCCTGGTCTTAAGCGTGAAGTTATTGATTTTGTGACTAAGTGTCTGACTTGCCAGCATTTTAAGGCTAAACATCAGTTACCTTCAGGGTTGCTCCAGCCGATTAAAATTCCACTTTGGAAGTGGGAAAGAGTAACTATGGACTTCGTTAGTGGGCTGCCCTTAACGCCTACTAATAAGGATGCAGTATAGGTCATCGTGGATCAGTTGACCAAGTCAACCTATTTCATACCAATTCTACTGATTACTCTTTGCAGAAGCTGGCTAAACTGCATGTGGCTGAGATAGTGAGACTGCATGGGGTACCAATTTCCATAATATCAGACAGAGATCCTTGCTTCACGTCTCGGTTCTGGAAGAAGTTACATGAGGCTTTGGGTACAAGATTGGACTTCAGTACTGCGTTTCATCCTCAGACAGATGGTCAATCAGAAAGGGTGATTCAAATACTAGAGGATTTCTGAGGCTGTTGGGAAGACTATTTTCCATTGGCAGAGTTTGCATATAACAATAGCTACGAGTCTAGTATACAGATGGCACCTTACGAGGCATTATATGGCTGTAGGTGTCGTACTCTTTCATGTTAGACTAGTTGGGCAGCGACGTGTTCTAGGCCCTGAATTGGTTTCTGATACTGAGGTCAAAGTTAGATTAATTTGGGATCGATTGAAGGCAGCATCTGACAGACAGAAGTCGTATGTGAATTTGAAGCGCAAGGAGATTAAATATTTTGTGCGGGACTTCATTTTTCTTAAGGTCTCGCCATGGAAGAAAGTACTGAGATTTGGACGGAAGGGCAAGTTGAGCCTCAGGTTTATTGGGCCTTATGGCATACTGAAACGTGTGGGATTGGTTGCCTATCAACTTGAGTTACCTTCAGAGTTGAATCAGATTCATGATGTGTGCCACGTCTCTATGCTGAGGCGTTATCGCTCTGATCCAACACAGGTGATATCGACTGAGGAGATTGAGGTTAGACCAGATTTCACTTTTGAGAAGGAATCGGTTCAGATCTTAGATCGTGATGTAAAAGTCTTGATGAAGAAGTTTATCGCACTGGTTAAGGTACTTTGGCACAATCACAGTTTAGAGGAGGCCACGTAGGAGCCCTAAGAGGCAATGCGTCAGCAATACACTTATCTTTTTTGATCAGGTAAATTTCGAGGCCAAAATTTTCTTTTAGGGGGTAGAGTTGTAACACCCCAAAATCTAGGTAATTATTTTTGTATGTTTGTAGCACGCATATCCGCCTGTCTTAGGGGTTAAGTGATTTGGGTATGTTTGGGAGTGTCTGAGAATTCTTGGGTTCAAGCCTGGGATTGTGCAAAAAGTTTTGTTTTAGGGAATAAACCCTTGCGTATAGTAAGTATGCTTTTAAATTATTGTGGGTAAAAGCAAGCATAAAATGCCTGCTGGTCTAAGGGGTAAGTGGCACATTACCTATCCCAGTAGATTGAGGTTCGAATATTGGTGCAGGCAAGGGAGTATTTATTTTGCTACTATGACGTGGGGGGAGTTGTAGTTTGATTAAAGCACTGAAGTGGTTGAGAAGAATTCAAATTGAGTGGTTGAGGGGAGGTGTGATCGGGTGGAGGGATTTGAGGAGGAATTTTAGGAGAAAATTAAGGGAAGTGAGGGGAGAGGGAGTGTTGTGCCGAAATTGGACTTTGGCACTCAAGAAATTCGGCCAGAGTGGTATACTCTTCATTGGGTATACTCCTTATTTCGGGTTTCACTTGTATTGGTTTTGTTTGTCTCTTTTGCTGGAAAGTCAAAAGTGGTAGGGGTTCTATTTCAACTCGTTCATTTTTTTTGTTGACAACCATTTATTTGGCCGAATACTCCCTCTTACAATTTCCTTTTCTTCCTTTCTTTTCCCAAGTAATTCTACTGTTGGCCGAATACACCTTCTGCCCCCTTTTGTGATTTTGAATCCATTTCTCTACCATTCTTTTTCTTGCTTCACTATTGCCGATTTGCCCTTCTAGCTTTTCTCTTCTTTCATCCTTCCCTTTCATTTCCTGGTTGCCAAATCTTTCCTTTCTCTTGGGGCCGACCGTGTCCCTTCTCTGTTTTCTGGTAAGCATTCAGTACTTGCTGTTAAGTCTTGCACTTCGTAGCTGATTCTCTTTCTCAAGTTGTTCATAAGTGTAATTGTATGGTGTCATTTTGTTGGTTGTTGAATAAGGGCTTACTCATTTTTTGTTGGTGCCTAGGAACTTTTAAAGGGTAGAAGGTTTGTAATCAACGTTTGGGTAGGTGAAACTTCCCTCTTCACTCGATCAAAGGTAGGTTGTTGTGAGTATAACGATTGGGGTAACTTATGTGTATTCGATTGAGTAAATGCCTTAATGAATAATTGGGGATTATTGGCCAAGTGTAAGTTTCAAAGGTGTGGGCGGTTTTCTCAACAAATACAACCCAGGTGTGTAGCAGTACTCCATAAACAGTATTGGTGAAATGCTGAAAAGTGTTTAAACACTACCCAAATCGTAAATCGACAAAATCTGAAAAAATATGACAATTGACACTACACGAGCGTGCGCCCACTCGTGTAGAAATTCATATGCGTAACATGTGGGCGTTAGACTATTGAGGCCACCATGAGCGAATTCGTGTTCTTAGGCCGTTTTAGGCCATGTTGGGTCGAAATGGGCCTTGTGGGCTCAACGGGCTTGTAAGCCCCACATGAACGTGTGGAGAATATTGGGTTGAGCTGTGTAATTTACATAGTCGAGACCAATTCTGGGCTATGTGGGCTACACGAGCGTGTGGGCTCACATGGGCCTACATTATGGGCCTTGGGCCCATTTTCACTATTTGACTGTTAAGGTTGCACGGGTTGACCGAGACGACTGCGGACCTATTGATGGGTCGGTAAGTATACCTAGACCCCCGAACTGATATGAAATGACTATTATGCCCCTATGATATTAATTGATTGTTATGCCCGTATGATATAAAATGACTGTATGGCTTATGTTATGTATGACTGTATATTAGAATGCCACATACATATATATATGTTGCATACATGTGTGATATGTTGCATGGGATGGGATTATTATGATTGGAGGAAGTGTCTTTCAGACTCGTGACTCTGCTTTGCAAATATCTTGTTAGTCTGCGCAACCTGCTTGCTAATTTTTGGAGTGTAGGGATGGGTGGGTTGATTTTATCCTCACATTGATTGTTGGGCTGAACGGAGTGGAGTGTAGAGGCTGGTTGGCTAGGATTTCTGATTGCATGCCTGAACTGTTACTGTCACTAAAATGGGCTAAGGTCCACACTAAAATTGATACTGTTATCGGCTAAGGCCCAACTGAACTGAACTGTTATTGATTTGGGCTTAGGCCCAGTCTGTACTTGCCCACGGCCTGATTGACCATTTTGCTTATATGAGTTTACACACTAAGTTTTCATAAACTCACCCCTCTGTTTATCTGTACAGGTAATCCCCAGTCTTAGGCGGATCGGTGCTACAAGGGATTCGGAGGTGGCCGCACAACCGGTGCTTTTATATTTGAGTTTTATTTCCAATCAATTTGATTTGGGTATTTGTTTTGTAATAATGCCTCTTTAAATTGTAACTTTTAATTTGTGGATTTTACTTATTTTAATTCACATCTGAGAGTAGTAGGACGCGGATTTTCAAAAGATAAATGCTTTTCAAAACATCACATTTTTGTAACATGGTATAAAAGCTTCCGCACCAAACATTGTTTTAAAGTATAGTAACAAACTAATATGATCAACATTCTGCTAAAAACAACTTGAGTTTTCAATGAACAAGATACCCTAAGTTTCCGTTAAGATCATAAACGAGGTTTAATAATAAGAATGGATTTTCTAAAGAAACTATGTTTTCGAAAAACACTTCAATGTGATATTGCCAAATTCAGCCACAATGTCAGGGCCGGGTTTGGGGTGTTATAAGAAAATAGATTGGATGATCCATTGGATGCAAAAAATAGTACCAATAATTCAATAATTTACGCAGCAAAACAATAACAGAGAACCAAACTACCAACCAAATATGCATATATTCAGATCATTCAACACTAGATTCGAGGAGACAAGGAATGAGGGAGGAAGAGAAGAAGAGGATGATGATTTTGAGCAAGAATTTCAAAGAGATGGAGACAATTATGATACGACATTCCAGTCGTAATATTCTATACCAAAGGGGCCCATGACATGAAGCCCATCTTGACATGTACCTTCGACGGGTGAGAGCTCCTACAAAGGATACGACCTAGAAAAAGGAAGAAAACCAATAGAAAGGGGACACTCGCCTCGTTTTGATGATTCGAATGATGGTTAAACTTAATTTTTCATTTTCATTCTCTGGGCCTATATTAATTTGGAATAATCTTTAATTTTTATTTTTAGGAGTAGGATTAATAATAGATTTTTGTTTTCTTTTCTTTGTTATTTTAGAATTGTCTGTGTAGAAAACTTACATGAAGAAGCACAACAATTCTGAACTTCCGACGATCAAAGGAGGAAGCACCCACCAATAGCTTATGGAACTACCACGATTAATCAGGTTACATCTTTCCTTACTTGTTCAGCGCTACGCATTGAGGACAATGTGTTTTCTAAAGTGTAATTTTAATTTTTATGCTTTTATTTGATTTTTATTGTCAATTGTGTGCTTGAGCTTCTAAAAATAGAAGTGATTGGTTTGGAGCATGTATATAGGTTGATCGTATTTACTATAAATTTGATACCATATTAGAAGATTTTAAATTTTTGATTATTTGACTACTAAGTTCTATATTTTACACTGTAAATAGGCATTGAGAAATTGAATGTACCATATGATATAGGAAATAAAAGGAAATGAGCATGCTAGTATGAATGATAAATTGTTGAATTTTTTATTATTTGGTTGATTAAATTTGTGAATATTGAGATACCTAGGGATGGCCTAAGGCATTGTTTGGTATCACCCACAGTAAAAAAGCTAACTGAATTTATTCATCCTTAGTACCTATATTTGAGCCAGAAAACACTTCTTGATGAACCTTCATGTAAAATTCGAGCCAACAACATTAATTTGTATTTTCCCTTTTTCTTTTGTCTTGAATTGCACGACTATAGACGTCTAGCCATACACATTGAGGGTTAAGTAGATACATTACGACAGAATTTTGTAAAAATAGAGTGCAGTAGGAAAGATTAGTGTGATAAAGTAATTATAGGTTTCCCAATATGTACAAAAAAGAAAAATTCAAAAAGAAAAGAAAAAGTAAGAAGAAAAAGTTGTTGAAAGTAAAATCATTTGTAAATGAGAAATATATAGAAAAAGAGGAAAGAAAAGTGTCAAAGTCACCAAAAATAGAGAAGACTTGTTTATTAGTGCACAAAAACTTGTGAGCTAGCCATAGTTGTTGTATTATTCTATGACTTCCTATGGAGAAATAAGGAAGATGAGAGAAGGAGAATTAAGGCTGTGAGCAGGTAAGGGTCACTAAGGGGGAAGAATAGGGAACAATACGATGTGCCAAACTATTTTCATGCTTGAAACTATCTGATGCTGACTGTTCTTGAATTCCATACCTGTCCTAAGCCTAAAAAAGTTACAAGCTGAAAAGTCCTATGTGATCTAGGTATACTTATTTACAAATTGACATCATATGGAATAATTGCATTTATGACTATTTGTATTCTGCCAAGATAATCAAATTACTTGTATAACTTATTGATGGGTCCCTACATTGGAAATCCTTAATGCTGGTATACTTTGAAATATATTGAACTAAGGAGTTTGATATCAAAAGTGGTAAGTCAACTATATATCATGCGGAGATTATGTGTGAATATGAAATATTTAGTCATACGCTCCAAAGCTAACAGTTGTACTATATTTGCTCCAGGGTCATCTTTTCATTTACTACTTCTGTTTGCATTTCTTGAGGACAAGAAATAACTTAAGTGTGGGGGAGCTTTATCTGCCATAATTTAGTTCAGTAGATTAAAATAGTTTCACATTTAAGGAGGTTGAATACAAGCACTTTAGTTAGATTTTAGTTAAGTTTTTATTACTTTATTTAAATTCAAATAAAATGTATAATTTGAGTCTTTTATTGAGCTTAGGGGCCAAATAAGGCCTAAGGGTGAGCTAATATGCTTTGTGAGTGTGCAAGAGACCATTGAAGGTGTGCTAACTTAACATTTGTCATTGTGTTGCAACACGGAGAGATGGATGTCGCAACATAAGGTGTAGAATAAAAGAATTTCAAGATTGTTTTCAGTGTCGCAACACATGACCTGATGTGTCGCGACTTCAACTCTGTACTGGAAATAATCATGAGCTAGGGGCATTTTGGTCTGCACAACCAAACTTAAGCACGAAAGCGGCAAGTGACTTAGGGTTATGGATGACGACCACCATAAGTCTAAAAATTGGCTCATTTAAAACATGTTATGGATGTATTTTCATATTGTATAGTTTTCTTCATAGTTTTAGTCTTTAGTTTTCCCTTTTTTTAGGCTTTAGGTTTATTTCTAGTTTTTCTATTTGCTTTCATTGGGAGATTTGATCTGTAGAACTAAATCAAACTCTGGGGATTTCACACTATCTTTAAATACAATTCTGGCTTCTCCTAAACCTTAATCTCTTGATTCGTTATTCATGTCTATTCTATAGATCAATGAGGAAGTTATTCTTTTATGGGGTATTAGTAAATGGGTGTGTAACACCCTAAACCCAGCCTAGACGTTATGGCCGAATTTGGCGTGTCACATTGAAGTGTCTTTCAAAAATTGGACTTGTTGGTAAAAACTCGTTTCTAATTTTAAAACCCCTTTATTATTGTTTAACAAATCATGTTGTGAAAACATTTTCCTTATTATTTTCTATTGTTGTAATAGGTTGATTTAAAATCGCGGAAGCTTTTGAAAACTCTAATGTTTAAATTTCGTGTCTTTGTAAACAGTAATTATTTTGAAAATTTGTTTTCTCCTAATCTAGCAGTTTAAAATAAGTAAACAAGCCCAATTAAAAATTTAAACAAACATAACGGCCTTATTACATAAACAAAACCCAACGTAAACTTTAAATTTAAAAGAAAGCAAGTGTAGAACAGCTGCAGTTGTATGGCCACTTCTAAGCCACTCACAGCATCGAATCGCCTATGGCTGAGGATTACTTGTACAGTTAAAAGGAAAGGGTGAGTTTATGAAAACTCAATGTTTAATCCCCTATCAGTCAATTAGTATACAACATGCAGTAATAGTCTGGGCCTGAGCCCTATTTAATAACAGTACAGTGTGGGTCTTAGCCCAATACAGTAACAATGTGGGCGTTAGCCCAATTCTCTATCAGTATAGTGCAATAATGCAACCCTTCCCAATCTAGCCAACACACCACTCCGTACCACAAACACACCATGTAGGGATAACATTGACCCACCCAGCCAACACACCAATATTGCAACAAAGCTTTTAGTAACAGTATCGCAGCAAAGCTGCCAATAATAGTATATGTGGCAAAGCCACTAGGATAGTATACTTCCTCTATAACAGTATCCCAACCCCATACAGTATGTTATGTCATATATCATACATATATGCAGAATGTCATACTCAGTAATAGTCATATACAAATCATGAACACATCAGTCCATCTACCTTTAGGGTATAACCGTCATTTCCATCTATTAGGGGTAAAATAGTGATTTCACCCTTTAGTGGTATTTTGGTCATTTTAACTACTTTGGGTTCTTGGTATAGATATCAACCTCTCAAAAGATCCGCAGTTGCCTCGAGCAACTCCGGTAACCTAAATGGTCATAACAGTGTAAATGGGCCCAAGGCCCATTACTCGGCCCAAGTGGGCCTACACACTCGTGCGGCCCGTTCGGCCTAGTTTTTGCCACGACTATGAGACTTACATAGCCCAGTCCAGTATTTGCCACAAATCGTGGATTTCATCCGTGTGGGGCCCACGAGCCTATTGGGCCCACACGATCCATTTTGGCCCAACGTGGCCCATTTCGGCCTAAGCCCATGACAATATTCATGGAGGCCTCTACAATCATACACCCGTGATTCATTGGCTCAGTTTGACCATAGAGCGTTCACACGCCCATGTGACCTCAAAGTCCAATCTTTTGGCTTTTCAGCTTTTCGGCTTTTGCCGTACTATAGTCAAAATAGTGTGAATACACACCTGTTTTTACAACCGCTCCACGTTCCACGAGCACCAAAACCTACATTCATACAAGGCTATCCATTAGTCGCTAAACAATAGGGTTAATCCCCTTCTTTTACACCCCTAATTAAAACTAAAATTAACACTTGCCTCGATTAACAAATGTGGCTTAGCCCACTTATACCACCGATGAAGGTTGACTACAGTCTCTTTTACAGATATCTGCATTACAAATGGATTTTATTAAACAGGATTGTTTATTCATTTGGTTTAAATCCACACATGATAACTTACAGAATCGCAGAAAGCATTTGGCATTTACTTTAGGATACTAGCCTGCATACTTACCTTTGATTGAGTGATGAGAGAAAGGTTTCAACAAATTTAATCTTACCTGAAACTTTTTCACTCCTCGAGGAATTCGGATCATCAAAGAATAGCTGTCAAGACGAAAACATAATTGAAAAGATGAAGAGGGAGAGAAAGGCAATATTCGACAAACAGTTGACTAAAAAAGGGTGGAGGAAGAAGACCAAATTAGAAGAAAAATGCAATATGAATTGCCCAACACTATTCGGTCAAGGTTTGGGAAAGTAAAGGAAAGGAACGGAACAGCAAAAAGAAGAAGGGAAGAGAAAGGAGGATTCGACAGGGGAAAAGAAAGAAAAAATGCAAAAAAGGAAAAAGTGAGTAGAGAAGAAATACCAGAAGAACCTACCACATTCGACCAAAGAGAGGAAAAAAAACCCAAATGAGCAGTATACCTTTCTTGGCCGAGTTCTTGAGTGCTAGGGTCCAAATTCGGCACAAACTCCCTCCCCTCTCATCTCCTTGATTTTCTCCTAAAATCCCTCCTCAAGCCTCTGCATGACCAATTCAAACTCCATTCAAATTCTATTCAAACCCTCTGTAGTTGTGTTTCAGTCCAACTCCACTACCTACACAGCTCAAGCAGCAAAATAAACACTCCATTGTGCAACCCAGGACTTGAACCTCAGACCTCACAGTTACACAGCACGCCACCTTGCCACTAGACCACAAGCTCTTTTTGTGTCATAAAACAAGCACTATTATTTATAAGGCCTATATGCCAGTGTCCAGATTCATTTAAGAGCAAAACTAAAAATTATGCAAAAGCCAAGACTTGAACCCAGGTTTCCCAAACACTCCTATACACACCCAAATCACTTAGCCATTAAAGCAAATAAGAAATATGTGTCATATCATGCGAAAATTAAAGACGTAAATTTTTGGGGAGTTAATCCTGAAATCTTGAAAGAGTAAGCAAGCCTCCAGTTGACAGAATTAGAAAACACGGGGCTCAAGAGTTTAGAGCCGAAGATGATGATGATGCTGAACGAGTTGAATTTTGGCTCGATAATACCATTCGTGTTTTTGATGAACTATCTTGCACACTTGATGAGTGTCTGAAGTGCGCCATATCTTTATTACAAGATTCTGCCTATTATTGGTGGAACACACTTGTATCGATTGTCCCGAAGGAACGTTTTACATGAGACTTCTTTCAGACGGAATTTCGTAAGAAATACATCAGCCAGCGATTCATAGACTCAAAATGCAAGGAATTTCTCGAGCTTAAATAGGGTCGTATGACCGTATCTGAGTACGAGCACAAGTTTCATCTGAGGCTACTATGTGCTAGAGATTCGAAGAAGGACTAAATGAAGACATAAAATTACTGGTTGGCATACTTGAAATAAATGAGTTCGTGGTACTTGTTGAGCGAACTTGTAAAGCTGAAGAGTTGGGAAAAGAAAAATGGAAAGGTGAGTTTAAAGCTAGAGACTTCTGAAAGATATCTGCGGGTAAATTTCCTCAAACATCATCAAAGAAGTTCAAAAATGATAGTAGTCGATCCAAAGCTAACACAGGGATCTCTATACAAGAACAACCACCAGTGAGTTCATGGGCTAGATCGATTGGTAGTGTTGGCAATACCTGACCGAATAAGCCCGAGTGTCAACAGTGCGATAGACGATATTTTGGTGAATGTTGGGGTAAATCTAAAAATCACACTTGCTACAACTGTGGTTCGCAGGATCATTTTATTCGAGATTGCCTAGAGACAGCTAAAAAAGATAATGTTCAGAGTGCAAGACCGAGCAGTACTGCAGCTAGAGGTAGATCATCTCGTAATGTGAGAGGTAGGGACGGTGCTCAGAGGGGGACTTCAGATGCGGCTATTTGATTAGAGGCCCATGTGCCAGCTAGAGCCTATGCCATTTGTGTTAGAGAGGAGGCTTCATCTCTAGATGTCATCACCGATATATTCACTCTCTTTGATACTAGTGTAATTACTCTGATTGACCCTGGTTCAACTCATTCTTATGTGTGTGAAACATTAGTATCTAGCAAGACTCTACCTGTTGAGTCTACTGAGTTTGTGATTCGGGTTTTAAACCCCCTGGGTCGGCGTGTGTTAGTTGATAGAGTGTTCAAGAATTGCCTTTTAATGATTCGAGACTCATGTTTTCCAACCGATCTGATGTTGCTACTATTTGATGAGTTTGATATTATCCTCAGCATGGATTGGCTAACAATGCACGATGTAGTAGTGAATTGCAGAGGAAAGACTATTAATTTGCGATGTCAGAATAAAGAGATAATTCGAATTGAATATGCGGATTCGAATGGGTTACCAGCAGTGATTTCCTCGATGTTGGCTCAACAGTATTTGAGAAAGGGTTGCGAAGCTTATTTTGTATATGTGATTGACAGCAAAGTAACCAAAAAGAAGATTGAATCTATACCGGTTGTTTGTGATGTATTTCCGAAGGAATTGCCGGGATTGCCACCTGTTCGAGGGGTAGAGTTTGGTATTGAGCTAGAGCTAGGGACAACTCCGATTTTGATAGCTCCGTATAGAATGGCAACGACCGAACTAAAAGAGGTGAAAGCTCTGTTGCAAGAATTGACAGATAGAGGTTTTGCTCGATCGAGTTTCTCTCCCTGGGGTGCGTCAGTCCTATTTGTGAAAAAGAAGGATGAAACTTGAGAATGTGCATCGATTATCGACAACTCAATAAAGTGACCGTAAAGAATAAATATTTGTTGCCACGTATCGATGATTTATTTGATCAGCTTAAGGGAGCCTTGATATTTTTGAAAATTGATCTGAGGTCAGGTTATTATCAGTTGCGAGTTAGAGACTCGGATGTACCAAAAACTGCTTTTCGGATGAGATACGACCATTATGAGTTTTTAGTGATGCCATTCGGACTCACTAATGCTCCTACTATTTTCATGGATCTGATGAATCGGGTATTTAGACCGTATCTAGATCGGTTTATGGTTGTATTCATCGATGACATTCTGATCTATTCGCGTGACGAAATCGACAATGCCGAACACTTGAGACTTGTGTTACAAATTTTGCGTGATAAGCAATTGTACGCGAAGTTCAGCAAATGTGAGTTTTGGTTGAATGAAGTTAGTTTCTTGGGGCATGTCATTTCAACATCGGGCATTCAGGTTGACCCGAGTAAAGTTTCAGCTATACTTGATTGGAAACCTCCAAGAAACGTTTCTGAAGTTCAGAGTTTAGTAACACCCCAAACCCGACCTAGACGTTATGACCAGATCTGGCATGTCACATGGAAAGGTTGTTTTAAAGAACTTGGAATTTTAAAAGAAAAACATTCTTCGCGTTGTGTTAACATTTTGAACTCAAGAGAGTTTTAAGGTTGCCTTGCAAAAATTCTCATTAATAATACTAACAGTCAAAAACAGGTTTTATGATACAAAAATTGAAAACTAGTGGTATTTCGAAACGTGATATTTCAAAAACAGTGTTTGCAGTTTTAGGAAAAAAAATTTTGATTTTAATTATTTAATCGCTTGTCATCTTTTGTTAACACTTGAAAGAAATGATTGTTTATATTTTTATTTTAGAAAAGCTCCATATTTGACATCTCATAAAAGATGTAACCCAACGCTTGATGTAACACCTTCCAGAATCGTGATGTAAACCTAGGATCTCTATCTGATATGATAGACACGGGTACCCCATGCAACCTCACAATCTCTGCCACATATAACTTGGCTAACTTCTGCAACGAATAGTCGAGACGAATGGGTATGAAGTGAGCGGACTTTGTCAACTGATCGACAATCACCCACACTGAATCTTTCCTAGTAGGCGTAGGAGGTAGCCCACTAACAACGTCCATCGTTATCCTCTCCTACTTCCAAAGTGGAATCTTCACCGGCTGTAGCAACCCCGAAGGCAACTGATGCTCTGCCTCCACCTGTTGACACGTCAAGCATTTACTTACAAACTCAGTAACTTCTTGCTTTAGACCTGAC
This sequence comes from Gossypium bickii, assembly GCA_025503065.1. Taxonomy (NCBI): domain Eukaryota; kingdom Viridiplantae; phylum Streptophyta; class Magnoliopsida; order Malvales; family Malvaceae; genus Gossypium; species Gossypium bickii. Next base: position 76,845,498 of record CP106713.1, read on the forward strand.
CACCAAAACTGTTTGCGCAAATCTCGATACATCTTGCTCCCACCGGGATGCATTGCGTAGGGTACTATGCGCTTCCCGTAGAATCCTCTGTCTCAACTCGGAATCATTCGGCATACAAACCTTTGCACGAAAGCATACTACTCTATCACTGTTTAGACCAAAACCTTCTGTCTCACCACCTTTCACTTGCTGAAATTGAGAACTTAACAATACATCCGATAACTGTCTCTCTTTAATCTGACTTACCCATGAAGGCTTCACTTGAAGTTTGGCTACCAAGCTTCCATCTTCATACAAACTGAGATGAACAAACATTGCCCTTAGATCTGATATCACTTTACGGCTCAATGCATTCGCCACCACATTGGCTTTACCTGGGTGGTACTCAATCGAGCAGTCATAATCTTTCAACAGTTCAATCCACCTCCGCTACCTTAAATTCAACTCTTTCTGGGTAAGGAGATATTTCAAGCTCTTATGGTCGGTGTAGATAATTGACCTTTCTCCATACAAGTAGTGTCTCCAAATCTTCAAGGCGAGCACTACTGCAGCTAACTCCAGATCATGAGTGGGATAATTCACCTCAAGTGGTCTTAATAATTGAGACGCGTACGCTACTACCTCCCCTTCTTGCATTAGTACAAATCCTAACCCTGTGTGCTACTCATCGCAATAGATGACAAACTCCTTTCTAGCCTTAGGCTGAATCAATACTGGTGCCTCAGTCAAAATCTCAAAGCTTTCCTGTTGTTTATCGGTCCATACAAACGGTATCCCTTTCCGTAATAGCTTGGTTAATGGAGTAGCAATCAATGATAATCCCTCGATGAACCTTCTGTAATACCCAGCTAACCCAAGAAAACTTTGAATTTCAGCTACTGACCTCGGTGGTTTTCACTCCAACACAGCTTCAATCTTTCGGGGATCAACCCTAATCCCCCCCGCATACACAACATGTCCCAAAAAGGTAACTTTCTTTCAACCAAAATTCACACTTGCTGAATTTAGCATACAGTTGCTTCTCCCTCAAAATCTACAGAGCTACTCGAAGATGCGAATCATGCTCCTCTTCCGTCCTTGACTAGACCAAGATATCGTCTATGACCACCACGATAAACCGATCCAAGTAGGGTTGGAATACCCGATTCATCATATCCATAAATCTAGTTGGTGCATTCGTCAACCCAAATGACATCACTAAGAACTCGTAGTGACCATAACGACTTCAAAAAGCAGTTTTATGAATATCCGCCTCTTTGACCTTTAGCTGGTGGTACCCCGACCTCAAGTCTATCTTTGAGAAGATCGAAGCACCTCACAGCTGATCGAGTAGATCATCAATCCTAGGCAACAGGTATTTGTTCTTAATCGTCAACTTGTTCAATTGCCTGTAGTCAATGCACATTCGCATTGTCCCGTCCTTTTTCTTAACAAATAACACCGGCGCTCCCCACAGTGACACACTTGGTCCGATAAAACCACGGTCTAACAACTCTTGAATCTAGGCTTTAAGTTCTACCAATTCCTTCGGCGCCATTCTATACGGGGCAATGGACACCGGAGCTATTCTCGGAAGTAGATCAATGCCAAAATCTACTTCGCGATCTGGAGGTAACCCTAGAAGCTCTTCTGGAAAGATGTCTATGAACTCCTTCACTGTTCTAACATCCTTTACAGACAGTTCTTTGGCCTCCAAAGCACTGATGAAAGCTAGAAATGCCTCACACCCTTTCTGAACCATCCTTTCAGCCTTTAAAGCAGACACGACATTGGACAGATAATTCCTTCTTTCACCTATCACCAACACCTCCTTATCCTCGGGAGTCTCCAATGCCATACGCTTAGCAGCGCAATCCAAGTTTGCTGGATACTTAACTAACCAGTCCATACCTAAAATCAAGTTGAACTCGCTGAATGGCAATTCCATCAAGTCAGTCGGGAAAACAATCCCTTGTACTTCTAAAGGCACCTTTCTAAAGAATTTGTTCACCACTACAGATTGTCCTAAAGGGATAATCACTGTCATCTCTCTAGAACCAATCCCAAATTCTCTGTTTGAAGTCTTAGACACAATACTAGCAACATATGAATGTGTAGACCCAACATCTATCAAAGTTGTAAAAGGGCACCTAAAAAATAAAGAACGTATCGATTATGAAGTCCGGTGCATCACCATCCTCTTGACGTCTAGCTGCATAAACCAATCCAGGCTGTCTTGCATTTGTACCCTCAACACATCTGCCCGGTGTCCCACGACCTCAACCAAAACCATTTTCTCCTTTGGCCAGACTACGACCTCTCGGCGGCTGCTGACCACCTATTCTAGCCTGTGGATAACCCTGACCTACTGGCTGCGCCCTGTCTGGCTCTTGTGGACAGTCCCTTATCCGATGATCCATAGATCCACACCTGAAGCATCCTCTATTACATACCCAACACTCCCCCGAATGGAGTTTCCCACATCGAGCACACTGTTGAGACCGACCAACTGCAACAGGCTTTGCAACTCGACTCGGTCCATCAAACCTAGGCCTCTTTTGGAAACCCCCAGCAGATCCTAACGACCCAAAGTTCCTCTTGTTCCTACCCCTATCCTTATCCCGATTCTGCCTCTCAGATCGCTTTATCTCTTCCTCTATCTTTGCCTTATCAACTAGAGTAGCAAACTCTCTTTCTCGTTGCGGAGCTATCACTACTCACAACTCGTCCCTCAGACCATCCTCAAACCGAACACAATGCTCGTAATCAGTTGCGACGATACCCCGAGCATAACAGTTTAGGTGCAGGAACTCCGCCTCATACTCTGCCACCGACTTATTCCCCTGGACCAAGTTTAGGAATGCCTTCCTCTGGGCGTCCACATAACTCGCTCTTACATACTTTCCCTGGAACGTTGTCTTAAAGAAATCCCAGGTAATACGATCCGCTGAAGTACCCTCCTTTACTGTGAGCCACCACTGATACGCCTCATCTCATAGGAGGGACACTACTCTTTTCAACTTTTCTTCTGCGGTACAGTCAAGATCATCCATGATTCGTTCAACAGCTTCCAGCCAGTACTCAGCTACGTTAGGAGCCACACCAGAAATACCCCTAAATATCTCGGCCCCATTTGCTCGATGTCGCTCTGGAATAGATTTTTGAGCTACTGATCCTATGCTAGCTCCAGCAACCCGCTCCAAAACACGTAGTATAGCTTGGGACAAAGCATTGTCCCCTCCAGATCGATCCTGAAATCCTGCTTCTGCTACTGGTGAGGCTGGCACTTCACCTTCCGGCCCATGTCCTGATTCCGAGGGTTCAGCCTCAATACCCCGGCCTCTACCACGGCCGCACATACCACATCCACATCCTCTGACACTCATGATTATGGATTGAAATTAATCTGATTAAAAGTTTTATGACTGTTTATTAACGGATAACATATGAAGCTAGAATTTAGAAGTAGTTTTTTCGCAATAACGTATTTCTAAAGATCTCATTCTCTAAAATAAAATATCTTAAAACTAACATTCACCACACCATACAGCATAAACTTTTCATGCAAATCAACCAAGAGTCAGACGACTTACCGTACGAATTTGGTGCTGGAGATTCGGGTGCCATACTTCCAGAAAACATGTATTTTCTAAACCATATCTCAAACCAACTAAAAAAGCATTTTTAAACCTATTCTACAATCACGTTTTGCAACCGGGCTCTGATACCACAATTGTAACACCCCAAACCCGGCCTAGACATTATGACCGGATCTGGCATGTCACATGGAAAGGTTGTTTTAAAGAACTTGAAATTTTAAAAGAAAAACATTCTTCGCGTTGTGTTAACATTTTGAAACTCAAGTGAGTTTTAAGGTGGCCTTGCAAAAATTTTCATTAATAATACTAATAGTCGAAAACAGGTTTTATGATACAAAAATCGAAAACTAGTGGTATTCTGGAACGTGATATTTTAAAAACAGTGTTTACAGTTTTAAGAAAAAAATTTCGATTTTAATTATTTAATCGCTTGTCATCTTTTGCTAACACTTGAAAGAAAAGATTGTTTATATTTTTATTTTAGAAAAGCTCCATATTTGACATCTCATAAAAGATGTAATAACAGTATAAAATCAAAACCCAAATTCAAGTTACGGAGGCCTTATTACATGACAAAATCCCAAATTAAAATAAGTTTAAATAAAAAAAAGAATTTACGTAAAAAGTGATGCATGGCCACCTCGGAGTCCACCTCGGCTCCAAATCCGCATCTAGGAGTTACCTGGAATATTAAGCAGAGGGGTGAGTCACCGAGACTCAGTGTGTAATTCCCCTTATAAATGCAACCTGGGCCTAAGCCACAGAACACATTGGGCCTTAGCCCTCACAATATGGCATATCAACAATTGTATGCAATGCACCCCAGCCCAACCTAGTTTTCCGTCCTCTACATCACCTGAACCAGCCGAACACTTGTGGCACCAAGCCACTGTGGTACCAAACCACTATGGTTCCAAACCACTGTGACAGAGTCACTAATAAATGCATATGTGGGGCCAACCCATTGTGGTACCAAACCACTCTGACAATCACTGATAAATATATGTGGTACCAACCCACTGTGGTACCAAACCACTATGACAGTCACTGATAAATATATGTATGTGGTGTCAAACCACTGTGGTACCAAACCACTACGACATAGTCACTGATAAAAATATCTGTGGGGCCAACCCACTGTGGTACCAAACCACTCTGGCAGTCGCTGAATCACACTTCCCCTTTCAATATCATAACCCAAATCCCCATGCATTATGAAGTCATAATATAATGAGTGCAACATATGTCAATGTCAATTACGCGACCAAAGCATACTATATTCACGATAAAATTTTTACATAACATAATCAACTAACTTGGTATCTCTGATCTTTACCCCTCCCAAGGGTAACTCAATAACCATTACCAATGATTCGGCTTTTAAGAAATTTACGAACTAATTGATAATCAAACAGAAGATGGTGTGAGTATTACACACCTGATTACGCGTAAAACTAGACTCTCTATGTCAACACTCTCACTAGCAGGAATAACAGTGATTTGCCTATCCAGGGCAGACATCGGCTCTCTACCACAACCCGGTAGAAAGTCTCGAACCGTCAACATAGCACGTCTTTTAAATTTAGGAGCAGAGATTACGGGTCTACTCCCCTCCTTAGTTTGGCTAGCACTCGCATCCATGAAGAGACTTGATCAGTACAGTACTATAGTGAAACAATGATTTTCCCCAACAGGGGGTTTAATTATGACAGAGTAAACGAATAGAGGCTGATCACAAAGAACAAAAGAGGGGCTCCTTACCTTAAGTACCTGAATGGAAAGGTAAGATTCAGTAATCAACAAACCTTCAAAACATTCAGCTACTGGGGTTTCCCGGAGTGAGCGTTCCAAAATGATAGAGAAGAGGAGGGATTAGCCGAAATCTAACCATAAGAAAAAATAGCCATTCGGTTATGACCACACTGAACCGAAAAAGAAAGAGAAAGAATCGAAAGAGTCTCCCTTACCTTGCACAAATAGAACCCAATTGAAGAGGAGACTTTTGGCAAACCACAGGAATGCTTCTTGATGTTCGGTCGATAATAGTAGGTGAGAGACACGGGTTTAGTTTGATACAAGGGGTGATTCGGCCTTAGGAAAAAAAAGAGAATAGAGTAGAACGAAGAAGTAAATAAGAAAGACAAGATTCAGTTATGGCACACATACTCAAAAAGAACAACTCAAAATGGCCACAAAGGAGATCCGGCTATGGGGAAGAAACAAGTTGTAAGAGATGAACAAAGGTGATTCGGCCCAAGAGAAAAAACAAGGAAGACGAAAAGAAAAATGAAGAAGATAGAAGCTATGTAGAAGAGAAAGAGGGTTTTGACTTAATGAAGGATGTAGAGAAAATGAAGGAGAAAGGTTTCGGTTATGGTGGAGAATCAAATTGTAGAAGGTGTAAGAGAGGTTCGGCTAATACCAAAAACAAGAAGGAGAAGAAGAGAGAAAAATGCTACGGTTTTTGTTAAAAGAAATGAATGAAACTCGAAATGCAAAAGAAAGAAAAGCTTCTAAATGAGTTTCAATTCCACTCCTCTTTTTTTTCCAAATGGCATAAATCGCACACACTACCCCCTTATGACCGAATGTTGAAAACAAGGATGCCTAAAGGAACCCAAAAGGAAATAGCACACCCCCCACACTAGCTCAAAATCGAAAATGCTCCCCTTGCATTTCCCTCATTCGGCCAAACTCTCATCCACCTCCCCACTCCTTGATTTGCTCCTTACTTCACTCTCCATCCACCAATTTAAATTGTTTGACCAATTCAAACTCCCCCAAGCTCTCTGGTCCATCCATTTCAAATGATTTGACTCATTCAACAACCACCTTGAAGAGTCCCAGCAGAATACCAACACTCCACCACCTTAAGCACAAAAACTAAAGCCCTACATGCTGCAGATGAGACTGGAACTCCTTCCCCCCTGCTCAGCCAATGACGCCTTCCCCATTGCATTGCTAATGATGCTGCCACCACTTGGACACAAGCTCATTTGTGTCAACAAGCACACGCAAATAATCTTAAGGTCTGCTTCCTCTAGCTCTCCCCCCTAAAGTGCCCAAAAAGCAAAATTTTTCTAAAGCTCTGGCTCGAACCCGAGCCTCCCCAGGACCCCCAAGCACACCAAAATAACAAGCTAAACAAGCCAAACACATAGAGTAGCATAAAATTTAGAACCCCTAATTCCAGGATGTTACAAGTTTTCTGGGACTTACCGGATACTATAGACGCTTCATGAAAGGGTTTTCTATGATTGCAGCTCTGATGACAAAGCTATTACAGAAAGACGTTAAATTTGAGTGGTCAAAAAAGTGCCAGAAGAGTTTTGATCAGCTAAAAACCTTACTAACGGAAGCTCCAATGCCTGTTCAGCCAGAGTCGGGAAAAGAGTTCGTTATTTTTAGCGATGCATCCTTAAATGGTTTGGGTTGTGTTTTGATGCAGGAGGGTAAAGTTGTAGCTTACACCTCGAGACAATTAAAGCCGCACGAAAAGAACTATCCGACACATGATCTCGAGTTGGCTGCTATAGTTTTTACTTTAAAAATATGGCGTCACTATCTATTCGGAGAAAAATGTCTTGTCTATTCAGATCACATGAGTCTAAAATATTTAATGACTCAAAAGGATCTGAATTTGAGAGAACGATGATGGTTGGAGCTATTAAAAGATTAAGAGCTCATGATTGATTATCACCCCGGGAAAGCTAATGTGGTGGCTGATGCACTTAGCTGAAAGTCACTATTTGCTTTACGTGCAATGAATGTGGATGTAACTATGATTGATGATGGTGTGATTATTGCAGAATTGAAAGTGAGCCCACTGTTCGTACAACAGATTCGCAAAGCTCAAGAGGTTGATAATGACTTAATAATAAAAAGGAGTCAATGTGGCTCGAGTGCTTCAGATTATTAGTTAGATGTTGAGGAATGTCTACGGTTTAAAAATCGAATATGTGTACCCAAGAACCCTAAGTTGATTCGAATGATCTGTGATGAAGCTCATAATAGTAGGTTGTCAATTCACCCAGGTAGTACGAAGATGTATAACGACCTGAAACTGCATTACTGGTGGCATGGTATGAAACGAGATATTTCAGACTATGAGTCGAAGTGTTTAATATGTCAACAAGTGAAAGTTGGGCATCAGGTACCATCGGGACTACTTCAACCGATTATGATACCTAAGTTGAAATGGGATCAAGTCACGATGGATTTCATATCTGGGTTGCCATTGACATCGAGCAAGAAAGACTCAATCTGGGTTATTGTTGATAGATTGACAAAATCGGCCCATTTTATTCCGGTACGTACGAATTTTTCACTTGATAATTTAACTGAGTTGTACATATCTCAGATCGTACGATTGCATGGAGTACCTATTTCTATTGTTTCGGATAGAGATCCGAGGTTTACATTGCAGTTTTGGAAGAAACTGCATGATGCTTTAGGTACTAAATTACACTTCAGTACTGCTTTTCACCCTCATTGGATGGTCAATCCGAACGTGTTATTCAAATACTCGAGGATATGTTGAGATGTTGCATTCTTGAGTTTAAGGGTACGTGGGAACGATACTTGCCTTTAATTGAATTTGCATACAATAATAGCTTTTAATCAAGTATCAAAATGGCACCTTATGAAGCTTTGTATGGTCGTAAATGTCGTACACCTTTATATTGGACCGAATTAAGTGAAAGCAAGATACACGGGGTCGATTTAATTAAAGAGACTGAAGAAAAAGTAAAAGTGATTCGAGAAAATTTAAAAGCTGCGTCAGATCGTCAAAAGTCATATGCGGACTTGAAATATAAAGATATCAAGTTTCAGGTGGGTGACCGAGTATTTTTGAAAGTGTCACCATGGAAAAAGATACTTAGATTTGGTCGTAAAGGAAAGCTGAGTCCGAGATTTATTGCACCGTACGAAGTTATTGAGCGTATTGGGCCAGTTGCATACAGGCTGATGTTGCCATCTGAGTTAGAGAAGATTCACAATGTTTTTCATGTATCGATGCTTCGATGATACAGATCCGATCCTTCTCATGTGATTAGCCCATCAGAGATTGAGATTCAGCCAGACTTTTCTTATGAAGAAGAATCGATTCGTATCTTAGCTCGTGAAGTGAAAGAATTACAAAGCAAGAAAATCTCGTTGGTTAAAGTAATGTGGCATAAGCACGGGGTTGAGGAAGCAACCTGGGAACTCAAGAAATCAATGAAAGAATGCTAGCCACACCTATTCATTGGTAAGATTTTCGGGGACGAAAATCCCTTAAGGGAGGGAGAGTTGTAACAGCCCGATTCTAGCCTTAATTGGAACGGTGGTTTCGGGACCACGAATCCGAGTTGAAAAAATTTTTAAGTATTATTTTCTGAGTTAATTGTGTGTGAATTAGCATGTGTGCAAGTTTCGTATAAAAATTTGAGTGTTTGTGTGCTTAATTAAATAAAAGGACGTAATAGCTTAAAATGAAAATTTGATGGTTAGTTGTGATAGTGCTAATTTGAGAGTGGCTTTTTAATGTTGAATCCTTGAAGGGAAAATATCCCATTTCTTATAGTAGTGGATGACATAAGGTCAAGAGTGACCTTATTATTATGATTTTTATAATAAGCCATTAAAGGTTAAAATGGTAAATATTATAAAATTTTGTAATTAAAATAAAACGTAAATTAGATGACCATGCATTTGTTCTTCTTTTTGACCCAAAAACACAAAAGAAATAAAATAAGAAAGCTTAGCACATTCGACCTTGGATTTTGCTTTATCTAGGTATGTAATTTGTTCGGTTTTTGATAATTATTACGTTTTTGAGATCGTTGCTTTGAATACTATTCGACCTATGTTAGAATTTTTGAATTTGATGCATGTTTGATATTCGGCCATTGATGAGTGCTTATGTTTTGTAATGTTTGATGGTAAAATATTAAGGATATTTTTTGAATTAACATGTTTTGAATTGGAAATTTTGGTGAATTTGAGTGTTATGGATTAAATTGCAAAAATAAATAGTTGAGGGACTAAAATGCAAAATAAATGGATTGCGTGGACTTATATAGGCATGAGGAGCATTCGGCCCTAAAGGAGTAAATTCAAATTATGTGTATTTTGTGTTTTGTGCAATAGGGACTAAATTGTAAAAGTTGTAAATGTCAGGGGTAAAATGGTGATTTGCATAATTAAGTGTTTTTGGATTAAATTGAATGAAGATATATTTGAATGAGCTTAATTTGGAATTATTTAGATCAATAACAAAAAGAAACAGGATTGGATCGGGGAAAGGCGAAGTTGAACGAATAGCCGGTAAACCCTAATCCGTCGATTTCTGAGGTAAGTTTTTAAGCAATTGGGTTAAATCGAATTTATTCTATATTACAGGTCTATGTTAAATGGTGGTAAGTATATTAAATATCATATTGCCGAATGTGTTAATGAAATTGGTATAAGTTAGCCAAATGTGAGGTTGCTTGGAGGTTGGATTTAATTGCATGAAATGTATATCTATATGTTAATGATGCAAATAGATATGAGGGATATTAAATTAGGATATGAATATATCCAAAGGAAATGTTGGTTACATGTTAATTGATCTAGGGGAATGCCTTAGAAAATATTATATTTTAAGTCTTGAAGTGGAGCTAGGCAGATGAGGCCTTAAGAAAATTTATAGGGGAAATTGGATATACAAATGGGCTTGTTAAAGTGGCAAGGAGGCGCCACTTAAAGCCTCAGTAAATGACGCCATAAGCAGTGCAAGGGGGCCTAGTTTCGAGCAGCAAGGGCTGCAATTAGGAGTTTTATTTTGCAGCAAAGATGGGCAGTGGTGGACGGCATTGGGAGACTGAAGGGATGAGCTTTAGATGTGATTAAATTCCTTTTAAAATTCGACCAAAGGGAGGAGATAATTGTTGTTTTATTTAAATTATTTTAAATGGGTAAAGAAGAGAAGTTTTAGGAGAAAAAGAAGGGATTAGATAGGGGGAAGAGAGTTGGCCGAATGGAGGGGTCTAGGTATGGTATTTTCGACAAAAGGGAGGAGGATGAGGCCATTTGCTTTCTTTTCTTTTCAATTGTGCCTCTGCCAAAAATTCTTTCTCTGTTGAAAACCAAAAGTGAATCTTCTCTTTTCCTTTTTATTTTGTCAAAGCCAAAAACACAAGTAAGCCTAGCCGATTTCTTTATCTTTTTCTCTTCCATATAGTCGATTTGATCATAGCATTAAAAGCCGAAATATTCCTTGTGCTAGCCGAATATTCATTTATCACCATTGCTGAATTGCTCAACCTTTCTCTTATTCTTTTCACGATTTTCCAAAAGCCGAAAGTAAGTTCTTCTTAGACCATAGCCGATTGTTCATTAAATCCCAAAAGCCGAAACCTACTGATCACTATCTAGTGTACATAGCCGAGTATCTCTGTGGGTTCAAGCAAGGGTGCAGTCGACTTCTGTAGTAAGGGTAAGGATCAACTGTTGTTCTTTTCTTTCTTTTCTTTTGGGTTAGCTGAAATTAGGACTCTAATCTCTTTTACTGTTCTTTGGCCGAAACTATGAAGGAGGTTTTGGGATTTGGTTGTTGTCGACTACAAGGAGGAGATTTTTCGGGATTTTAAGATCCAAGGTAAGCCATGATCGGTATTCGGCCAAGGGCCATTTTCATAGATCTTGTACAAAAGGCTGACCCTAACATGTATCATGTAGGATTTCGACATCTCCATAGCCAAGTGACTATTTTCGGGATTTAGATCCACAAGGTAAAGGAGTAGGAACATTGGGCCAAGGCCATATTAAATGTTAGTGACAGCTGATTCTGACATTGATTTATTAGGAGGAGTATAAGCTGTTTCGGTAGACTTTCGGGGTTCAGTGAAAGTGTTAGTACTAGGTGTGTAGCCCTACACTAACTCCTAATAGATCTATGGTATTGATATTAATATATGTGTTAATGAAACTATGAAAATATGGCTAAAGGTACCATTCAATGGTACGATGGATTTAGGTACGTTATCCATTAGTGCTCTGTTAGTAATATTGTGAATAATGAACATGACACATATGAGAATTTGTTACGAATGTGAAATAAGGTAAATTGCATTATTTCTGCATATTTGTATGACACATGGGCATACGGGTGATATGAAAAGGGGAAGTGATCTGGTGGTTTTTACCACAATATCTGGTGACTCATGTCACATAATCTGAATGTGGTGACTTATGTCACATATTATTATCTGGTGACTCTGTCACATTATCTGGTGGCTATGCCACAATTTATAAGGGCAATGTGCATGTTGTCTGTAGCGACTGCCTTCGATGGTGTGTAGCGGATGGAGGGTCGATTTAGTAATCCCCACGGTGTGATTGGTTGGTACGGGTGATGTGTAGAGGATGGATATCTAGGTTTGGGTTCGGGATTGCATCATTACCTAAATTTGCTATGTATATATATGATTTGATATGCCTAAATCGTTTGGGACTTTGTGTTGGCTGTTACACACTGAGTCTGTTTGACTCACCCCTCGTGGGCTAACATTTTGCAGGTGACACTCAGTAAATGGACCGGATCGGCAGGAACTTAGTGGTGGCCATGCTCAGCTCAGAGTTATCTTATTTTTAGTTTTTATATTTAAGATTTGGATTTATTTCGGGTTTTGTTTTGATGTAATAAGGCCATTACTATTAGACTGTTTTATGCATGCATTTTATTTGGTTTATTAAGATACAATTATTTTTAAATCAAGATTAAATAACTTTTCCTTAAAATAAATTTTTAAATGTTTGACACCTAAACACATATGATTTTTAATTTAAAAGTAAACTCCTAAACAACTCGGCATTTCTTTTAACTTATAGTTTTCAAATATGAAGATAAAGTTTTAATTAATCATAGACTTCTATGACGACACCGTTTTCAATTCAATCACAACTCAAATCAATTTCTTTTCAAAATGACCCAAATTTTCTGAACTAACAAACAAGCTTTTGAAGTATTTTACTCGAGGAGCATGCCAGATCCGGTCGAGGCTCGTGGGCCGGGTTTGGGGTGTTTCAATGATTGTATTATTCAATGAGTAATGATAAATCCTTGTTTACCATTTTTGGTTTAAATCATTTTGAGTAATATTGATAATTTGCAATAGATTGCTTAAAACTTACTAAGCTATAATAGCTTACTTGGTGTGTTTATTGCATTGTTCCATAGATTTTGAAGTCGAAGCTCGAGCTCGGGGATCATCGTCAAAGTCAATCACATTATCATCTATTTTGGTACCTTTTTGTATTCGAACTTAAGGTCTATGGCATGTGTAGGCTAAATTACTTGTTGAAATGTCTTAAATGGTGTAAATGTGATTGTATAAAGATGTCATGCAAAAATGGCTATATTTCTATGTTTGGGTTCACTTGTTTATGCATGAAGTGATGTATATGTTTGTGCATTATAAGTCTTGATATAGGCATGTTTTGGTATGTATGTTATGTGAATTCATGAAGGGTGCTTTATTTATATATTTCGAATGAGTGTTCATGAATGAAGTATATGCTCAATGATGTTAAAGTAGGTACTTGAATATGGTTAGTCACGATTGGTCATGGTCTTATTCTCTTTGGGTATGTTCGGCTAAATTATAATCTTAATTTTAAAAAAAATTTCAATTTATGATATGTGAGTTTATTAATGAATAAATTGAAGCATGCTCACTTGTTAATACATGACTAAAGTATTGACTTAATCTAGTGTTCATAATGTTCATTGGATGATATATATATTCGGGTATGAGTTTTGCAATGGGAAATTTTTGTAGTGAACGATCAATTATGATATGCATGTGATTAAGTTATTATAGTATTTGAGTGGTATATGTTGAATAAGAGAAATATATATATATATTCGGCCATAGTATACAAATTGACCAAATGAATAGTGTTTAGTTATTTGAATGTAAGTAATTTTAATTGATGATAATGACATCGTTTGTGATATATTCAATAATGTTTTAATATTAGAAGGGATATACATATTTAATTGTGAAAGTATAGTTTGGTACGTATCAATTAATGAAGTAGTTTTTATAAGGTGCTTTGACTTGTGGTTGGTAAAGTAATGCCCGTAACCCTAATCCGGCGACGGATATGGGTTAGGGGTGTTACATTCATACAAGGCTTTCCATTAGTTGCTAAATAATAGTGTAACATCTCCAAACCCGGCCCACAAGCCTTGACCGGATCTGGTTATGTCACTGCGGAAAGATGGTTGAAAATCTTTTTGACTTTTGGTTAAAACATGAAAATTTTTAACTTTTGAAAACCATGTCCATTTAAAATTATAAATAAAACTTTGTTATTATAAATAATCCATATTAAACTTTGGTGTAAAAATAATTTAAATTGAATCAAGACATAATTGAAATAATACCAAAGATAATAATAAAAATGCCCTTATTACAAAAAAAAAAAAATAATCCAAGTACTTGATTTTAAAGTGCATAAAAATATTTAAAAAGTCTTCTTCTGCATGGGCCACCTCGTAACCACTCCAACCCGGTCCGATCATCATGTCACCTGCGATGTTGGTTAAATAATTGGGTGAGTCATACAGACTCAGTGTATAATTAAACCATCGAGATCCACCCACATGCTAGCCACACAACATCCCAATTATCAAATGCAACATGTAAATATAATCATTTAGACATTACCACAATCTGGGCTTGGCCCACAATCAAATATTCAAGCACTGGGCTAGGCCTTTTTCTCATCAATCCACTGATCACTGGGCTTGGCCCATTTCCACATATGTTCTCAAAACATACCTATCCACGTGTCATATTGGGCTTGGCCCATTTCCATATCATTTCATAACGGAACAATGCAACATGAAACCCAACCCAAACCTAAGGTCCACCCTCTACACACCCCCTTATCCAGCCTACCACACACCAAGGGACTATTGAGTCACCCTCTCATTTTCCCTCCAAAAAGGCAACCAATGCCATCCACGATGTAGCGCGTAGCTAACGTCAAACCACGATGGGGCACACAGCAACCCATCAAGCCACGATATGGCACAGAGCCGATATCAACCACGGTAACCACGCAAACTAAATCGCAAAGATCCACAACACGACCTCAGTCAGTGCCAATCCACGATGTAGCACAAAGTTGACATCAACCACGTACTCGAAATGCACCCTGTCCTTCTTTCATACCCCACCCATGCACATGTAACATGATATAATGACAAGGTGATGCATGTGCATGTCATTCACACAAATATAGGCATACACTCATATTTAAATCAGTGATCACATAGTAACAAGTTTGCCACTAACCTGGTCATCGTCATACCCCTTAAAGGTATCCATTACATTTATATCACTGCACTTATTAGTACGCATATAACATAAGCAGATATCACACAAAACCCGGAAACAATGGCTAACTACACACCTTATAACCTGAAGCTCTAAACCCTCGATCCCGATGCTATCGCTCAACGAAACTACGGCTACACCGCTCAGTAGCTTTCACTCACATCGCCCACACCACGTGGCCAATCTCGTCTGAGAAAAGCGAATCTCTTCTTGAACTTTGGGATGGGAGCTTTCCCTTTCCCCTCTTGACTGGCACTCGCATCCATCGACAATACTTAATCAGAACCACACGATTAATCAACGAAGTCATAATCTATTATTAACGAATCTAAATCACTTACTAACATCCTTACCAAAGAGGTGAGCACCCCCTATTTATAGAACTAAATTTCGGCTCACACCTACCCACATCCAGCAACACCGAAAATGCCCCCTCAAACTCCCCAAATTTGGCCACCAACTCAACTCCCTTCCAAATCCCATTATTTGCTCCTACATTTCCTCCCTGACACTCATTCAAAAAGTTTGAATGAGTCAAACCTCCACCTAGCCGAATTTAAAAACAAAGACCAAGTCTTCCCTCATCTTTTAAGCATCCAAAAGCTGCCCAACTCCTTACCTCACTGACGCAAAAACAAAGGCAGTCTTGCCTTGTCGCACTCGAACACCGCCCCTTCCCTGCACACCGAGGCGTCACTTCTCCAATCTCTTAGTGGCGTCTCCCTTGCCACACTACCAGCCCAATTCTTGTATCTAATTCTCCCAAATAATTCTCTAAAGATACCTACAGCCAAGCTCCCCTTTAATACTTGAAAAAATCCAAAATTTTCCTAAATCCTCCCCTTCAATCCGAGCATTCTTAAACCCTCTAAAACACATCCAAGCATGCTCAAAAATCTACCATCACTTAAATTATACCCAACATGCATAGCCCCTAAACCAGGGTGTTACAATTCTACCCTCCTTAAAAATAATTTCGTCCTCGAAATTACTTGACTAACGAACGTCCGTACAACCTATCTTACCACCCTACGCTTATGCTGCGCACTCTGATCTTAGTAAACCTATCATACATCCCAAACACAGTCTCTAAGTTTGCACTCAAAATTCGAAACACCTCTCTTAGCAACACAGAAAAGGGCTAACTCACAAGCAAGCAAAGCAATTAAAGCATGTACCAAAGCAAAGGAGCTTACCCGATATCACATCCTTGGTTGACTCTGACTAGAACCATTCCCTCCATGGCTTGAACCACGACTCCTCGTTGCTCGAGGACAATTCTTAACTAGGTGTGCCTTAGATCCACATCGAAAGCATTCTTTACTATTTCCCCAACACTCTCCTGTGTGAGGTCTTCCACATCGAACACAAGAACGATTCCGATACTCAGCAACTGGCACAGGTGAACGTACCCTATTCTCAACTCTTGATCTTTTCTTAACATCTCCAGGCTATGCCGACGGTCCAACACTTCTCTTATTCCCGTTACTATTCTTTTCTCAGTTTTCCCTTACAGTCCTCTTAACTTCTTCAGCTATCCGAGTTTTCTCCACTAGCACCGCGAAGTCTCTCTCTCTCTCTGCGGAGCAATCAGCACTCGAAGTTCATCTCACAACCCGTCTTCAAACTGGACACACCTCTCATAGTCGGTGGCCACGATTCCCTTGGCATACTGACTTAGCCGCACAAACTCCGCCTCGTACTCCGCTATCGACTTATTCCCTTGCACTAGATTTAGAAACGCTTTCCTTTGCGAGTCCAAATAACTTGCTCCAATGTACTTTCCTTCAAACTTAGCCTTAAAGTAATCCCAATCCACTCGTTCTGCCGGAGTACCTTGCCTGACAGTGAGCCACCATCGATAAGCCTCGTCCCGAAGCAGTGAAATAGCACTTTTCAACTTTTCCTCTGGGGTACAATCCAAATCGTCCATAATTCTTTCGACTCCTTTTAGCCAATACTCTGCCACATTTGGAGCCACTCCCGACACTCCTCTAAAAACTTCAGCCCCATTCGACCTGAGTCTCTCGGACACTGACTTTCGGGCTCCATTTCCCAAACCAGCTCTTCCTACTTGCTGTAGTACTCGTAGCATGGCTTGCGACACTGCGTCATCCCCTCCTGCCTGATCTTGATCTTATGCGCCCACGACTGGCAGTGGCGCTTCATTTCCTGATCCCTGGCCAGACCCCACTGGCTCCGATGCCGCCAGACGACCATGCCCTCTAGAGCTCATATCTAGCGTTGCGTTTTAATCTGATTAAACAGTTTTATGCATTAGAAATTTTGTTTCACTTGTTTATCCGCGAACAAATCTTATGAAAAGAAAGTTTCAGGAGTGGTTCTTTCGATCAATCAAAGGTTCGGTTCGAGTTTACTACTCTAATTCAAAGAATCCTATTCATACATCACACATTCATTTGGTGGTATCTACCACACACACATTCGCTAATCAGACATTTCTGCCGTTTCTATCCTAAGGGTATTTTCGTCATTTACCTACAGGGTATTTTCGTAATAAACCGGAGCGATTTTTAAAACTTTAATAAACCAGGACATTTTGGAATTTCCACAACTGGAGGGTATTTCTTAAAATTTGTCTAATTAAAGATACGGTAGAATTTTGGAAACCAGGGGTATTTTGGTAATTTTGTCAATTAGGGGTAATTTTGTATTTTTTCAAATCAGAGTCTCTTAAATTTTCAAAAAATAGCATTTTTGAATACTTTTGCAAAGTAGGGAAATTTTATTAAAATTGGGGTTAAACCGAAAATTTTGAAAGTCAGGGGCATTTTAGTAATTTTCAACACAGGAGTATTTTCATAAATTTCCCCAAATCGAAGTATCTTGATATTTTGAAAACTAAAGATTTGGTATTTTGCAAAGTAAAATCATTTTAACAAAAGTTGGGGGTAGTATGGTAATTTTACAATATAGGGGCATTTTTGTAATTTTATAATAGGGGTATTTTTTAATTTTAGTAAATCGAGAAAATGTCTTTCAAAATCAGATTTAGGGTTTACAAACCAAAGGGTAAATTTTGGAAATTTTAAAACTAAGGGTTTTAAAACAATAAAGCTAATCCCTTTCGGGTTTTAATAATTGGTTTAGCCTATGAACAAGTCCTCGACATGCGTGCAGTGGTTGCCACACCTTAACTCGGCGACTTACTTCACAGGTTTGTTTAGTAGCCTTAAGTTTTATGCATGTGTTTGAGTAGACTAATCCTAAGGTCCAATAGCCCTAACATTCTACTCTACGAGCCCAATTAAACCCATATCAATTTCATATAATCAATCACTTCAAAGGTCCGAAGTACTTACCTGGTGGACTTCGGGCCGGAGGTACAGGTGCCATGCCGGAATAAACTGAAATAAAAGCCCATATTTTGAAAAGCCCATTTTGAAAATGTTTTTGGGCCCAAACCCTCAAAGCCGAGTTTTGAACTGGGCTCGATACCAAACTGTAACATCCCCAAACCCAGCCCACTAGCCTTGACCGGATCTGGTTATGTCAATTAGGGGTAATTTTGTATTTTTTTCAAATCAGGGTCTCTTAAATTTTCAAAAAATAGCATTTTTGAATACTTTTGCAAAGTAGGGAAATTTTATTAAAATTGGGGTTAAACCGAAAATTTTGAAAGTCAGGGGCATTTTAGTAATTTTCAACACAGGGGTATTTTCATAAATTTCCCCAAATCGAAGTATCTTGATATTTTGAAAACTAAAGATTTGGTATTTTGCAAAGTAAAATCATTTTAACAAAAGTTGGAGGTAGTATGGTAATTTTACAATACAGGGGCATTTTTGTAATTTTACAATAGGGGTATTTTTGTAATTTTAGTAAATCGAGAAAACGTCTTTCAAAATCAAATTTAGGGTTTACAAACCAAAGGGTAAATTTTGGAAATTTTAAAACTAAGGGTTTTAAAACAATAAAGCTAATCCCTTTCGGGTTTTAATAATTGGTTTAGCCTATGAAAAAGTCCTCTTGGTTAAGGTGAACCGTAGCTACGCACCAGGTAGGATTCAAGTAAAGAGGAGGTGAGTCGCTAGGACCGCTTAAGTACCAAGCTCTTACTAAATACCAGTCCTCGACATGCGTACAGTGGTTACCACACCTTAACTCGGCGACTTACTTCACAGGTTTGTTTAGTAGCCTTAAGTTTTATGCATGTGTTTGAGTAGACTAATCCTAAGGTCCAATAGCCCTAACATTCTACTCTACGAGCCCAATTAAACCCATATCAATTTCATATAATCAATCACTTCAAAGGTCCGAAGTACTTACAGTGGACTTGGGTAGAGGTACATCTGAGTGCCATCTTGGAATAACTCAAATAAAAGCCCCTATTTTGAAAAGCCCATTTTGAAAATGTTTTTGGGCCCAAACCCTCAAAGCCGAGTTTTGAACCGGGCTCTGATACCAAACTGTAACATCCCCAAACCCGGCCCACGAGCCTTGACCGGATCTGGTTATGTCACTGCAGAAAGACGGTTGAAAATCTTTTTGACTTTTGGATAAAACATGAAAATTTTTAACTTTTGAAAACCATGTCCATTTAAAATTATAAATAAAACTTTGTTATTATAAATAATCCATATTAAACTTTGGTGTAAATATAATTTAAATTGAATCAAGACATAATTGAAATAATACCAAAGATAATAATAAAAATGCCCTTATTACAAAAAAAAAAATAACTAATCCAAGTACTTGATTTTAAAGTGCATAAAAATATTTAAAAAGTCTTCTTCTGCATGGGCCACCTCGTAACCACTCCAACTCGGTCCGATCATCATGTCATCTGCGCTGTTGGATAAATAATTGGGTGAGTCATACAGACTCAGTGTATAATTAAACCATCGAGATCCACCCACATGCTAGCCACACAACATCCCAATTATCAAATGCAACATGTAAATATAATCATTTAGACATTACCACAATCTGGGCTTGGCCTACAATCAAATATCCAAGCACTAGGCTAGGCCTTTTTCTCATCAATCCATTGATCACTGGGCTTGGCCCATTTCCACATATGTTCTCAAAACATACCTATCCACGTGTCATATTGGGCTTGGCCCATTTCCTTATCATTTCATAACGAAACAATGCAACATGAAACCCAACCCAAACCTAAGGTCCATCCTCTACACACCCCCTTATCCAGCCTAGCACACACCAGGGGACTATCGAGTCACCCTCTCCTTTTCCCTCCAAAAAGGCAACCAATGCCAACCAATAAGGAAATTTCTTTAGTGAAAGTGTTGTGGCATAGACACAGGGTTGAAGAGGCTACGTAGGAGCCTGAGGATGTTATGAGAGAGCAATACCCGAATCTATTAACTGGTAAGATTTTTGAGGACGAAAATCCCTAAGGGGGGAGATTTGTAACAACCCGGTTTAGACCCTAGTCAGAACTGTGATTTTCAGACCACAAATCCGAGGTCAAAAAAATATTTTAGTATTATTTTTCGTGTTTATAGTATGTGATAAAGTACGTGTGAAAATTTTATCGTTTGTGTGCCGATTTGTGAAAAAGGACCTAATCACGTAAAATGTAAAAACTGTGTGCTAGAAGTTAAAAGTACTTTAATCCTATGTCTTCTTAAGTGTGAGGTCCTTATTAAGCAAATGGACTATTAACAAGGTTAATGGACATTCATGGACATGTGATAGTGGGTTTTAAATGTTTTTAGTGAGGATAAATTGGTAAATAATGCATTAAGTTAATAAATTAAAACAAAACATCATTTTTGTTCATCTTTCTTCACCATTGCCGAAAATTGGTTGATAAATGGAAGGTTTTTAAGGCTTTAAACATTCGACACTTACAAGGCTTGATTGAGGTAAGTTTTGAACTCAGTTTTTGATTATTTTTATGTTTTTGTGATAGTTGCTTTGAGTACTAGCTAGCCCATACGTTGATTTTTAGAATTTATGATGATTTCAAGAAATACCATTGTTGATGGCTTGAGCTTTGTGATGTTTGAGGATGAAAACTAAGTGTTTGATGATTTATATACATGTTTTGTAAAGTGATTTTGAGTAAAAATGTATATTGGGGATTAAATTGTGAAATGTGTAAATTCAGGGATTGAAATGTGTAATAAATGTGAAATATGGGCTGCTAGGGGCATTATGGTAATTTGGCTAAGCATGGATTAAATTGGATTTTGTGAATTTGATGTATTTGTGCAATAAGGACTAAAATGTCAAAATATGGAATTATGAGGGCTAAAGTGTAAAATGCCTTAGCTATGTGTTTGTGAATTGTTTTGGATGAAGATGAGATTGAATGAGTTGAATTTGATATTATATAGATCAAGAAAAGAGAAATTCGGGCTTAGATCGAGGCAAGAACAAATAACAAGATTGACCGACTAGTATTGTTGTTTCTACGTCCGAGGTAAGTTTGTGTATAATACATATTGTGTAAATAACGTTCATATGCGATTAAATGAATGGAAATGTGATTATGGAGTTTAATAATCCAAAATGTGAGTTCAAAGATATGTGGCACTAAGTGTGCGTAAATAGAATCGTTATAGTGATAAATAGCACTTAGTGTGCGAGATAACGAAAGCATCGACTGTATTATTTGGCACTATGTTGCGATACCTAGAAAAATTAAGTTCAATGTGATGACACTAAGTGTGCAATATAATTATATCTTCGGTTAATTAGTTGGCACTAAGTGTGCGAGTTCATCGAATGTTTAAAGAGAATTGAATGAATTATGACATCGAGCATTGAGTGGTAAATGTTATAGATAAATACGTGATGGCACAGGTATGTACAGAACCTATGTGGTTGATGATAATGTGTACGAGATAGATCGAATATTATGTGAATGAATGATGAAATGAGTTGTATTGAGTTGTGATGTGATATGAACTAAGTGTTAGTTAATTTTACATATTGAATTTGAATTGTTGAATTAATTGTGTTCTATTACGTACTTACTAAGCTTTAAAGCTTACTGTGTGAATTATTTTTCTGTTTTACAGTGTCATTAAAGCTAGCTCGGATCCGGGGATTGTCAGCGACTCAATCATACTATCGGACATCTATTTTGGTACCTTTTGTAACGCCCCGAATTTAGGCCTAGTAGAATTGGGCCTATTGGGCTTTGGGTCTCATAAAATTTTTAAGTGAGTAAGAAAATGATAAATGACATGACGGCTTTAAAGGTTTAATGAATTTGGAGTGTCTAGCAGTGTTGGAGAAGCTCTGGGTTCGAGTTCTGTGGTGGAGGATTCTTAATTTAATTAATTAAGGAATCAGGGTTGTGAGTAGTGGGCTTTTAAATAAATAAGTGAAAAATGGCACAAAGAAGCCTGTGGTGAAGTGGCTAAGTGACGCCACTGAGGTGTAGAGAGGTGGCGACATATGCATGCAGGAGGTAGCATGTAGAGGGACTCTAAGGAGAAGTGATCAGTAGAGAGAATTTAGGAGAAGGATAAGGGAGATATCATGGAGAAAAATTAGGAGATGAGCAATGGATGAAGTGGTGCCGAATTGGACTTTAGGGGTGGCTAAGTTCCGGCTATAGGCTATATAAATGTGTGTGTGTCGATTTTGGGGTCCTAGGTAATGCCGAATTTTTCGTTCTTTTTCTTTTCCTTGCCGAATCCTTATTTTTCCACAACCGAAAATACCTTGCCTTGTTGTCGAAATCTCATATAGCCGAATCCTTTTTTACGGAATTCTCTCATAGCCAAACTATTTTATTACCGAAGTATCATCATCTTCTCTTGCCGAAATCCCTATTAGTGCTGAATATTTATTGTTTTCCTCCATCACAAATCAATTGTTATCTACTATCAGTCAAGGTTAAAAGCCGATTCTCGTTCAGTAGCTATCTAGGCCGCAGGATCAAAAGTGGATTCGATAAGTGTTCAGTTAACCCCTTAGTGTGTTTTGTTAAAAGTCGAAGGGCTATCTAACTTCTCATTGTCATTAATCTTGAATTAATAAGGGTAAGGCTCAGAGATCGCAAGCGTGGTAAGGATCGTTAGGAAAGTGTAAGTGTACTCAACTCGATTATGGTTTAAGTAACTGGTCGAATGTGAGCATGATCTATAGGGGTGACTTGTGTGGATTATGAGTCACTCGAAGTTTGACGGTGTATGTGTGAGTACAGATCTAGGGGATACTAGTGATTAGTAGCTAAGGAAGGGCTATTAGAACCCAGTGGCACACGGTAAGTTTACTGTAAGGCTTCGGCTTTTGGTAAATGTTTTGATTAAGTATGGGTGATTGATTGAAGGTTGGTTGGTTGTAGGTTCAAGGCTAAGGATAGTATAGCACGTCGTAGTAACCAGGTGTGTACAAACACTATAAACACATGATATCGGCAATGCCGGAAAGCCGAAAAGCTGGAAGTGGCTAAATGGGCCCGGTGGGCCCTAAGGCTAAGTTTGATGAAATTGATTGATTTGGTTATATGAATTGAGTTAGTCATGCATGTTACATGATCTGAAATTGTTTTGGGCCTAATAGGCCATATGAATGAGATTTGGGCCTAATGGGCCATAAGGATGTGATTTGGGCTTAATGGGCTATATGAACATGAAATGGGCTTGATAGGCTTTATGGGGACGTAGACAAGTATGCTAGGGTTTAATGGACTTTAGGCCTGGTTCTGAACAATTCTTAAACCGCATAAGACTTAATCTAATAATCAACATGTCCGGGGACAAGTCGCTGGGTTAGAGTGTGCAATGGACATATGCATGTCTAGGATTGGATCTAGGGAGAGCTTAGTACTTAAGCATTTCTAATGACCCACCTCCTATTCTCTGGAATCCTACCTGGTGCATAGTGTCTGTTCACTTTAGCCGCAAGGACTTTTTATTGCGCAAAGTTCATAACTAAAACTCGAGATAGACCAAAATACCCCTAATTTGAAAATTACCAAAATACCCTTAGTTTGAAAATTTCCAAAATATCCTTAGATTTGTAAAATTACTAAAATTCCCTGATTTGTAAAATTACCAGAATACCCTTGATTTGAAAAATTACCAAAGTATCCCTAATTTACAAAATTTCCAAAATACCCTTGTTTTGCAAAATTACCTAAATACCCCTATAGGGTTGAAATGACTAAAATACCCCTAAGTGCTTAATGTGTGAAATTGTGTAGGTTGCATTCATGAAATATATGTTGCATTTAGGTGGGTTTTGATGATACGAAGGAAGATTTGAGGATCGCATAGTTGCTTGAAGACCGTGGATCCACAGGTGGCTCTAAGCCTATTATAGCAGCTTTGCTACAACGTTTGAGCAGTGTCGCTATTGATGCTACCTTTAGAGTGTAGGGATGGGTGGGTTGATATTTATATCCCCACAAGAGTGTAGGGTTGGAAGGGAAATGGAGTGCAAGGTTGGATTTGGGATGGGTGCATTGCATTCATGTGATACTGATGTGATATGAGGTCATTGTGGGCTAAGGCGCAAGACCACCATTTTTGATAGGGCTTAGGCCCAATGTAATAATTGTATGTTGATTGGATTTCCAAGGGTCGTACACACTGAGTTTTGAAACTCACACCCTATTTATTAAATGTTTTAGGTGATCTTCAGTAGACAGTTTGACGTGGAAGAGGACTCGGAGGTGGCCACACTGCAAGTAGTTTTTAATTAGTTTGAAAGATTTAATTTTAATTACTTTGTTTCTGTTGGATTGTAATAAGGCCATGTATTCTCCGATTCGACTTTAGCTTTTGAGTTTTGTTATTAATGTTTCAACTGATAGTTTATTAAACTTGAATAAATATTTTTTTAAAAAGTCTAAACATGGTTTTCGAAATGGCTATAACTTAAAAACATGGGCTTCCAATCTAACTTACAAGATTCAAGGAATTTGGACTTTTAGGCCTTAAATTTTAACTTAACAAAAATCATTTTAAATTATGCCTTTGATGTGACATTCCCGGATTTGGCCATAACGTCTGGGCTGGGTCTGGGGGTGCTTCATTTAGTGGTATCAGAGTCTGGTTGCAAAGCTCGGGCTGTGAACTGGGCCTTAGATTTTGGGTTTTTAAAACAAACAGATTAAAAAGCTTTTGCAGGGTTTTTGAAGTGTGGTTCACCGAGCCCTCAACGTCGAGCTAAGTAAGTTTTTTTTGAGATTGCACTTGTTTAAATTACAGAACTGTATTTGGATATTAGGCCACTTTAAACAATAGGTTCTTAGAAACTAAAGCCCATAGGAAACTTAAGCCTGTAGTGGATTTACGATTGCAAAACAACTTTTAAATTGTTACTTGCATAAGACATGCGCTTTAAACAATGGAACTATGAACTAATTTCATAAAATTCCTAATTCTGATAATATGGGAATCAATGATGAGCGCTAGAAGAGGTGCAAGGTTTAACATCCTAGAATTACGGGTTCTGGATTTCATGTTTTTCTGTGTGCTTGGCTTGTTCTGCTTGTTATTTAGACGTGCTTGGGGGTCCTGGGGAGGCTCGGGTTCAAGCTAGAGCCTTGGTAAAATTTTGGTTTTGGGCATAAGGGGGAGAGCTAGGAGAAGCAGGCTTTAAGAATATTTATTTGTGTTTGTTGACACAAGAAGGAGTGTGGTGTGGTGGCAAAGTGATGCCACTTAAAAAGCAAGGGAGTAGCGCCACGAGGGAGCAAAAGGGGGAAGGAGTTCGAGTCCTATTTGTTGCATAGTGCAACTTTATTTTTGTGCCAAAGGTGGAGAAGTGGTGGCATTCGGCTGGGACTCTTCTAGGAAGAGTTTGAATGAGTCAAATCATTTGAAATAGATGGACAAAAGAGCTTGGAGAAGTTTGAATTGGTCAAGCCAATTGAAATTGGTGATGGGGAGTTAAACTAGGAGCAAATCAAGGGATTTGAGAGGGGGAGTGAGAGTTGGCAGAATGTTGGAGTGTTCGGGGGGAGAATTTCGACTATGTGTTGTTGTTGGCTAGGAATTTTGGCATTTGGTGGTGTGTGATAGCATAACCGAAGCTTGGGAGTGTGCTGTACCGAAAACTCTATAGGTGCTTAAATGTTCTCTTGTGCGTTTTCAGTTTTAGCAACTCAAGCATTTGGGGTCATTTCTTCTCAATTCTTTCTTGCTAGTTGGCCGGAACTTCTTTGTACTTTCCTTCTCGTCTATTTTTTTATTTCTCCTTAGCCATTGGTTTCTTTGCGTCACCAAGAGCCGAATCTCTTCTCACTATCTTCCCTACCCATTCAACTCTCTTCTTCTTCTTTTTGTTCTACACTCTTTTTCCCATAGCCGAACCTCATCTTACCCACTTGCTTTTATTTTTATTTTGTTTCTTCTTGTTCTATTCTTTTAGCTGAAACCTGCTCTCCTTTTACTGTCTTTCCATTTATTTTTCCCTAGGCCGAATTCACTTTGTTCATCTCCTACCAGTTGTTTCCATCACCAGAACCGAAACTTTCTTGTTACCCCCTTTCAAAAACGACTCCTTACTTGTGTGTCCATCATAGTCAATCTTAGATTGCTTCTATTATTCCTACCAGTGCCGAATTGCCATGGGTTCCATTCGGTCTCTCCCTGTTCAAGGTAATGTCCTGCTAGTAAGAGTGTCGGCGATCTAGAGTGTTTAGTTTTAAGCGTAATCAGGTGTGTAATGCTCACACCTTTCTTTATTATTTTGCATTAATAACTGTGTTGGCAGTAAGTCAGAACGACTGTATAGACAGTCGAGATACCCTTGTGGGTAAGGTTGGAGATACCATGTAAGTACCTGTATGACTTTGTTTTACGAATAGCATAATCTAAATATGATTGCATTCATCTCAGTGTGATAATATGTTGCAGGGGCTTTGGGATATGATATTGAAAAGGGAAGTGTGATTCAGTGACTGTCATAGTGGTTTGGTACCACAGTGGGTTAGCCCCACATATATTTATCAGTGACTATGTCACAGTGGTTTGGTACCACAATGGTTTGGCACCACATATATATTTATCAGTGATTGTCACAGTGGCTTGGTACCACAGTGGGTTGGCCCCACATATATTTATCAGTGGCTGTCACAGTGGTTTGGTACCACAGTGGGTTGGCCCCACATATATACATTTATCAGTGACTCTATCACAATGGTTTGGTACCACAGTGGCTTGGTGCCACAGGTGTTCGGCTGGTTCAGGTGATGTAGAGGATGGAAACTAGGTTGGGCTGGGTTGCATTGCATACAATTTTTGATATGCCATGTTGTGAGGGCTAAGGCTCAATGTGTTCTGTGGGCTTAGGCCTAGATTTCTTTCGTAAGGGGAATTACACACTGAGTCTCGGTGACTCACCCCTCTGCTTAATTTTGCAAGTAATCCCTAGTGCAAGGATTTGGGAGCCGAGGAGGACTCTACGGTGGCCATTCAGTACTTCTTCGTAAATTTGTTTTCTTTATTTAAAATTAATTTTAATTTGGGAATTTGTTATGTAACAAGGCCTCCGGGATTTAATGATTTGGTTTTTGATTTATTGTGGTTATTATATTTTACGAAACGTTAAATTGGGAGTTTTCTAAACAAAATGTAAACAAACATTTTTCAAATAATAACGCACGGATAACAAGTAAATAAATTATACTTCGAAAATTTTCTTAGAACTACAAAAATTGTTTTCAAAATGTCACGTTTCTGAATACCCCAGTTACAGTTTCGTATCTCAAAACCTGTTTTAGACTGTTAGGAGAAAACCATAAACTTTTTCAAGAAAACCTTACAACTGAATCTGATTTTTTTCAAAATGAAAAACATGGAGATTTTAAAATTTCTTTAAACGATCTTTCTAGGTGACATACCAGATCCGATCGTAACGTTTAGGCCAGGTTTGGGGAGTTACAATTATGGTATTAGAGCCTAGGTTGTAAAACTCGGCTGTGGTATTGGTTCGATAACGTTTTCCAAAAATTAGTTTGAAATATGGTTTAGAAGAATACATGTTTTCTGGAAGTATGGAACCCGAGTCTCTGGCACCAAATCCGTATGGTAAGTCTTCTAACTATTGGTTGATTTGTATGAAAAGATTATATTGTGTTGTGAATGTTAGTGCTAAGAGATTCAACTTTAGAGATTGAGACCTTTAGAAAAATGTTGTGCGAAAAACTACTCCCAATTCTATTTTCATAAGACTATCCGGTAATAAACAGTGGAAGTTACTATTCATAAAATTTTAATCAGATTAAGTCGAATCTGAAATCATGAGCACTAGAGGACGTGGCCGTGGTATGCGCGGCCGTGGTAG
The DNA here is from genome assembly GCA_025503065.1 of Gossypium bickii. NCBI lineage: Eukaryota > Viridiplantae > Streptophyta > Magnoliopsida > Malvales > Malvaceae > Gossypium > Gossypium bickii. Next base: position 76,873,693 of record CP106713.1, read on the forward strand.
AGGCCAGGGTATTGAGGCTGGACCCTCAAAATCAGGACATGGGCCAAAAGGCGAAGTGCCAGCATCACCAGTAGCGGAAGTGGGATCTCAAGACAGATCTGGAGGGGACGATGCTTTGTCCCAAGCTATGCTGCGTGTTCTGGAGTGAGTTGCTGGAGCGTGCACAGGATCGGTAGCTCGAAAATCTATTCCTAAGTGACTTCGAGCAAACGGGGCTGAGATATTCAAAGGTATTTCTGGTGTGGCTCCAAATGTAGCGGAATACTGGCTGGAAGCGGTCAAACGAATCATGGACGATCTTGACTGTACCGCAGAGGAAAAGTTGAAAGGAATAGTGTCCCTCCTTTGAGGTGAGGCATACCAGTGGTGGCTCACGGTAAGGGATGGTACATCAGCGGACTGTATTACCTGGGACTTCTTTAAGACAGCGTTCCAGGGAAAGTATGTTGGGGCGAGTTATTTAGACGCTCATAGGAAGACATTTTTAAACTTGGTCTAGGGGAATAAGTCTATAGCTGAGTATGAGGCGGAGTTCTTGCGTTTAAGCCGTTATGCTCAGGGTATCATTGCAACTGATTACTAGTGTTGTGTTCGATTTAAGGATGGTCTGAGGGATGAGCTGCGGGTACTGATACCTCTACAATCGGAAAGAGAGTTTGCCACTCTGGTTGAGAAGGCAAAGATAGCTGAAGAGGTAAAGCGGTCTGAGAGGTAGAATCGGGATAAGGATAGGGGTAGGAATAAGAGGAACTTTGGGTCGTCAAGATCTGCTGGGGATTTCCAAAAGAGGCTTAGGTTTGAGGGGCCGAGTCGAGTAACGAAGCCTGTTGCTGTTGATCGGTCTCAACCATGTGCTCAATGTAGGAAATTTCATTCGGGGGAGTGTTGGGTAGGTAATAGAGGATGCTTCAGGTGTGGATCTATGGATCATTGGATAAGGGGCTGTCCGCTAGACCCAGATAGGGAGCGGTCAGTAGGTCAGAGGTATGCACAGTCCGGAAGAGGTGGGCAGCAGCCACCGAGAGGTCGTGGTCCGACCAGAGGTGGAAATGGATTTGGTCGGGGCCGTGGATCGCCGGGTAGAGGTGCTGGGAGTACAAATGCAAGACAACCTGGATTGGTCTATGCAGGTAGACGTCGAGAGGATGGCGATGCACCGGACGTCGTAACCGGTACGTTCCTTATTTTTGGTGTGCCCTTTAAAGCTGGGATAAATATTGGGTCTACACATTCATATGTTGCTAGTACTATGTCTGAGACTTTGAATATATAATATGAGGTTGCTTCTAGAGAGATGACTGTGTTTAGCCCTTTAGGACAATCTGTAGTGGTGAACAAACTCTTTAGGAATGTACCTTTAGAAGTGCAAGGGATTATTTTCTTGGCTGACTTGATGGAATTGCCGTTCGGCGAGTTTGACTTAATTTTAGGCAGGGACTGGTTAGTTAAGTATCGAGCAAACTTGGATTGTGCTGCTAAGCACATGATATTGAAGACTCTCAAGGATAAGGAGGTGCTAGTGATAGGTGAGAGAAGGAATTACCTATCCAATGTGGTGTCTGCATTAAAGGCTGAAAGGACGGTGCAGAAAGGGTGTGAGGTGTTCTTAGCTCTCATCAGTGCTTTGGAGGCCAAGGAATTGTCTGTAAAGGATGTTAGAATGGTGAAAGAGTTCTCGGACGTCTTTCTAGAAGAGCTTTCAGGGTTACTTCTGAATTGCGAGGTGGAGTTCGACATTGATCTACTTCTGGGAACGACTATGGTGTCCATCGCTCCGTATAGGATGGCGCCGAAAGAGCTGGTAGAACTTAAAGCTTAGATTCAGGAATTGCTGGACTGTGGTTTTATCCGGCCAAGTGTGTCTCCATGGGGAGCACCAGTGTTATTTGCTAAGAAAAAGGATAGGTCGATGCAGATGTGCGTTGATTACAGGCAATTGAACAAGTTGACGATTAAGAAAAAATACCCACTGTCAAGGATTGACGACCTGTTCGATCAACTGCGAGGCGCTTTGGTCTTCTCAAAAATAGACTTGATGTCAGGTTATCATCAGCTTAAAGGTCAAGGAGGTGGGTATTCATAAGACTACTTTTTGAACTCGTTACAGTCACTATGAGTTCTTGGTGATGCCGTTCGGATTGACGAATGCACCAGCTGCGTTTATGGCTATGATGAACCGGGTATTCCAACCCTATCTGGATCGGTTTGTCGTAGTGTTCATAGACGATATCTTGGTTCATTCAAGGACGGAAGAGGAGCATGATTCGCATCTTCAGATAGTTCTGCAGATTTTGAGAGAGAAGCAGTTGTATGCCAAATTCAGCAAGTGTGAATTTTGGTTGAGGGAAGTTACCTTTCTGGGGTATGTTGTGTCTACCGAGGGGATTAGGGTTGATCCCCGAAAGATTGAAGCTGTTTTGGATTGGAAACCACCGACGTCGGTAGCAGAAATTTGAAGTTTCCTTGGGTTAGCTGGGTACTACAGAAGGTTTGTTGAGGAATTCTCGTTGATTGCGGCACCATTAACCAAGTTGTTACGAAAAGGGGTACCGTTTACTTGGACTGATAAGAAGCAGGAAAGCTTTGAGAAGCTAAAGAAGATCTTGACTGAGGCACCGGTGTTGATTCAGCCGGAGGCTGGAAAGGAGTTTGTCATCTATTATGATGCGTCGCACACCGGGTTAGGATGTGTACTAATACAAGCAGGGAAGGTAGTAGCGTATGCGTCTCAGCAATTAAAACCACATGAAACGAATTATCCCACTAATGATCTGGAGTTAGCTACGGTAGTGGTCACTTTGAAGATGTGGAGACACTACTTGTATGGGGAGAAGTCAATTATCTACACCGATCATAAGAGCCTGAAATATCTCCTTACCCAGAAGGAGTTGAATTTGAGGCAGCGAAGGTGGATTGAATTATTGAAAGACTATGACTGCTCGATTGAGTATCACCCAGGTAAAGCTAATGTAGTAACGGATGCGTTGAGCCGTAAGGTGATATCAGATTTAAGGGCAATGTTTGCCCATCTCAGTTTGTATGAAGGTGGAAGCTTATTAGCTGATCTTCAAGTGAAGCCTTCATAGGTAAGTCAGATTAAAGAGAAACAGTTGTTAGATGAATGGTTAAGTTCTCGACTTCAGCAAGTGGAAGGTGGTGAGACAGAAGATTTTGGTCTGAACGGTGGCGGAGTATTATGCTTTCGTGGAAAGGCTTGTATTCCGAAGGATTCTAAGTTGAGATAGATGATTTTGCGGGAGGCGCATAGTAGCCCTTATGCTATGCATCCCGGTGGGAGTAAGATGTACCGAGATTTGCAAGAACTGTATTGGTGGCCAGGTCTAAAGCAAGAAGTTACTGAGTTTGTGAGTAAGTGTTTAACGTGTCAACAGGTGAAGGCAGAGCATCAGTTGCCTTCGGGGTTGCTACAGCCAGTGAAGATTCCACTTTGGAAGTGGGAGAGGATAATAATGGATTTTGTTAGTGGGTTACCTCTTACGCCTACTAGGAAAGATTCGGTGTGGGTGATTGTCGATCAAGTGACGAAGTCAACTCACTTCATACCGGTTCGTATCGACTACTCACTACAGAAGTTAGCCAAGTTGTATGTAGCGAAGATTGTGAGGATGCATGGGGTACCAGTGTCTATCATATCAGACAGAGACCTTAGGTTTACATCGCGATTATAGAAGGTGTTGCACAAAGCGTTGGGTACAAGATTGGATTTCAGCACGGCGTTTCGTCCACAGACTGATGGTCAGTTAGAGAGGGTAATTCAGATTCTGGAAGACATGTTGAGAGGTTGTGTAATCGACTTCAGAGGTAGTTGGCAGGATTTCTTATCATTGGCGGAATTTGCGTACAACAATAGCTATCAATCCAGTATTCAGATGGCACCGTACGAAGCGTTTTATGGTCGAAAGTGTCGTACTCCTACCTGCTGGATAGAATTGGGTGAGCGTTAGTTGTTGGGTCCAAAATTGGTCTTAGAGACGGAGGGAAAGGTTAAGTTGATTCGGGCTCAATTGAAGGAGGCTTCCGATAGGCAGAAATCGTATGCAGATCTGAAGCGTAAGGAAATAGAATTCTCAGTGGGTGATCAGGTGTTCCTAAAAGTTTCACCTTGGAAGAAGGTCCTAAGATTTGGACGGAAGGGCAAGTTGAGCCCCAGATTCATCCGGCCTTATCGAGTGTTGAAACGTGTAGAACCAGTAGCTTATCAGCTTGAGTTACCTCCAGAGTTGAATCAGATTCATGATGTATTTCATGTTTCAATGTTAAGGTGCTATCGTTCGGGTCCATCTCACATAGTGCCGGTTGAAGAAATTGAAGTAAGACCTAATCTATCTTTTGAGGAAGAACCAGTGCAGATCTCAGATCGAGATGTTAAGGTGTTGAGAAGAAAGTCAGTTCCGTTGGTTAAAGTTCTATGGCGAAATCACGGTTCAGAGAAAGCCACGTGGGAGCCGAAAGATATGATGCGACAGCGATACACTCACCTCTTTTGATCAAGTAAATTTCGAGGTCGAAATTTCTTTAACAGGGGTAGAACTGTAACATCCTAGAATTAGGGGTTCTGCATTTCATGTTTGTCTGTGTGCTTGGCTTGTTCTGCTTGTGTTTTAGACATGCTTGGGTGTCCTGGGAGGCTCGGGTTCAAGCCAGAGCCTTGGTAAAATTTTGGTTTTGGGCATAAGAGGGAGAGCTAGGGGAAGCAGGCTTTAAGAATATTTATTTGTGTTTGCTGACACAAGAAGGAGTGTGGTGTGGTGGCAAAGTGACGCCACTTAAGGAGCAAGGGAGTGGCGTCACAAGGGAGCAGGAGGGGGAAGGAGTTCGAGTCCTATCTACTGCACAGTGGAACTTTATTTTTGTGCCCAAGGAGGTGAAGTGGTGGCATTCGGCTGGGACTCTTCTAGGAGGAGTTTGAATAAGTCAAATCATTTGAAATGGATGGACAAGAGAGCTTGGAGACGTTTGAATTGGTCAAGCCAATTCAAATTGGTGATGGGGAGTGAAACTAGGAGCAAATCAAGGGATTTGAGAGGGGGAGTGAGAGTTGGCCGAATGTTGGAGTGTTGGGGGAGAATTTCGGCTATGTGTTGTTGTTGGCTAGGAATTTCGGCATTTGGTGGTGTGTCATAGCATAACCGAAGCTTGGGAGTGTTATGTATCGAAAACTCTATAGGTGCTTAAATGTTCTCTTGTGTGTTTTTAGTTTTAGCAACTCAAGCATTTGGGGTCATTTCTTGTCAACTCTTTCTTGCTAGTGCCAAATACTCAAGCCTCATTTCTTCATCTTTTCTTCTCTTCAAGTGGGTCTTGGCCGAAACTTCTTTGTACTTTCCTTCTCATCTATTCTCTTTTATTTCTCCTTAGCCGTTGGTTTCTTTGCGTCACCAAGAGCCGAATCTCTTCTCACTATCTTCCCTTCCCATTCAACTCTCTTATTCTTCTTTTTGTTCTACACTCTTTTTCCCATAGCTGAACCTCAGCTTACCCACTTGCTTTTATTTTCATTTTGTTTCTTCTTGCTCTATTCTTCTAGCCAAAACCTGCTCTCCTTTTACTGTCTTTCCATTTATTTTTCCCTAGGCCGAATTCTCTTTGTTCATCTCCTGCAAGTTGTTTCCATCACCAAAATCGAAACTTTCTTGTTACCCCCTTTCAAAACTGACTCCTTAGTTGTGTGTCCATCATAGTCGATCTTGGATTGCTTCTTTTATTCCTGCCAGTGCCGAATTGGCTTGGGTTCCATTCCGTCTCTCCCTATTTAAGGTAATGTCCTCTTCTTTTTATTAATCTATTCATTTCCTTTACTTCTCCTAAAGAAGCCGAACACTCATCTTCTAAATCATTAAACCGAATGTGGTCTCTCTCTCTCGTATATGGTTACTCCATCATGTTGTGACCTTGCTTTTTCTGTGATTCGTGATAGACTTTCGTTAGATAAGCCGAACATCCTACAACCGAATCTGTGGCTGTGCAATTCCTCGTTTATTAAGGTAAGGAGTTTTCTTTAGTCTTATACGATTAGACTCTCTTCCATTTTTCTCTGCCTTAATCAAATCTTTTGGTTAGACAACCAACGTTTCTCTCTGAGTACTGGTCAAAGATTCTCTCCATGGATGCGAGTGCTAGCAAAACTAAGGAGGGGAGTGGACTCGGAGTCTCTGCCCCAAAGTTCAAATGACATGCTGTGTCGGCGGTTCGAGACTATTAGCCGGGCTGTGGTAGAGAACCGACGTCTGTTTGGGATAGACAAATCGCATTATTCCTGCTAGTGAGAGTGTCGACAATCTGGAGTGTTTAGTTTTACGCATAATCAGGTGCGTAATGCTCACACTGTTCTTTATTATTTTGTGTTAATAACTGTGTTGGCTAAAAGCCGGAACAACTGTATAGACAGTCGAGATACCCTTGTGGGTAAGGTTGGAGATACCAGGTAAGTACTTGTATGACTTTGTTTTACGAATAGCATAATCTAAATATGATTGCATTCATCTCAATATGTTGCATGGGCTTTTGGATATGATATTGAAAGGGGAAGTGTGATTCAGTGACTGTCATAGTGGTTTGGTACCACAGTGGGTTGGCCCCACATATATTTATATGTGACTATGTCACAGTGGTTTGGTACCACAGTGGTTTGGCACCACATATATATTTATCAGTGATTGTCACAGTGGTTTGGTACCACAGTGGGTTGGCCCCACATATATTTATCAGTGACTGTCATAGTGGTTTGGTACCAAAGTGGGCTAGCCCCACATATACATTTATCATTGATTCTATCACAGTGGTTTGGTACTAAAGTGGCTTGGTGCCACAGGTGTTCGGCTGGTTCAGGTGATGTAAAGGATGGAAACTAGGTTGGGCTGGTTTGCATTGCATACAATTTTTGATATGCCATGTTGTGAGGGCTAAGGCCCAATGTGTTCTGTGGGCTTAGGCCCAGATTGCTTTCATTAGGGGAATTACACACTGAGTCTCGGTGACTCACCCTTCTGCTTAATTTTGCAGGTAATCCCTAGTGCGAGGATTTGGGAGCCGAGGAGGAGTCTCATGTGGGCCATGCAAGATTTCTTTTCAGAACCGTTTTCTTTATTTAAAATTACTTTTAATTTGGGAATTTGTTATGTAAAAAGGCCTCTGGGATTTTATGATTTGTTTTTTGATTTATTGAGATTATTATATTTTACAAAACGTTAAATTGGGAGTTTTCTAAACAAAATGTAAACAAACATTTTTCAAATAATAACGCACGGATAACAAGTAAATAAATTATTACTTCAGAAATTTTCTTAGAACTACAAACACTATTTTTAAAATGTCACATTTCTGAATACCCCAGTTACGGTTTCTTATCTCAAAACCTATTTTAGACTGTTAAGAGAAAACCATAAACTTTTTCAAGAAAACCTTACAATGGAATCTGATTTTTTTCAAAATAAAAAACATGGAGATTTTAAAATTTCTTTAAACGATCTTTCCATTTGACGTACCAGATCTGGTCGTAACGTATGATTTAATAAAGTATGCAATTTTATGCTTTTATGTATTAGTTTTGTGCATAATTTAATTAATTCATGCTACATAATAATTTCCTTTATTTAGATGTTATAGTGGGGCCATGGAGTTGATAATTTATGAAGCTTATTTTAATTTTGCATGGACATGAGGCTTATTCTACCTAGTTGGACGATAAAGGCATGCAATTTGGGCCATGAAGAGGTCACTTTGATCTAGTTAAAGATGATTAAATTGAAGGATAAGTCTGTCAACTAAATGGGTCATAAAACTATCCCAACAAAAGAGAGAAGAAGCCCAATTCGAAAAAGGCATTTACAAAGCCCAAAATTAGCTTTTGAAGGAATTTTTTAGAGATTCTTACACTTGGAAATTAGCTCACAGCTTTTACCCTTGAAACCGTCCACCTCCTTGCTTGATTCATGCATGAAATCATGCATGAATCAAGCAACCAACAACCTCCCCTCTCCACAAATCATGGCAGGCCAAGAGTGAAAGAAACTAAGGGAATATTGAACTATTTTTTGGAAACATATTAGCCATCCCTCAAGTATAAATACATCTCCATTTCACCTTTCATCTCATCCCTTATTCTTTACTTCACATTCTCTTTTCTCATTTCGTTTTCCTCTCCCTTTTATGTATAACCATCCTCATTTTCCCTTTTCCTTAGCTAGCAATTCCTTGAGAAAATACTCTCTTGGCCGGCCACCTTGAGAAGCACTTTGTGAATGAGCAAACACAAGGATTGGAGAAAGCCACTACGATCAATATCCGGAGGACGGCCGAATCAATTAGAGTTTATTCTTCCTTATATTTTTTTACTTTTAATATTAATCATGTTCGCAATTTCTTTTATTATTTTTTCATCAACAATGGTAGCTTAATTTTGTTTAGCCAGAATGATTACATCGATTTCATGAAGTTCTTTTAATTCATGTTCATGGTGTTCTGTGCCTCAATCATTCTTGCTTTCAATTAAAATCATGCATCTATTTCATTCACTAAAATATGATTGAATGCATTAGAATTTGTTGCTTAATCCGAACTAGATGTTGATTAGTGGACACAAAAATTGAAAGGTGCATGCTAATTTATATTCGACCCAGAACAAATTGAAGGTTTGTAATAACTTGAATGAGCTCTATTACCCTGCATAGCTTTTAGGTTTATGTGATTAAATTGTTTCAAGCTGACCCAATCCCTAGTACTTCACATGAATTCGAAGAAACCCTTAGTTAAATATGACCATGGTAGTATGCTTATTTTTCTAAGTAAAAGATTCTGAAAGGACTTAATATTGGTTTCAAGTTCATGAAAGATTAAGTTGCCATGGAATATTTTTCGGAACATTATTAAACTTGATGAAAACAAATTAAGTCAATTGATGTGATTATTCTAGCCTATTTATGTTATTGTTGTTGAAGCTTGTGAATTTGTTACTAAATTCATCTCATACATTTTATTGCATACATTTCATTTAGGTTAAACTGCATTTAGATAATTTAATTTAATTTAATTTTATCATTAATCACCTCAAAAATATTGTGTTTTCCTACCAACTTGTAAATCTTTAATTTTGCAAAATATTAGTTCACATATATAGTCCCTACAGAGACGATAACTCTTATACTTACTTATTACTTGATAACGAGTACATTTGCACAAACCCCAGTGTTATAAGATGCGGCTGAAAAACCTGATTCATCATATCCATAAATGCTGCAGGGGCATTAGTCAATCCGAAAGATATAACTAAAAACTCGTAATGTTTGTAACAAGTTCTAAATGTTGTTTTCAGCACATCCTCATCTTTAACTCGCAACTGGTAGTAGCCAGATATGAGATCAATATTTGAGAATACTATAGCACCTTTCAGCTGATGAAATAAGTTGTCAATATGAGGCAACGGATACATATTCTTTATCGTGACTTTATCCAATTTCCAGTAATCTATACACAATCTCATCAGCTCATCTTTCTTTTTCACAAACAGTACGAGTGTGCCCCAAGGTGATACCCTCGGTCGAATAAAACCTCTTTCGATCAATTTTTACAACCGAGTCTTTAATTCTTTTAATTCTATTGGATCTATTCTATGTGGGGAAATCAAGATCGGAGCAGTCCCTAGCAATAACTCTATAGCAAACTCAACTTCCCGCTCAGGTGGTAAACCCGACAATTCCTCAGGAAATACATTAGTGAACTCACAAACTGTCAATACTTGATCAACTTTCGTTTCAGATACTCTGGAGTCCAGAATATAAGCTAAAAATGAATTACAACCTTTTTAGATCAATTTTTGTGTAGATACTGCTGAAATCATACTCGAATCAAAATCAGATTTATCAGATTTAACATAAATTAATTCACAATTCTAATAGCCCAAATCAATTCGTTTTTGTCTGCAATTCACTACAACATTGTGTACCATCAACCAATCCATTCCTAGAATAATGTTAAACTCATTAAAAGACAGTAACATCAAATCAGTGGGAAAGTTATAGCCGTGAATTTTCAGTGGACACTATTTGCAAACTAGATCAATTATGATACTTTCACCTAATGGGTTCGTTACTTGAACGACATAATTAGTTGACTCAACTGGTAAACCCTTTTTTGTTACTAACATAGTACATATATATGAATGTGTTGACCCATAGTCAATCAATGCATACATAGTAATATCAAAGATAGAAAAGGTACCAGCGATAACATTAGGAGCTGAGGCCTTCTCACGTGCATGGATTGTATAAGCTCTGATAAAAGCTCAAGCTTCAGACTGAATTGTTGTTTATTTGGTTTCTCTTCTACTAACTTTTGCTATGCCACTATTTCCTGGTTGTCAGCCTCTCGTAGGAGTAACAACTGGTTTTACATTCTAGTCTCTGTTCAAAATAGCTCGATTTGGGCAATCGTTCTTATAATGAAAATCTAAAAACAAAACATCACCTATCATTCAATCTATATAACCAGAATGATTTCAACCACAATGGTTGCATTCAAGTCTAATCACATTCCAAACATTACCTACACTGGCTACTGAAGTTGTCAATGGTCTCATATTACTCTGTTTTGATCTATCTTTGTAAGAAAACCCTAATGGTGCTGAAAAATGACAACCATATCCTATCACTTTCTTCGACAGGGAAGCAGAAAATGCTTTGGATGTATTTTACTTATTAAAGTTACGAGTTCTCTTTCCATTATGTTTTTATGGTTATGTACTTCTTCCATTTTCTGAGTTCGATTAGATAAAACTATAGGCTCATGGATTTCCATTAAACTAACCAATATCTTGAACTCGTCGTTTAATCCATCTTCAAAATGGATACACATTTCTTCCTTAGTAGACACAATATCACGAGCATATTTATTGAGTTGGAGAAATTCACGCTCGTATTCAACAATTGATCTGTTTCCTTGATTCAACTCAAGGAATTCATTTTTCTTCATATTTAGTTATAGCTTGCTAACATATTTCTTTCAAAATTTAAATTTGAAGAAATCCCAAATAGCTTGTTCATTCGATACCACAACAGTTATAGTTGACCACCAATAAAAAGCCTCATCTTTTAACAATGATACTGTAGACCTCAAACAATCCTCGAGAGGACACAACATCTCATCTAAAACTCTCTGTGTGTTCTAACCAGTACTCAGCTCTAGCCAGATCGTCACCCACGTTACCACGAAATTCTTCGGCCCCACATTTTTGAACTTTATCAATTGAAATCCTATGGATATTCTATTGTAAAGAGCTTTGAAAACGAGGGGGTGGCAGTTGTTTAGCCGCGAGATTAGCTCTCATATAAGCAGTAAACATGTCACTCGTCATACCATGAAAGGCACCTTGAACCTCCTCCCCGGGCCTTTAAAATTCAAGCACATTTTGAGTAGCCCGTTGATCGGTGGCTGGAATATAACTCTATACCTCATTGGGATCTAATCGATTAGATTCATATGACATCTTTTATCTATAAGAAAACAAGTCAAACTAATCAGGAGTCATCACACTATCACAAGTTATAAAGTGGCATGTATTCCTAGACTCAATACATGCTACATTCAATCATAGAACTGACTAAATCGTAGCTCTGATACCACTAAATATAACACCCTATACCCAGTCTTGTCAGTTAACCCGAGCAATAATGTATTACAATTGTAAGATATCAACATTATCCACTATATTGACATAATTGATCAAAAAGTTCATAATTCAATATAATTACAATGATTCAATAATAATCAATCATAATCGAAGCTTAATTAATCATACAAAACTATTAAATTAATTTGGGAACTGTTCTGGACTAATTACAAAAATTCAGGTAAAAAGTATAAATAGAGGGTCACACGATCGTGCGGTCAGGCTGTGTAACAAGGCTGAGACAGTGTGGTCCCATAACATGATTGTGTGTGTAATATCCCAAAAATTAGGGGTTAGTAGAATCGGGTTTGTGAATCGAGAGAGAGTGGTCATGCCTTAATTTTTGAGATTATCTATGCATTTTTAGGAAATAAATGAGGTATTATTTTGTTGGTTAAGTGTTAGTGAAACGTTAAGTGAAACCCAAGTTCAAATCCTTTGTCTCGCGTCATTTTTATTATTTTTGCAAATTTTGCCTTAAACCCTAGTATCTAAAATATCTTATTTTTAAAATAAATATTGCAAAATTATTTCAAGAATGAGAAAAAAACCTAATGGTTAAAAGAAATTGTAACACCTCTCACCCATTTTCAACGCCGGAATAGGGTTACAGAGCATTACCGGAATTATTTCACAAATAAACATACATTTCAAATTAAGGAATTTAATCATTAACTAGCTACTTATTTTCCAGTATATTATTGAATTAGGTGCTGACCCGAACACCTCAAATCATCTGTAAAGGAGAAGAACAATTGTACGTACGGTTCGCATTGATACAGTGTAAGGAATTTACCTAGTTTTGATTCATAAAATAGTTATAATTTCAACGATTGGTTTGAACTCATAAGTGAGTGTTTGGAGGATGGTTTAATGGTAAATTTATTTAATTTATATTGGATTTTGGTTTAGGTTCATTTAAGGAATTATTAAGGAAAATTGAAAGATTCGCTAGTGTGCTAGAGGAAGCGAAAAATAAGGTGTGGGTCCTAAGCGCATAAAATTGTTGAAAATGTTAAATATCATGTTATATTTGATAAATTAGCTTGCTGATTGGATTGGCTTAATAAAAAAATTATTCATTTTGTGAGTGGCCAAACTAGGTATGTTTCGAGCCTTAAAAGATTGACATGTTGGAAAATTTTCTAGTTTGATAGTATGAATGTTTGATTGTAACACCCCTTACCCGTAATCGACGCCGGAACAGGGTACGAGGCATTACCAGACATAAACACAAGCAAACATATATTTTCGAGTCATAAATTTCCATTCAAATTAAAACTTTTCATACATATTCAAATCATCCCTAAAATGAGCCTACGAAACTTAATACATGCTTTGGAAGTGGTTCGGGACTAAACTGAGAACTTTAGAAAATTTTTACAAAACTTAGAAAATTTTTCATGTTACAGGGCTCACACGACCGTGTGGTCTAAGGGACATGCCCGTGTGACCCTTAGACACGCCCGTGCTACTGGCCGTGTTCAAAATAGGTTGCTCTCTGACTTGTGCCACATGACCGTGCCACACGCCCGTGTGCTAGGACGTGTGTTCAATTTAATTTTCATAATTTTTCAAAAAATAGGTGCAGACTTTACACCGCCGAGACACACGCCCCTGTCTCTGCCCGTGTGCCATATTCTGGACATTCTATTTTGCAACAATTAAGGTGCAGGGGACACATGGATGAAACACATGCCCGTGGGGCAGAACGTGTGTCACACACAGCCTAGACACCCTCGTGTGTCTACCCGTGTGGACAAAAATTAGGCTATTTTCCAAGCCATTTTGCCACCATTACTTGTACATACATACAGAATATCATATGGCACCAATCCAAGCATTTACATACAACCAAATCAACCACAATCAAGATATCAACACACCATTCACATGCTACCATCTACCATACACAAACATCACATGTTTATCATCTCAAATCATGTAATTCCCACATCTATGAAAGGCATCATCATATAAATTGCTCATACCAATTGTAGCCAATTTTCAATGGCCTTATACAAAATGAACTTTCAACCAATATAAGCCAACACAATTGGCCAAATCAATTATGACGCATACCAAAATGACCATGTCCCCTATACATGACATAACTCAAAATGTTGAATTCATTGGTACCAAAATAATAGTTGATAGTGTGAATGGATCTCTGACGATCTCCAATCCCGAGCTAGCTTGGTGATACTATAAGACTAGGGAAAGAAAAGGAAGTAAGCTAAATAGCTTAGTAAGTTCATATGCAAGTAATAAACAACAATAACCATGCAATTGCCTAATAATTAACATATGTATATCAATCTAAATGTCATTAAAACCTCATGAACATAGCATACTCCATCACATTCTTACCAATAATTCGTCATATACCGAATTCATTTCCTTTGAGGTTTTCGTACATACCTATACCAACTCGTAACATAACCACATACTTTCTCGTCTTCGACATATTCATTGAACCACTTGGAGTACTATCAGATACACGAAAATCTTTGCACATAAGTGCCACATATGTAGCCAATGCTACCACAAATCTCATAACACTTATAAGCTCACTCTCGAGCTATCCTCGGGCCTTCTCACACAAGCTATCAGTCGAGACGTAGCCACGCGATGCTACTCACAGAAGCTGTCAGGTATCCACAACATATGCCGGTATACCCAGCCACCCGGGACACATAAATCACATAATCACATAGGTTCCTGGTGACATGTCACTTGTATCCTAATCTATTCCTAAGGTTCAACCAGGATTTCTCTCTTGCCGAAACTTCGTCGAATATGCTCATAGAATCAATCATACATTTCATGAAATATCAAAACATTAAAATAAAAATATAACATTACATTATTTACATAGGAACTTACCTCGGTACAAAAATAGTAGAATTTGACCTAATCGTCAAATACTTTGTTTTTCCCCCGGTCTAGGTCGGTACCTCATTTTTCTTGATCTATAATAAAAAATTTAACTCATTCAATCATCACATTATTCAATTCAGTCCAAAAATCATATTATGGCAAAAATTAAAATTTTCCCTTAAACTTTTGACATTTTACAATTTAGTCCCTAGGCTCGTAAAATGAAATATGTTCAATTCCTTTAATACATAAGCCTAGCCGAACTATTTTTATGCTCATACCAGCCCGCATTTTCCATTAAATGACAATTTTACTACATATTTTATAACCTTTACAAATAGGTCCTTTTTTATGTTTCTACCGAAAATCACTTAGTAAAAGTTGTTTATCCAACATCAAACTTGCATAAACTATTATTAAACATCAAAATACCCAAATACTTAACATGGTTCAAACCCTAGACATTGATTATTTCTTAAGTTTGTGGTAGAAATAGATAGATTGGGTTACAACGATTTCAATAATGTAAACAACATTAAAAATAGGGCAAGAACGGACTTACAATTGAGCTTGAAAGCATGAAAAACCCTAGCTATGTCTTCCTCTATTTAATTTCGGCCAAAGGGTAGAAGATGAGAAAAAATTGGCTTTTAATTTGATTTTTAATTCATTTAATTAGCTAAATGACCAAAATGCCCCTAACTTAAAACATAAAAATTCTCTTACTTCATGTCCATTTTTGTCCACTAACTTAACCAATGGTGTAATTACCATTTAAGGACCTTTAGTTTAAAATATCATAGCAATTGGACACCTTAAACACATAGAACTAAAATTTTGTAATTTTTGCAATTTAGTCCTTTTATGTAAATTGAGTGCCCAAACGTCAAAATTTTCGAACGAGATTTTCACAAAACCATTTCATAAAACTGTAGTCTATAAAAATATAAATAAAAAAATTTTACTACATCAAGTTTGTGGTCCCAAAACCACTGTTCCGACTAGACCTAAAATCAGGCTGTTATAACTCTTCCCCTTAGGAATTTTCGTCCCGAAAATCTTACCAGAAAATAGGTTTGGGTACTATTTTCACATAGCTTCCTTAGGTTCCTATGTAGCCTCTTCGACTCCATGTCGTTGCCACAAAACTTTAACTAGGGCTATGTTTTTATTTCTCAACTATTTAACTTCTCGAGCCAAAATCTTGATTGGTTCCTCACCATAAATCACATGTGATGGGTCTGATCGATAACGTCACAACATCGACATATGAAATACATTGTGAATCCTTTCCACCTCTGTCGGTAAAGCTAGCTGATATGCCACTAGCCCTATTTTTTAACAACTTCATACGACCCAATGAAACGTGGACTTCACTTGCCTTTACGACCAAATCTCAAAACCTTCTTCCACGGAGACACTTTTAAAAATACCTTATCACCAATTTCAAATTTGATCTCTTTTTGTTTCAAATCTGCGTACGACTTTTGTTGATCTGAAGTGGCTTTTAAGCAATAGCGGATTACCTTTACTTTTTCTTTGGTTAGAGAAACCAAGTCAACCTCGTGAATCTGTTTATCAATACGCTCTGTCGAATACAACGGAGTTCGACATTTGCGGCCATACAATGCCTCATACAGTGCCATTTTTATACTTGACTGAAAACTATTTTTATAAGCAAATTTGACTAAAGGTAGATATTTTTCCCAACTACCTTCGAAATTTAAAACACAACAATGAAGCATATCTTTGAGAACTTGAATCATTCTCTCTGATTGGCCATCGATTTGCAGATGAAATGCAATACAAAAGTTTAACTTAGTACCCAAAGCTTCAAGCAACATTTTCCAAAATCGAGACGTAAACCTCGATAAGTAGGTACTCCGTGCAATCTTACAATTTAAGCAATGTGCAATTAAGCTAGCTGATCAAGAGAGTAATCGGTACATACCGAAACAAAATGAGTCGATTTTGTAAATCTATCAACAAAGACCCAAACGGCATCTCTCTTTTTTGTAGTCAAAGGTAAACCCGCCACGAAGTCCATCGTAATTCTATCCCATTTACACTTGGGTACCATCACTGGCTGAAGTAAACCCGAAGGTACTTGGTGTTCGGCTTTCACTTGCTGACAAATCAAACTTTCGATACACATTCAGAGATATCTCACTTCATACCTGACCACCAATACAGTTTCTTCAAATAATTATACATCTTCATACTTCCAGGATGAAGAGATAAAACAACCATTATGTGCCTCATAAAGAATATTCTGAATAATCTCATCATTTTTCGGTACACATACTCTATCTCAAAACATTAAGCAATCATCAGAACTGATCCAAAAGTCTGAATCATTACTCGATTCACACAGAGCTCTTTTGGCTTGTAACTCACTATCACTTTTCTAAGCATCATAAATTTGAAGAAGAAACACGGGTCTAGCTCTCAACTCTGCTAAAACTGAATCGTCATCGGATAAAGTCAACCTCGTATCCATAGCTCTCAAGGTAAACAAGGACTTTTTGCTTAATGCATCTGTGACTACGTTCGCCTTTCCGAGATGATAGTCAATTACCAACTCATAATCTTTTAGTAACTCAAGCCATCTCTGTAACACTCCTAACCCGAGACCGTCGCCGAAATAGGGTTAAGAGGTGTTACTGATCAGCCACAATAATTCACATCCATTCCACGTCACATAGTTTGTAACGCCTCGAATTTGGGCCTAGTTGAATTGGGCCTATTGGGCCTTGGGCATAGGAGCGTTTAAATTTTTTGAGAACAAGAAAACGACACTAACCAAGTTGTAACTCCCCAAAAATCTCGAAACTTTAAATTTATGTCCACTGAGGTTGGTATGTAGGAATAGCACTTATAATATTAATTTTAAGGTATTATTGGGATTATTTGAAGCCTTAGAGATAAGGAAGACCATAGGGAAAAAATTATTTTTCTTGCTTCCGTGGACCCTAGTCTCAGGCATTAGGCCTCTTAAGCAAATTAAGAGAAAATAGGACACAAATGGGCTTGTGGTCCAGTGGCAAGTGGCATCACTTGAGGAACTATAAGGTGGCGTGTTGTCAGCTGAGGAGGTCCAAGATTCGAGCATTAGGAGAGGTATTTTTAGAGTGTTTTATTTTGCGTAGGTGGACGGCTAGAGTTGTGTTGAATATGAACTCTTGTGTTGGAGTGTTTGAGTGGTAAGGGGAACTGATGGTGGAGGAAAATTCGGATAAGACTAAGGTGTTATCAGGAGAAAAGTTAGGAGATGAGGAAAGGGAGGAATTGGTGCCCAATGGGACTATGGGGAAAGGAATATTCGGCTGGTGGCTATAAAAGGAGAGGGTCGAATGTCTTTTGAGGGTTCTATGAGTTCCAATAGTTTTTTCCTTGCTTCTCAATCGGTTTCTTTTGTGCCAAATCACCATCATCTCTTTATGCCGAATTCTTTTAAAGGGCTCTTTTGGTTTTCATTACTTTTCTTTTCTCTCCCATTCTATTCTTCCATAGCCAAATTCTCTCATTACTAAGTTACCACCATCTTTCCCTTGCCGAAGTTCCTAACAGTGCCGAATCATTGTGGTTGATCTTCCATTACAAACCAATTGTTACTTATTCTCAGTCAAGTGTTAAAAGCTGGATCTAGTTAATAGCTGTCTAGGCCACTGGATCAAAAAGGGATTTGGTAAGTACTTGGTTAACCTCTTTTTTGTGTTTTGTTAAAAGCTGAAGGGCTATCTAACTTCTCATTGTTGTTAATCATGTATTGGTAAGGATCATTAGCAAACTGTAAGTGTACTCAACTCGGTTATGGTTTAAGTGAGTGGTCGAATGTGTATAATCTATAGGGGTGACTTGTGTGGATCATGAGTCATTCGAATTATTGATGGTGTATGTGTGAGTGCAGATCTAGGGGATACTCCTGATTAGTAGCTAAGGAAGGGCTATTAGAACTCAGTGGCACACGGTAAGGTTACGATAAGGCTTCGGCTTTTGGTAAATGTTTTGATTTAGTGATTGATTGAAGGTTGGTTGGTTATAGGTTCGAGGCTAAGGGTAGTATAGTCGGTCGCAGTAAGTAGGTGTGTACAAACACTACACACACGATATCGGTATTGCCAGAAAGCCGAAATGCCAAAAGTGGCTAAATGGGCCTGGTGGGCCCTGAGGCTAAGTTTGATGAAATTGTTGGTTGGTTATACGAATTGAGTTAGTCATGCATGTTACATGATCTGGAATTGTTTTGGGCCTAATAGGCCTTATGTATGAGATTAGGGCCTAATGGGCCGTAAGGATGTGATTTGGGCTTGATGGGCTTTATGGGGACTCAGACAAGTATGCTAGGGTTTAATGGACTTTAGGCCTAGTTATGAACAACTCTTAAACCGCATAAGACTTAATCTAATAATTAAACATGTCCGTGGACAAGTCGCTGGGTTAGAGTGTGGCAACGAACATATGCATGTCTAGGATTGGATCTAGGGAGAGCTTGGCACTAAAGCAGTCCTAGTGGCCCACCTCTTCTTCTCTGGAATCCTACCTGGTGCATAGTTTCTGTTCACTTTAGCCGCACAGACTTGTTATGAAACACCCCACACCCGGCCCACGAGCCTGAACCGGATCTGGTATGTTCTTTAAGTAAACCGGTTTCAAAATTCTTTTATTTCTAGAGAAAAACTTGTGCGATTTTAAAAAAATATTGTTTTGGGTTGGGCTTGAGTTAAAAAAAACCCATTTATCTTACTTTAAAATCCAATTAATTAAGGTGACAAAACAATTAGGGTTTATTTTTAAAGAATAAATTTTACTTAACTTTAATTGAAAATAATTCGTAACATAGTAATTAAAAATAAAAGTAAAGAAATGTAACTTATGGCCTTATTACATCAAGTAAAATCCCAAAATAAATTTCTAAAATACTTAAATAAAATTAAATTTCCATATTGAATAAAACTTCAAGTTTGAGCATGGCCATCCCTAAGCTTCATTTAACCCGGTCCATTATTGATCGTCACCAAAAAAAATAGTCCCACAATGGGGTGAGTCAATGACTCAATGTGTACACAACACTAAAATTCAATAGATCAAGCATACATTTTAATATCAAATACTGATTCATATAACAGATAAAAATGATGATGCAACCCAAACCCAAACCTAGTTGCCATCCGCTACACATCCTCGTACCAACCTGCACACTGTGGGGACTACTAAGTCAACCCTCCATCCGCTACACACCATCGAAGGCGATCGTTGCGGTCGGCGTGCTCATCGCCCATATAAAATTTGTGGCATAGCCACTGGATAATTGTGTCATGAGACACCACATTCGATATCGTGAACCGGTTACCATATTCGGATAATGTAACCGAAGTCACCACATTCGGATAATGTGACCAAGTCACCACATTCGAGATAGTGAGACCAAGTCACCACATTCACTTCCCCTTTCTCATATAACCCGAATGCCCCATATTATTCATATTATGCATATCATACTTAAATTCACATTCATGTCACTTTTCACATGTTAAATATAACATATTTCATAATCCTAGTAGGAGTAGGAAACGTACCTGAGTACTTTGTACCGTAACAGTACCTTAGCCATATTCTCATTCTTGTAAACATGCATAAATTACATATTACCATAACCCTTATTAAAAGTTAGTGTGGGGTACACACCTGATTCGCTTAAAATTTCCTTGAGATCCCGAAAAGCTTGATCTAATGCTTAGATCCTTAAACCCTACATTTGATTCATTACTTATTACCTTAATAAAAAGCCATTCGGCCAAAAATTCCAAATCCTAGTAGGATTAGTATTCTTACCTTGTTGCCGATTAGAACACCAACAAATCCCGAAACTGTTCCTTGCTTCCTTGGAATGTCGAAATCCCTAAAACCTTACGTTAGACTTAATCTTAATCATCGAAACATAAATCAAGGCCTTTGGCCGAATATTCACATGTCTTACCTTAATCTTAGAAATCCCATATACTCCTCCTTTTAGTCGACTACTCTGATAATCCGAAAGATCCTTCCATATTCGGCAACCATAATATGTATGGGGTTAGATTATCTCTCGGCTAATCTAAAAGAAATGAATGGAAATCAAACTTGTTCTTACCTTTAAAGAAATCAACAGCACCTATGCTTGAAGCCCTTCCAAGATTCGGCTTTTGAATGGATTGGTAAGAAGAAATAGGAAGAAAAGAAAACTTGAGAATTTTGACAATGGTGCACTATAGATTCGGCTTGACAAAAGAAAAAGAGAAGAGAAGAGAAAAGAGCACTTAGAAATTCGGCAGAGAGAAGAGGAGGAAGAAAAATTGATGAGTAGCCCTATTTTCTTCCTTTTATAGCCGAAACTACTACTCAGAATCTCTTACTTGGCCACCACTCTTCTTTATTGATAAGTTTATCTCCTTAATTTAAAATAATTAGAGAATAATCCTTTATTATCTCTTCAAAAATAATCCAAATTAAATCTCTTATTTATCACCTTATTAATCGATTACTTATGAAAATAAAACTCCTCCTTTCTAGAAGGCTTGTGCCGTCCACCTCAGGCTTCTGGAAGAAAAAATAAAACTTCCTTTATTTGCTTCCCAAGTGACTCGAACTCAGGCCCATCACCATGCATGTGGCGCCATTTCCATAGGCCCTAAGTGACATCTTCAGGCCACTTTTCCAAGCCTGTTTGTGTGTCAAATTTCACCAACATTTTCTTTTAAGGCCACCTTGCCTTAATTTCCTCTTTTAAACTTTAAAACTCGACAATTCTAAGTCATTTCTAAATTTCCTAAAATTTTCGTTCGGCTCTTTAAACTTGACATTTCCTTACATTTCCAAGTTTCCAGAAATGTTCACTTTCCATTTTTGAATCATTTCCAAATCATTTCCTTACTTTTCCTAGTTTCCAAAAATGTTCACCTTCCATTTTTAAACTTAACTTTTCCATACTTTTTCAGGTTTCCAGAAATGTTCATTTCTAACTCATTTTCATTCATTTCCAGGTTTCCAAAAATATTCAAAATTTATTCTTAGTACATAAAACATGTCACTTCGTACAATTAAACCGAAAATGCATAGGCCCTTTCCAGGATGTTACATGTTAATGGGCCAAAGTTAATAACTAAAACCCGAGAGGGACCAAATACCCCCAGTTTATGAAATTATCGAAAGATCCCCGGTTTGTGAAATTACCGAAATACCCCAATTTATAAAATTACTAAAATACCCTCAGTTTTCCAAATTACTAAAATACCCCTGATTTAGAAATTACCAAAATATCCTTAGATTTGCAAAATTACTAAAATACCCTCGAATTGAAAAATTACCAGAATACCCTTAATTTCCAGAAACATCCCTGATTTACAAAATTTCCAAATTACTTCTGTTTTGCAAAATTACCTAAATACCCCTGTAAGGTAGAATTACGAAAATACCCCTGGGTAGTGAAATCACTAAAATATCCCTAGGTGTTTAATGTGTTTAATGTGTGTTGCATTCACGAAATATATGTTGGACTTGGGTAGGTTTTGATGATATGGAGGAAGATATGTGAGGATCGCATATTCGCTTGACGACCGTGGATCCACCTGTGACTTTAAGCCCATAATAGCAACTTTGCTGCAACGTTTGAGTAGTGCCGCTGTTGGTGCTACCTTTGGTGTGTAGGGATGGGTGGGTTGATATTTATATCCCCACAGGTGTGTAGGGTTGGAAGGGAAATGGTGTGCATGGTTTGATTTGGGATGGGTGCATTGCATTCATGTGATTTTGATGTGGTATGAGGTCATTGTGGGCTAAGGCCCAAGACCACTGTTTTTAATAGGGCTTAAGCCCAATGTAATATTTGTATGTTGATTTGATTGCCAAAGGTCGTACACACTGAGTTCCAAAACTCACACCCTTTTTATTAAATGTTTCAGGTGACCCTCAGTAGACGGCTCGACGTGGGAGAGGACTCAGAGATGGCCACACTACAAGTTACTTAGAAGTTTTTGCTTATTTGATTTCAAATGACTTATTATCAATTATTTCGTTAGTAATAAGGCCTTGTATGTCCAATTTGATTTTACGTTTGAGTTTCCTTATGTTTTCAACTGTTTAATTGTTAGACTTGAATAAATTTCTAAAAGTTTAAACACGATTTTTAAAATACTTAAAAACATGGGCTTTTATCATTATTTAACAAGATGTCAAGAATTTTTGGGCTTTCAGGCCTTAAATTTTAATTTAGCAAAAATTGTTTTAAGTTGTGCCTTTGATGTGACATTCCAGGATTCGGCCATAACATCTGAGCCAGGTCTGGGGGTGTTACATAGTATATCATTAATCATACATACTCAAATATGAACATGCAGTCCCTCATCTAGGTCTACAAAACCTTAATCAAGTGTTAGAAAGCGGTCGGGACTAAATCGAACACTAATGAAAGTTTTCAAAACTTTAATATTCTTTAATACTGTTGAACTCACACGCCTGTGCAATCAGGTCGTGTGCCTCACACGATCACCAGACACACCCATGTGTCCAGGCCGTGCCAAAACATAACATGTATTCTGACTTTTCCACAAGGCCACCAGGCACGCCTGTGAGCTAAAGCCGTGTACTCTTAAGCAATATACTGACTTATTCACACGACTACTAGGCACGTCTGTGTACCGTGGCCGTACATATTTGTGCTTGCTACTAACTTTATCCCACGGTCACTAGGCACGCCCGTGTGCCATAACCGTGTACACAAAATAGGCCATTTGCAAGGCCAATTTGCCACCCACACAAGGATTGACAAACAAGCTTCATTACAATGCCAATGCTTTTAAATGCAGTCAAACCTACCATTTCATGCACTCAATACCCATCAACATTACCATCTACTTCCATGCTCATTATCATCACAACTAAGTCCATTCAAAGTGATAATTATACATTTCAAAGCATAGGAAATTCAAGCATCATTTAATCCATACCAAAATTCATCTTCAAATCACATTTTTCACAATCAACAAGATCATGAAATATACCACATTCGTAGCTCATTCATCAATTCTACATCATTTAACTTCCAAGCCAACTCACATGGCAAGGATTAAACATTTCAAGACATATCTTAACTTCTAGCCTATACATGCCATAGTTCAACTATATACATCTTTCCAAAGTACCAAAATAGATTGCCGATAGTGTGATAGAGATGTTGACGATCCCCTGATTAGAGCTAGCTTTACTGACACTGCAAAGCAGAAAAACAAATCACATAGTAAGCTTTCCAAAGCTTTGTAAGTTCGTAACATAACACATTTAAATCAAAACAAACCATCACATAGATTATTTCACATATATATATATTGTACCATCCAAAGCTAATATGCTCATTTAACGTTTCATAATCTCATTCATAAATTCATCAACCACATAGGTTCCGAACGTACCTTAGTCAACACTTAGTTGTCAATTACTTTTGCTACTCAATACTTACTATTCCATTTCGATCAACTTCCGTATCTTCTTTGATTCAATCACACACTTAGTGCCCAAATAGTTAGCCGAAGCTTAATTAACGTCACACACATAGCGCATCTATATCAAACCGATCTTAAATCGGTATCGCACACACAGTGCCAACCACAAAGCCAAAGCTTATATTATTTCGCACACACAGTGTTAATCATCTCGGTTACATTTTCAATTACGTACACTTAGTGCCATATAACTCAAGCTCTCACATAGCATTCATATTTCTATATTATCATTCGACTCATTTCATAGCATTAAATATAAATAGATATAAGCATTATGTTCGAACTTACCTCGGACGTCAAACTATCGAAATGGTCGATTAATCAAGCACCTTATCTTTGCCTCGATCTCGATCCGAACCTCTCCTCTCTTGGTCTATACACATTTCAAATTCAATCCATTCAATCACCAAATCATTCATTTTAGTCCAAACACACATATTTAGGGCATTTTTTAAAATAGCCCTCACATTTTCACATTTCAACACTTTAGTCCATAATTCATAAAATCATCAAATTCACATAATTTCTTTTCATATAAGCTTAGCTGAATTTCCCTTGTTTTCATACAAACCCTCACATTTAATTTATTTCACATTTTAATCATTCAATTTCTCATTTTCTCAATTAAGTCTAAAATGCTCAATTTCACTAAAAATCCCAATACAAACTATGTTAATCCAACACTAAGTTTTCATATTTCACTATCAACTAGCACATAGCTCAAGCATTCATCAATGTCACATCACAAAAAAAATCATCAATTCACAAATTTACAACACGGGTTAGCTTGAGCACGAAGCAATGATTACAAAAATGTAGAAATTAACAAAAACAAAGCTCAAACATACCTTGAATTGAGCTTGGAAATAACCGAAATCTTCAAAGCTCTTAAGCCTTTCTTTTTCTTCTAATTTCGGTGGATGAACACCATTAAAATGCCACCATTATGTCTTTATTTTATTATAATAACATTGTTTATTCATTTACTTATTTAGCCCTTATTAAACACATATATAACATATATACATTAAGGTTATTTTTGTCCATTGTCACCCATTATCACTAATAATGGTCAAATCGCATCTTTAAGCCTCCATATTAAAAAGACAACCACAATTAGGCTCTTATAAATCAGCACACAGCTTTTGCATTTTATGCGATTAGATCCTTTTTCTTAATTTGGCACACAGTCAATAAAATCTTCACACAGAAATTTCACATAGGCTAAATCACATACTATTCACACTAAAATTAATATTAAATTATTATTCCAACCTCGGATTTGTGGTCTCGAAACCACTATTCTGAGTCAGGTCTAAACCAGGCTGTTACAACTCTCCCCCCTTAGGGATTTTAGTCCCTGAAAATCTTACCAATGAATAGGTGTGGATATTGCTCTTTTATAATATTTCCAGGCTCCCACATAGCCTATTCAACTCTGTGTTTGTCAAACACCCCATACCCAGCCCACGAGCCTGGACCGGATCTGGTATGTTCCTCGAAGTAAACCGGTTAAAAATTCTTTTATTACTTTGGAAATATGTGTGTTTTGAAGATAATTTGCTGGTGGGTTGGGCTTGAGTTGAAAACAAGTTTATTTCATTATTAAAATCCTTTACTTTAGGTGACAAAATGTTTAGGCTTTGTCTTAAAATAAATCTACTTAAACTTCACTTGATAAAAATTCGTACATAGTAATTAAAAGAAAAATTAAAGTAATTCAACTATGGCCTTATTACATCAAATAAATCCCAAAATTAAAAACCAAAGTACTTAAAATAAAAAGTCTCAATCAAATAAATTTCCTTGCTGAGCATGGCCACCCCTAAGCTTCTGCTGACCCCGTCCATCACTGTTCATCACTTGAAAAATGTTCCCACAACGGGGTGAGTCAACATACTCAATGTGTAACCAACACTAAGATTTAACAATTCAGGCATACATTATCATGTCACATACCAATACTTATAACAGATAAAAACAATGATGCAACTCGAACCCAAACCTATATGCTATCCGCTACACATCACCCGTACCAACCTGCACACCGTGGGGACTACTAAGTCAACCCTCCATCCACTACACACCATCGGCGCGCATTGCGATCGACGTGCTCATCACCCTTATAAATATTCGTGGCATAGCCACCAGATTAAATAATTGTGACCGAAGTCACCACATTCAGATATCATGGTCTTAGGTCACCACATTCAGATATCGTGGTCTTAGGTCACCACATTCAGATGTCGTGGTCTTAGGTCACCACAATCAGATAACGTGATCTTAGGTCACCACATTCAGATATCGTGGTCTTAGGTCACCACATTCACTTCCCCTTTTCATATAACCCATATGCCCCATATCATACATATTATGCATTAACATGCCTAATTTCACATTCTTATCACTGTTCACATATGAGTCATAACATATATTCATATTCCTAGTAGGAGTAGGAAAAGTACCTGAGTACTTTTGTGCCATTACATGGTAACTTAGCCATATTCACATTCTTATAAACATACACATATTAAATATTGCCATAAATCTTATTAAAAGTTAGTGTGGGGTACACACCTGATTAGCTTAGCGAATTCACTCCAAATTCCGAAGATCTCGATCTAGCATCCTAGATATTTTGTTCCTATGTTCGGCCAACATATAGTAATTTACTAAAAACCATTCGGCCATAAAACCAAATCCCATTAGGATTATTGTAATCGAATTCTTACCTTGGTGCCGATTTCACTATAAATCATATTCTGAAAACTTTGTGCTATACCTTCCTTCAATCGGCCAACATTAAATCCATTAACTTGGTTATTTCCGGCTTTTAAACATTTAAGAAACAGATCAAAATACTAAACTAGGCTTTGGCCGAATGTACATATGTACTTACCTTCCAAATCTTAAATCCCGGAATTGATCTCTTGTCTTAGGTGTATGTCGAAATCCCTATAGCCACATGTTAGATTAATTTCTAACATTAAATCTCAATAAAAAATGGCCTAAGGCCGAATACTTTATTGTCTTACCTTGATCCTTAAATCCCGAAATAGTTGACTTGGACGAATCCCGAAAGATACTCCCCTTGAAATCGACAACTAGCAAATCCCGAAACCTTTTTCCAAAGTTTTGGCCAAGATTATTAAGATTAGTTTCTAACATTCGGCTATAAAGAAAAGGAATGATCAAGACAATAATCGGCCCTTACCCTATTTGTGGAAGTCGACAGCACTTCCTCTTGATGCCACTTGAGATATTCGGCTTTAGGTTGGAAAGAACTTGATTTCGGCTTTCTTGAATAATCGGCTATGGCCTTAAAAAGGCTTACTTCCGGCTTTTGAATGGATTTAGAAAGAAAAGAGAAAGAAGAATAAAGATGGAGGATTCGGCTAGAACACAAGGTGTTTTCGACTTGGCAAAAATAAAAGAGAAGAGAGTAGTTTTTGCTTGAGAATTCGACAGAGACTTTCAAGGAAAGAAAATAATACAGAATGGCCTCTCTTTTCCTCCTATTGCCGAAATTACTAGGCCAAGACTCCCTTACTTGGCCATCACTCTTCTATTTTGATAGCTTTATCTCTTTAGTTATCACCTAAAATAAAAGATAATTCAGCAACTATCCTTACTTAGCCGAAATTATTAAACTCAAAGTCCCTTACTTGGCCACCACTTCTCCCTTATCTTTATCACTTTGTTTAAAATTAATAGAAATAATCATTTAATTATCTCTTATCCCTTAATTAAAAATACCAATAATAATCCATCATTATCTATCTATTTGCCGAATTTTAAATAGAATAAAACTCCTCTTTTAAGAGCCTTAATGTCGTCCACCTCTCTGCTCCTTGTAGCAAAAATAAAATTCTTTTATTTGCTTAACATGCGACTCGATCCTTAGCCCATTTGCCTATGTATGTGGCATCACTTGCTAGGCCCTTAAGTGGCGCCTTGTAGCCATTTTACCAAGGCTATTTGTATGTCATATTTCACATACATTTTCTCTTAAGACTACCTTGCTTTATGTCACTCTTTTAATACTTTAAAACGTAACATTTCTAAGGCATTTCCTTACATTTCCAAGACATTTCCTTACATTTCCAAGACAAGACATTTCCTTACATTTCCAAGACATTTCCTTACATTTCCAAGACAAGACATTTCCTTACATTTCCAAGTCATTTCCTTACATTTCCAAGACATTTCCTTATATTTCCAAGACAAGACATTTCCTTACATTTCCAAGACATTTCCTTACTTTTCCAAGTTTCCAAAAATGTTCTCCATAAATTCATAACACATAAGACATGCCATTTCGTATAACTAAATCAAAAATGCATAGGCCCATTTTCAGGATGTTACAGTTTGTGCCACAACACTTTCACTAAGGTTAATATATAGTGCTACTCACACAAGCTGTTAGGTGTCTGTAACACATGCAAGATCACCCAGCCACTGATATAACACAATGAACCAGCACCCGGGGAACATTTTCACACTGAAAACACTAAAATTCCTAGTGACATGTCACTTGTATCCTAATCGTTTCCTAAGGTTCAATCGGGACTTTTTCACACTTGTTAACACTTAGTCAATATTCACTTAATCACTTGTCTCATGATAAAACTAATTCACAATTACTCATAACATTCACAATCATAGAAGTCACATTTAAGTACAATATT
Organism: Gossypium bickii; assembly: GCA_025503065.1. Classification (NCBI taxonomy): domain Eukaryota; kingdom Viridiplantae; phylum Streptophyta; class Magnoliopsida; order Malvales; family Malvaceae; genus Gossypium; species Gossypium bickii. The sequence goes on from CP106713.1 coordinate 76,902,480, forward strand.
TCAATGCACTTCCATGTACCATAGACATATTTTAAATCAATTTATAAACTTGGCACATTAAACATTTAATTTAACATGATTCAATTAATTCACTAATTTAGCTTTAAAATATAAATTACAACATTATTGCATTATTATTAACACACCAACTTACCTCAAATGCCGAAACGGCTAATTTTCCCGACTTAGCCCACAACTTTGTTCTTCCCCGATCTTAGTCCAAATTTCATAATTTCTTGATCGAACATGTCAAATAACACTCATTTAACACATTTTATCAACACACTAATCAATTCAATTCACATATCAAATTATGGAAAATTTATTATTTTGCCCCTTAAGTTTTCAAAAATTACACTTTTACCCCTAGGCTCGCAAATTAAACTTTATTCCTTTTTCTTATGTTTTATGACATGCTGAACATTTTCCCCTTATATAGCAACTTCAAATTCTTACTATAACACATACTTATAAACAATAACAACTTTTACTAATTAGCTCGTTTTACTTGTGTTCACTGAAAATCACCTAGCAAACATCGTTCTCCTAACCTCAAACATTCATATTCCACCATTAGATATCAAAATACATGCTTATCTAGTATGGGTATATTTTTTAAACTTTGATTACACTTCAAATTAATGGTAGAAATAGACAAATTAAGCTTCGAGGATCTCAAAAATTACGAAAATCATTAAAAATGGGACAAAAATCGTACCTATATATAGAAGCCGTAGAAGCTTGGTCGAGTGGAGCTCATCCATGGCTACCATTTTTGGTTTTTACAATCGATTGAAGAAGAAGAAAGAAGAAGAAAAAAAGATGATAGCTTTTATCATTTTTTCTTATTAGGCCATTTTAGCTTAATTACAAAATTACCCTTTTTATTTCAACCAAATTTCAAAAGTACCAAACAAATATCTCCCACTAACTTATTAATGGGCTAATTATCTCATAAGGACTTCCAATTTTAAGACACATAACAATTTAACACCTCTAACAAATAGAACTCAACTTTTGCACTTTTTACAATTTAGTCCTTTTAACTAAATTAAGTGCCCAAACGTTAAAATTTTTCCAACAAAATTTTTTATGAAATTTTTCTGTAAAAGTATAGACTATAAAAATATAATAAAAATAAAAGTTTCCTTGTAGGATTTGTGGTCCCGAAACCAGTGTTCTGACTAGACCCAAATTTGGGCTATTACAACTCTCCCCCCTTTAGGGATTTTTGTCCCCAGAAATCTTACCAGAATAAGGTTTAGTATCTTTCTCATAATTTCCAACATCACTAAATAATCTTTTTCAAGATGATACTTTCAAAAACACTCTGTCATCGATCTGAATCCTAATAGAACTCAATGAACTCTGTCAAACAAAGAATCGATACATATTGAAATTATTATGCTAATTTCGTCAAACGTTCGAAAACAATCCACTAGCATTTCTCTTGATCTGAAGATTTGAGGGAAACCCGATACGAAATTCACAATAGTCCTTCCTTATTATCATTTTAATATTATCACTGATATCATTAATCCTGAATACACTTAACACTCAACTTAATTCTGTCGACATACCAATATCTGAATACAGAGTCAGATATTCGTATGCCCAATACATTTACTTCAAATCACTGTACTTATTGGTTACTCCTTGAATGGATAAACCAAATATTACTACTAATAACTCTAAACAGAATTCTCTGTATAAATCTAAAGTTCCACAGTACATGAAATCCACCTCAGAATAATAATAATCAAATCCTACTTGAAGTTCAGAATGAATAGTCGATCCTCATTATACTTATTTAACTGATCACCCACTAACACATCCTGAGTTTCTCAAATTCACAAGTATACATCACTTTAGCTTTTTACTTAACCAAAATCAAACTATCTTTTAATATGATCTATCAGGTAACCAACTCACACAAAATAAACGAGGACTTTTCATATAAGCATTTGTAATTACACTTGGCTCCCTACAGATCAATCGATAATCACTCACAATCTTTCAATAGCTTAATTCATCACCACTGTCTTAAACTCAAATTTTGCTGTGCCATCAGATATATTAAACTCTTGAAACCAGAAAACATATGACAATCCTCGTTAAAAGATCCAGTTTTCAACACTTGACTAATAGTAGATAATAATCGATCTGTGATGGAGGAAAACAACAAAGGTTTGGCACAAATAGGAATTTCGGCAAGGAAGAAGATGGTGGTAATTCGGCAATAGAAAGTTTGGCTATGAGAGAATTCGGCAAAAAGGATTCGGCTATAAGAGATTTCGGCAATTGGGATAATTTGGCTACGGGAAAATCGATTAAGGGAAGAAAAGAAAGACTAATGAAAGCTTAAAAACCCTTCAAAGCGTTTGGCCTCTCATTTTATAGCCACCAACCGAATACTCCTTTCCCCACAGTCCCAATTGGTACCAATTCCTCCATCTCCTCATCTCCTACCTTTTCTCCTGATAACATCTTAGCCTTTTCCGAATTTTCCTCCATTATTAGTTTCCCTTACCACTCAAACACTCCAACGCAAGAGTTCATATTCAACACAACTCTGGCTGTCCACCTATGAAAAATAAAACACTCCAAAAACACCTTACCACTAGTCGAACCTTGGACCTCTTCATGCCACCTTGTAGCTCCCCTAGTGACGCCACCTTGCCACTGGACCACAAGCCCATTTGTGTCCTATTTTCCCCTTAATCTGCTTAAGAGGCCTAATGCCTGAGACTAGGGTCCACTAAAGTAAGAATATAATTTTTTCCCTATGGTCATCCCTATCTCTAAGACTTCAAATAATCCTGATAATACCTTAAAATTAATATTCTGAGTGCTACTCATACATACCAACCTCAGTGCACAGAAATTTAAAGTTTCGGGATTTTGGGGCGTTACAACTTGGTTAGTGTCGTTCTCTTGTTCTCAAAAATTTTAAACGCTCCCATGCACAAGGCCCAATAGGCCCAATACTACTAAGCCCAGATTTGGGGCGTTACAAAAATAGTCCCCTCATTAGCTAGCTTAAGCTTTAGGGGTTCCAAAAGTACAAAAATTATCAAGAAATACCTCTAAAGTCACTTATTTGTAAGGAAATAGCTTGGCTAAAAGTTTGAGCTCCAAAAACTCTATTTTTTCTTCAAATTTTTGGTGGAAGAAGGAAAGTGAATAGTGAAAGATGATATCTCCTTCATTTATCTTATTTTATTCATTTTTTGTCACCTAATTTCAACAAATTTTGACCAAAATTAATGCTTTTGTCCCTCTTGGTTGGCCATCACGTTTAGAGTGGTCTAATTGTACTCTAAGGACCTCCAATTTAATATTCCATAGCTATTAAACTCTTCTAGCTTGTAAAATAAAAATTTTGCACTTTATGCGATTTAGTCCTTTTTCTCAATTAAGCATACAATCACTAAAATTAAAGCACCAAATTTTCATGTATCCTTGTAATCATGCTATAACACATAAAATAATATTAAAATAATTTTCTTCAACTCAGATTAGTGGTCCCAGAACCACTCTTCTGACTAGCCCTAATATCGGGTTGTTACATTCTTTATGAAAAATTTAACATTTGTGTGCTCGATTTGGAAAATGGACCTAATCGTGTAAAATGCAAAAGCTGCGTGCTAGAAGTTAAAAGTGCTTAAATGCTATGTCTTATTAAGTGTGGGGTCCTTATGTTGTTATTAGCCCATATGGTTAATGGATGGACAAAACTGGGTTTATATTAGTTGAATTTAAATGTTTTATATTAAGGTTAAAATGGTAGTTAGGTTATTAAGTAAATATTAAATAAGTCAAAGTGATAATAAGCCATATTATCATCATTCATAGCTGAAAATTAGAAAAAGAAGAGGGTTTTGAGTTTTCATCCATTCGGCCCCTTGTTCATCTTGATTGAGGTAGCTCGGTTTTTGATGATTTTTATGTTTTTGTGGTCATTGCTTTGTGTTCTATCAAGCCCATGCCTCAATTTCTAAATTTGATGAAGATTTTCAGTTATGCTATTGATGAAATTGTGAGCTTTGTGATGTTAGTTGATGGAAAATAAAAGATATGTGTTGGGTTAACATGTTTTGTATTTGAATTTTTGATGAATTTGAGTATTATGGGCTAAATTATGAAATTGAGAAATTGAGGGGCTAAAATGTGAAATAAATGAAAGATATGGGCTTCTAGAGACTAGTATGAAATTCGGCCAAGCTTTGGTGTGAGTAAATTATGTGAATTTTGTGTAATTATGAAATAAGGATTAAATGTCAAAATGTGAAATTAGGAGGGCTAATGTAACACCCCCCGACCTAGCCCAGACGTTATGGTTGAATCCGGTGAAGTCACATCAAAGGAATAATTTAAAGTTTAAGGCTTAGAAACCCAAAAATCTAAGCAACTTGTTAAGTAATGATAAAAGCCCATGTTTTAAGAAAACACCTACATGTTATAGGTATTTCAAAAACCATGTTTAAACTTAAGAAATTTATTTAATTTTAACAATTACGCAGTTGATAACATAAGGAAACCCAAATGTAAATTGAAATTGGAGATACAAGGCCTTATTACAAATGAAATAATAAACAATAAGCCATTTGAAAACAAATAAAAAAAAACTTCTAAGTAACTTGTAGTGTGGCCATCTCCGAGTCCTCTTCCACGTCGAGCCGTCTACTGGGGGTCACCTAAAACATTTAATAAAAGGCTGTGAGTTTCGAAACTCAGTGTGTACGACCCTTGGTAATTCAATCAACATGCAATTATCACATTGGGCCTAAGCCCTATCAAAAACGGTGGTCTTGGGTCTTTGCCTATAATGACCTCATATCACATCAGTATCACAAGAATGCAATGTTCCCATCCCAAATCCAACCCTGCACTCCATTTCCCTTCCAACTCTACACTCCTGTGGGGATATAAATATCAACCCACCCATCCCTACACTCCAAAGGTAGCACCAACAGCGGCACTACTCAAACGTTGCAGCAAGGCTGCTAAGCATATAATGGGCTTAAAGCCACCGGTGGATCCACGGTCATCAAGTGACTATGCGATCCTCACATATCTTCCTCCTTATCATCAAACCCACCCAAGTGCAACATATATCTCATGAATGCAACATACACATTTTCACACGTTAAGCACCTAGGGGTATTTTTGTCATTTCACTACCCAGGGGTATTTTTGTAAATCTACCCTATAGGGGTATTTTGGTAATTTTACAAATCAAGGGTATTTTGGGAATTTTGCAAATCAGGGGTATTTTGGTAGTTTTGCAATCCGGGAGTATTTCAATAATTTTGCAAATTGGGGGTATTTTAGTAATTTTACAAATCACGGGTTTTAGTTATGAACTTTAGCCCATTAGCAAGTCCTTGCGGCTAAAGTGAACAGACACTATGCATCAGGTAGGATCCCAGAGAAAAGGAGGTGGGTCACTGGGATCGCTTAAGTACCAAGCTCTCCCTAGATCCAATCCTAGACATGCATATGTCCATTGCCACACTCTTACCTAGCTACTTGTCCACAAACATATTTGATTATTAAATTAAGTCTTATGCTATTTAGGAATTTATCAGAACTAGGCCTAGAGTCCATTAAAACCCCAGTATGCATTTCTAAAATCCCATAAGGCCAACTAAGCCTAATCATGTCCATATAGCCCATTAAGCCCAATCATGTTTATGTAGCCCATTAGGACCGATCACAATCAAATCATACAACCATCCATGATTGAGTTACACATATCAACTATTGCTAACTTGGGCCCACGAGCTCGGTAGGCCCATTTAGCCTCGTTTGGCCCAGTCAGCCAAATAGTGGCCCGAGACCATGAGATCGCTCTCTTGGCCTCGGTAATCGTATCGATGTTCCTATACGAATGTTTGCACGCTCGTGTGGTTACCGGTGCCAAACTTTCAGCTTTTCAGGTTTTTTGGTATTTTTGCTTTTGCCGATTTGTCGTGTGTGAAGTGTATGTACACACCTGGTTACTGCGATGTGCTACACTATCCTCAGCCTTAGCCTACAATCAATACCAATCTCCAAGACCATACACACTTAACTACAGTATTTACCTAAAAACCGAAACCTTACCATAGCCTTACCGTGTGCCACCGGGTTTAGTAGCCCTTCCTTAGCTACAATTCACGTAAATCTGCACCCACACAAATATTATCAAAGATTGACTGACTCATATTCCATACAAGTCACCTATATAAGCCATACTTACATTCGACCACCACCACTAAAGCGGGTACACTTACCTCCTTGCTAACGATTCTTATCACGCTTGTGATATTTGAACCCTACCCTTGTTAATACAAGGTTAACGACAATGAGATGTTTGATAGCCCTTCGGCTTTTAACAAAACACACTAAGGAGACTGAGTACTTACCCTTTGATCCTGCGGCCTAGATAGCTACTGAACAAGATCAGGCTTTTAATCACTTGATCAATAAGTTTGTGATGGAGGAAAGACAACAAAGAATCCACACAAATAGGGATTTTGGCAAATAGGAATGATGGTATTCGACAATGGAAAAAAAAAGATGAGGGGCAGAAAAGAAAGAAAGATGGAAACTCAAGAACCCTTCTAATGAATTCGGCACCCCTTTTATAGCCAAAGCCAAACTACCTTCCCCCCACAGTCCCATTCAGCACCAACACATCCACACCTCAATCCCCTATCTTTTCTCTCTTATCTTTACCTTAAATTTCTCTCCTAAAATCTCCTTTCAAGAGTCCACTCTAGCGCCACTATTTTCTTTCCATGTGCAAAAATAAAACTCCTTAATTCCCCACTCTTCAGCCTCGAACCTTGGACCTCCTCACCTGCTAGCAACGCCACCTGGTAGCTCCCCAAGTGACGCCATCTTGCTACTGGACCACAAGCCCAACTGTGTCCTATTTTCCCTTAATCTGTTTAAGAGGCCTAATACTTAAGACTATGGTCCACTAAGGCAAAATCTAAATTTTTCCCTATGGTCTTCCCTATCCCTTAGACTTCAAATAATCCTGATAATACCTTAAAATTAATATTTTAAGTGCTACATATACATACCAACTTCATTGCACAAAAATTTAGAGTTTCGGGATTTTGGGGCGTTACAATTCTACCCCTCTGAAAAAAAAATTTCGGCCTCCAAATTTACTTGTTTGAAACGAGTGAGGGTATTGTCATCGCATTGCCTCCTCAGATTCCCAAGTAGCCTTGTCGGCATTATGGTCACGCTAAAGCACTTTGACCAAAGGGACAGACTTCCTTCTTAGCACCTTAACATCTTGATCAATTACTCGAACTGGCTCCTCTTCGAAAGTTCTAACATCAATTTCCTCCACTGACACGATGTGAGAAGGGTCTTAGCGGTAATGCCTTAGCATTGATACATGGAACACATCGTGTATTTGGCTCAGTTCTGAAGGCAATTCCAACTGATAGGCAACTGGCCCAATTTGCTTCAACACCCGGTATGGCCCAATGAACCTAGGGCTTAACTTGCCCTTTCGACCAAACCATAACCTTCTTCCAAGGGGAAACCTTGAGAAAAACCAAGTCCCCCACCGCATACTCAATCTCTCTCCCTTTGAGGTCAGCATATGACTTTTGCCTATCCGCCATCTCCTTCAACCGATCCCGAATCAACTTTACCTTTTCTTTAGTGTCTGTTACCAACTCCGAACCCAATACTTACCGCTCACCCAACTCAATCCAACAAGTCGGAGTACGACATCTTCGCCCATACAGTGCTTCACGTGGTGCCATTCTAATACTTGCCTAAGAACTATTGTTATACGCAAATTTAGCTAACGGTAAGTAATCCTCCCAACTACCTCAAAACTCAATTATACACCCTCTCAGCATATCCTCCAAAACTTGAATTACCCTCTTCGACTGACCATCAGTCTTAGGGAGAAATATTGTACTAAAATCCAACCTCGTACCTAGTACTTCATGCAACTTCTTCCAAAAGCGAGATGTAAAACGAGGGTCTCTATCAGATATAATACAGTCTGGAACCCCATGCAATATCCACCACATACAACCTTACCAACTTCTGTAATGAGTAGTCGGTGTGGACCAGTATAAAATAGGTAGACTTAGTTAACCGATCCACAATAACCCACACAGAGTCCCTCTTAGCAAGCGTCAGGGGTAGCCCACTAATGAAATCTATAGTAACCTGCTCCCACTTCCATAGTGGAATCTTAATTGGCTGGAGTAACCCTGATGGTAGTTGATGCTCCGCTTTCACTTGCTGACATACCAAACATTTGCCCACAAACTTCGTAACCTCGTTTTCAATCCTGGCCACCAATAAAACTCTCGTAAATCCAGATACATCTTGTTACCACCCGGGTGCATAGCATAGGAACTACTATGCGCTTCCTGTAGTATAGACTTTCTTAGTTCTTCGTCCCTTGGCACACAAAATCTACCATGGAAACACAACAACCTGTCACTATTTAACCCAAAATTCGTCGTTTCCCCATTTTCAATTTGCTTGAATCGAAAACCCAGAGTTTTATCCAATGACTGTTTAACTTTAATTTGCTCAACCTACAGCGGCTTCACTTGCAACACGGCTAACAAACTCCAATCATCATACAAACTCAACCGAGCAAACATCGCCCTTATGTCCAGCATAGCCCTACGGCTTAGTGCATCAGCCACCACATTTTCTTTGCACGGGTGATATTTGATCATACAATCATAATCCTTTAACAGCTCAATCCATATGCGCTGTCTCAAATTCAACTCCTTCTGAGTTAAAAGGTACTTCAGACTCTTGTGATCTGTATAGATGGTGCACTTCTCCCCATACAAATGATGCCTCCAAATCTTAAGTGCGAATACTACTGCTACCAACTCCAAATCGTGGGTTGGGTAATTTCTTTCATGAGTCTAAAGCTGGCGTGACGCATATGCAACCACATTTCCTTCCTGCATCAAAACACAGCCCAAGCCCATGTGTGACACATCACTATAAACCGTAAACTCCTTTCCAGGCTCTGGCTGAATCAAAATAGGGGCCTCCATTCTCAACACCGTCTTAGGTCAATTCCAATCCAACACTACTTCCGCTTTTTGAGGATCAACTCTAGTCCCCTCAACTGAGACCACATGCCCTAAGAAAGTGACTTCCCTTAGCTAGAATTCACACTTGCTAAACTTAGCATAAAGTTGCTTCTCCCTTAGAATCTATAACACAATCCTTAAGTGTGCATCATGATCATCCTCCGTTCTCGAGTAGATTAAGATGTCATCTATGAAAACTACTACAAACTGGTCTAGATACGGTTGAAAAAGCCGGTTCAAAAGATCCATAAAAGCAGCAGGTGCGTTCGTTAGCCCAAAAGGCATCACCAAAAACTCGTAATGTCCATAACGAGTTTTGAAAGCAGTCTTATACACATCTGCTTCCTTAACCCTCAGTTGATGGTACCCTGAACGCAAGTCAATCTTCGAGAAAACTAAGGCTCCCCTAAGTTGATTGAAAAGGTTATCTATCCTAGGTAGAGGGTACTTATTCTTAATGGTTAACTTGTTTAACTGCCGATAATCGATGCATATCCTCATAGACCCGTCCTTCTTCTTCGCGAATAACACCGGTGCTCCCCATGGAGACACACTTGGTCTAATAAATTTGCGGTCCAATAACTCCTGAATCTGGGCCTTCAACTCCACCAGCTCATTCGGTGCCATCCTATAAGGTGCGATGGACATTGGAGCCGTACCAAGTAACAATTCTATTCCAAACTCCACCTCTCTATTGGGAGGTAACCCAGGAAATTCCTCTGGAAAAACATCAAGGAATTCTTTTCCTGTGCTCAAATCCTTAACAGTAGAACTCTTAGATTTCAAATCACTAATATAAGCTTCATAGCCCTTCTTACCAACTTCTCTGCCCTTAAAGCCAAAATCACGTTCGACAAGTAATCACGTCGTTCCGCAATCACCACTACTTTATCACCTTCCACAGTTCTTAAGACCATCCGCTTCGCAGCACAATCTAAAGTTGCCTGGTGCCTCGTCAACCAATCCATGCCTAAGATGAGATCGAACTCACCAAATGGTAATTCCATCAAGTCCACTAAGAAAGTAACTCCTTGAACTACCAATGGTACATTCCTAAAAAACTTACTAACTTTCACTGACTGCCCTAAAGGATTTAACACAGTCATTTCATTCACACTGGTTTCAAACTCATCCCCTACAGTTTCAGCCTTATTGCATGCAATGTACAAATGTGTTGACCCCACATCAATTAGCGCAATATAAGGTAACTCACGAATAAGTAACGTACCCGTTATCATATCTAGTGCATCTCCTTTCTCTCTGCGACGAGCAACAAGACAAAGCTGGCTGGCTCGTCTCTGCCTGTTCTGTACCTCTGCCCAGTGCTCCCATCCTTGTCCTCCACCATTGCTGCCTCTAGCTTGCCCACGGCCCCTTGATGGTTGTTGACCACCCCTCTGTGGTTGAAAATTACTTCTTCCATTGGCTCGTACCTGATCTGGCCTTCTCGGGCACTCTCTAATCCTATGTTCCATAGATCCGAAGCTCAAACAAGCTCCTATTCTCCTCCAACATTCGCCCGTATGCCCTTTTCCACACACAGTACAAGGTGGTATCCTGGTATTAGTAGCAGCAACAGGGGCCCCAGCTCTAACCGGCCCATTCACTCTGGCCCCCATCGTAGGCCTCTGCCCAGCCCCTATAGCTTCCACGCTCTGTTTGTTCTTTCCCTTCTCATTCTCTCAGTTGAGGCACTCCGTGCGCTTTACTTCCTCCACTATCTTTGCTTTTTCCACCAAGGTCGCAAAGTCCCGCTCCCTCTGTGGAGCTATAAGTACCCTAAGGTTATCTCTTAACCCATCCATAAACCGTATGCACCTCTCATGCTCTATTGCGACTATTATTTTGGCATATCGACTAAGGCGCAAAAACTTAGCCTCATATCCTGCTACCGATTTATCTCCCTGAGTCAGACTCAAAAACTCCTTCCTTCAAGCATCCACATAGCCCACTCCAATGTACTTCCCCTGGAATGTCGATTTGAAGAACTCCCAGGTGATCTGCTCTGGTTGATTGCCCTCCTTTACGGTCAACCACCACTGATAAGCTTCCTCCCTAAATAAGGATATCGCTCCTTTCAACTTTTGTTCCGCCGTGCAATCCAGGTCATCCATTATTCTTTCCGTAGCTTCCAACCAGTACTCCGCCACATTCGGGGCCACCTCAGCTACTCCTTTGAAAATCTCTGCCCCATTAGCTCGGAGTCACTCCCTGATCGACCCACGACTTCTAGTACCATTATTGGGCCCAGCGACCCTTTCTAAAATCCTTAACATGGCTTTCGATGCTGTATCTTCTGTAGCGGCAACCCGTTCATATGGCCCCGTTTCAGCTACTGGTGAGGCCGGAGCCTTCTCTACTCCAAAGTTGGGCATATGGCCCGACACCAACGACCCAGCCCTAACACTTCCACGGCCTCTGCCGCGGCCTCTTGCACCTCTTCTAGCACTCATCGTTGTGTGCGTATTTCTAGTTTAGAATTTTTATACAATTAGTTCATAGTTCCACTATTTAAAGCACATGTCTTATGCAAGTAACAATTTAAAAGTTATTTTACAGACGTAAATCCACTACAAGCTTAAGTTTCCTACGGGCTTTAGTCTCTAAGACCCTATTGTTTACAGTAGCCCAACACCTAAATACAGTTCAACAATATAAATAAGTTTAATAACAGAAAAACTTACTTGGCTCAATGTCGAGGGCTCGGTGAACCACACTTCAAGTATCCTGCAAAAACTTTTTAATCTACTTGTTTTAAAAACCCAAAATCTAAGGCCCATTTCACAGCCCGAGCTTTGCAACCAGGCTCTGATACCACTAAATGTAAAACCCTAGACCCGGCCCAGACGTTATGGACGAATCCAGTGAAGTCACATTAAAGGAATAATTCAAAACTACTTTGCTTAGTTAAAACTTAAGTTTAAGGCTTAGAAACCCAAAAATCTAAGCAACTTGTTAAGTAATGATAAAAGCCCATGTTTTAAAAAAAAACCCCATATAGGCATTTCGAAAACCATGTTTAAACTTAAGAAATTTATTCAAGTTTAACAATTACACAGTTGAAAACATAAGGAAACCCAAATGCAAAGTCAAATTAGAGATACAAGGCCTTATTACAAATGAAATAATTAACAATAATTCATTCGAAAGTAAATAAACAAAAACTTCTAAGTAACTTGTAGTGTGGCCATCTCCGAGTCCTCTCCCAAGCCGAGCAGTCTATTGAGGATCACCTGAAACATTTAATAAAAGGGTGTGAGTTTTGAAACTCAGTGTGTATGGCCCTTAGTAATCCAATCAACAAGCAATTATCACATTGGGCCTAAGCCTTATCAAAAACGATTGTCTTGGGTCTTAGCCCACAATGACCTCATATCACATCAGTATCACAAGAATGCAATGTTCCCATCCCAAATCCAACCCTGCACTCCATTTCCCTTCCAACCCTACACTCCTGTGGGGATATAAATATCAACCCACCCATCCCTACACTCCAAAGGTAGCACCAACAGTGGCACTACTCAAACATTGCAGCAAGGCTGGTAAGCTTATAATGGGCTTAAAACCATCGGTGGATCCACGGTCGTCGAGCGGCTATGCAATCCTCACATATCTTCCTCCGTATCATCAAACCCACCCAAGTGCAAAATATATCTCATGAATGCAACATACACATTTTCACACATTAAGCACCTAGGGGTATTTTAGTCATCTTACTACCTAGGGGTATTTTTGTAAATCTACCCTACAGGGGTATTTTGGTAATTTTACAAATCAAGGGTATTTTGGTAATTTTACAAATCAGTGGTATTTTAGTAGTTTTACAATCCTGGGGTATTTCGATAATTTTGCAAATTGGGGGTATTTTAGTAATTTTGCAAATCACGAGTTTTAGTTATGAACTAGGCCTAAGTACCAAGCTCTCCCTAGATCCAATCCTAGATGTGCATATGTCCATTGCCACACTCTAACCTAACGACTTGTCTACAGACATGTTTGATTATTAAATTAAGTCTTACGCTATTTAAGAATTTATTGGAACTAGGCCTAGAGTCCATTAAAATCCTAGCATGCATTTCTAATATCCCACAAGGCCTACTAAGCCTAATCATGTCCATATAGCCCATTAAGCCCAATCATGTTTATGCAGCCCATTAGGCCCGATCACAATCAAATCATACAACCATCCATTATTCAATTACACATATCAACTCTTGCTGACTTGGGCCCACGAGCTCAGCAGGTCCATTTAGCCCCGTCTGGCCCGATCGGCCAAATAGTGGCCCGAGACCATGAGATCGCTCTCTTGGCCTTGATAATCATATCGATGTTCCCACACAAATGTTCGCACACTCGTGTGGCTGCCGGCGCCAACCTTTCGGCTTTTTGGCTTTTCGACATTTTAGGTTTTTCAGTATTTTAGCTGTTGTCAATTTGTCGTGTGTGAAGTGTATGTACACACCTGGTTACTGCGACGTACAACACTATCCTCAGCCTTAGCCTACAATCAATACCAATCTCCAAGACAATACACACTTAACTACTGTATTTACCTAAAAACTGAAATCTTACCATAGCCTTATCGTGTGCCACCGGTTTTAGTAGCCCTTCCTTAGCTACTATTCATGTAAATCTACACCTACACAAATATTATCAAAGATAGAGTGACTCATATTCCACACAAATCACCTATATAAGCCATACTTACATTCGACCACCACCACTAAAACGAGTACACTTACCTCCTTGCTAACGATCCTTATCACGCTTGTGACCTTTGAACCCTACCCTTGTTAATACAAGGTTAACGACAAGGAGATGTTAGATAGCCCTTCGACTTTTAACAAAACACACTAAGGAGACTGAGTACTTACCCTTTGATCCTGCAGCCTAGATAGCTACTGAACAAGATCCAGCTTTTAATCGCTTGATCAACAAATTTGTGATGGAAGAAAGACAACAAAGAATCGGCACAAACAGGGATTTTGGAAAATAGGGATGATGGTATTCAGAAATGGAAAAAAAAAAGATGAGGGGAAGAAAAGAAAGAAAGATGGAAACTCAAAGAACCCTTCTAATGAATCCGGCACCCCCTTTTATAGCCAAAGCCAAACTACCTTCCCCCCACAGTCCCATTCGGCACCAACACATCCACACCTCAATCCCTTATATTTTCTCTCTTAGCTTTACCTTAAATTTCTCTCCTGAACTCTCCCTTCCAGTGTCCACTCTAGCGCCACTACCTGCCATCCATGTGCAAAAATAAAACTCCTTAATTCGCCACTCTTAAGCCTCGAACCTTGGACCTCCTCACCTGCTAGTAACGCCACCTTATAGCTCCCCAAATGACGCCATCTTGCCATTGGACCACATGCCGAACTGTATCCTATTTTCCCTTAATCTGTTTAAAAGGCCTAATACTTGAGACTAGGGTCTACTAAGGCAAAAATTAAATTTTTCCCTATGGTCTTCCTTATCCCTAAGACTTTAAATAATCCTGATAATACCTTAAAAATAATATTCTAAGTGCTACTTATACATACCAACTTCAGTGAACAAAAATTTAGAGTTTCGGGTTTTTAGGGCGTTACAACTAAAGTGTAAAAAAGCCCTATGTGTTTGTGAATTATTTTAAGTGAAAATGAGATTGAATGAGTTGAATTGTTTTAAATGAAGATACCCTAACAAAGTGCTCGATTGATCGACTAGTATCGTTGTTTCTACGTTCGAGGTAAGTTCGTGTATAATACGTATTGTTTAAACAATGTTCCTATGTAAAGAAATGAATGGAAATGTGATTGTGGAGTTTGGTAATGTGAAATGTGAGTTCGAATATATGTGGAACTAAGTGTGAATAAATAGAATCGTTACAGCGATAAATGACACTAAGTGTACGAGATAAAGAAAGCATCGGCTGAATCTTCATCGATCACAAGAGTTTTAAGTACTTGACGGACCAAAAGGAATTGAATTTACAACAACGGCGGTGGCTTGAATTATTGAAGGATTATGAGTTAGTAATTAATTACCATCTGAGGAAAGCGAATGTGGTTGCGGATGCCTTGAGCAGAAAAACATGTATGTTTTGAGAGCTATGAGTACGAGCTTAGCGTTGTCGGATGATGGTGCTATATTGGCCGAGTTGGGGGCTAGACCATTATTTTTCCAGCAGATATGTGAAGCTCAAAAGAATGATAGTGAGATGCAAGCTAGGAGAGCTCAGTATGAATCAGGGAATGACTCTGATTTTCGGGTTAGTATAGGTGGTTGTTTGATGTTTCATGATAGAGTTTGTGTACAAAAGGATGATGAGTTAATCTGAAAGGTTTTATATGAAGCACACATTAGTTGTTTGTCAGTACATTCGAGCAGAACAAAAATGTACAATGATTTGAAGAAAGAAAGAAAGATGTTGTGTGGGTTATTGTTGATAGATTAACGAAGTCGGCTCACTTTATACCGGTGCGTGTGGATTATTCACGTGATAAGTTGGCCGAGTTGCATATTGCTGAGGTGGTGAGATTGCATGGGGTGCCTATATCTATTATCTCAGATAGAGACCCAAGATTTACTTCGAGGTTTTGGAAGAAGCTACAAGAAGCCTTGGGTACAAAATTGAATTTTAATACAGCGTTCCATCCTTTAATCGATGGCCAATCTAAAAGAGTGATTCAAGTTCTTGAGGATATGCTCCGATGCTGTGTGTTAGAGTTTGAAGGTAGTTGGGAAAAATACCTACCTTTGATTGAGTTCGCCTATAACAATAGTTATCAGTTGAGTATACGGATGGCACCGTATGAAGCTTTTTATGGTCGCAAGTGTCGAACTCCCTTATATTTTACCTAGCTTAGCGAGAAGCAAATTCACGGGGTCGATTTAGTTAAAGAGACTGAGGAGAAAGTGAAAGTAATCTGTGATAGTCTGAAAGCTGCTTCGGATCGACAAAAGTCATACGCAGATTTAAAAAGGAAAGAAATCGAGTTTTAAGTGGGCGACAAAGTATTTCTGAATGTATCCCTGTGGAAGAAAATATTGAGAGTTGGTCAAAAGGGCAAATTGAGTCCATGATTTATAGGGCTATATGAGGTTATTGAAAGGATTGGGCCAGCAGCATACCTATTGGCTTTGCCGGCAGAGTTAGAGAGAATACACAACATGCTTCATGTGTCTATGTTGTGGCGATATTGTTCCGATCCTTCGCATGTAATCCCTCCAATAGAAATTGAGATACGACCGGACATGACTTATGAAGAGGAACCAATGAAGATTTTGGCCCGAGAGATTAAACAGTTGAGAAATAAGAGCATAGCCTTAGTAAAAGTGTTATGGCCAAAACATGGTGTGGAAGAGGCTAAGTGGGAACCAGAACAAACCACAAGGGAACAATACCCAAACCTTTTTACCGGTAAGATTTTCAAGGACGAATATCTCTAAAGGGGGGAGAGTTGTAATAGCCTGATTTTAGGGCTTGTTGGAACAGTGGTTTTGAGACCGCTAATCCGAGGTTGAAAAAATTATCGTGATATTATTTTATGTGCTATGGCATAATTATATGGATGTAGGAAAATTTTGGTGCTTTAATTTTAGCAATTGTATGATTAATTGTGAAAAATGACCAAATCGCATAAAGTGCGAAAGTTCTATTATACAAGGTAGAGGTGTCTAATAGACATAGAATATTAAATGGGAGGTCCTTAAAGTGCAATTAGGCCATTAAGAGTGTGTTGGCCGGCCATTGAGACAAGGAGACGAGGGCATTAAATTTTGGTCAAAATTTGGTGAAATTAGGTGATAAAAAAATGAATAAAATAAGATAAATGAAAGAGATATCATCATTCACTATTCATGCTTCTTCTCCACCAAGAATTGAAGGGAAATTAGAGGTTTTTGGAGTTCAAACTTTCAGCCAAGCCATTCTCTTGCAAGTAAGTGATTTTAGGGATCTTTCTTGATAATTTTTGTACTTTTGGAACCCCCAAAGCTTCAGCTAGCTAATGAGGGGACTAATTTGCAAAATGGTTGAAAGTTTGGGGACTTACCATGAGAGTATTTTATGTTGTTTGCTGAGTTTTTATGGAAGAAAATGAATGTTAGTGAGTTAAGGAACAACTTTTTGTGAAAGCTGTTACCATGAAAACACCTTAATAAGACTTATTTGTAAAGGTTATAATTGTGTAATAAATGCATGATATAATTGGTTTTGTGAGTTGTTGTAAGAGAAATAAATGTTCAGCTAGGCTTGTTTAATGAGAAATTGCGATGAAAAATGATTTACGAGCCAAGGGGCAAAATCGTAATTTTGACGAAAGTATAAGGGCAAAATGGTTATTTTTACCTAAGTAGGAATTTTGATGTATCATGAGATATAGAGTGATTGAATGAGTAAATTTTATTATTATCGACCAAGAAGAGCGCGGAAACAACCTTGACTGAGGAAAAGGCAAGGTTACGGACTAAGTCGCCGATTAACACGTTTTACACCAAGGTAAGTTTATGTGTAAACGATACATATTTAATACATATGTTGTTACTTATTGGTGCATTGTATGAATGGGATCAATTATGATTGAGATTGATTGAAATTGATAGATAGTGAGTAAGTCTCGTATGAACCTTGGAATATATTATGTAAGTGCGGAAAAATGTCTGTAATAGTTATTTGGCGGGTTGTGTGTGATATCACCGTAATTATCCTTTTTGGTGGGCTGTGTACGATAGCACCTTATTACTTATTCACGATGGGCTGTGTGCGATGCCATCATTTATATTATCATTTTGTGGGCTATGTGCGAAACCACCGTAAATATTTTTGTTGGTGGGCTATGTGCGATACCACCCTATTATTAACTAATGGTGGGCTATATGCGAAACCACTGGGTACTTAGTATTATTCCGAGGGGTTCATTGAGAAATTGTATAAGTAAACATTTCATGTTGCTTTGTTGTGATGAGTGCAGGGAATTTGTACAAATAAATATGAGCAATATAATTCTTATATGGGTGGAATATGGTAAGAGATGAAATGAGTAAGCATGATTATAGAAATGTGAATTGTTCTTGCTTAGTATGTAATGTTATTGATTAATTAACGTATGTTATGATGCATATTGGTTGCATGTAAACTTACTAAGTTTAAAGCTTACTCCCTTTCTTTTCCCGTGTTTTATAGAGTCAAGAGCTAGCTCGGGATACGAAGATAATCTGAAGATCATCCACGCTATCAACTCATCTCGGTATATTTAGACTTAGCATTTTGAGTATGTCATGTATTGGGGCTAGACTGAGTGAAATGTTATGTTATTTTAGCCAAGTGTGCTGGCTCTTTCAAAGATGAACTCTTTTGTAAATGGCCATATTTAATGGCTCATTATTATTAATATATGGAAAGATGATGTTATTCATGAATATGTGTGATGCATGATTGGGTTGCTTGGTTAATGGTTGAATGTGATTGATGTTGTATGAGTTAAGGTGATAAAAGAGCTTGGCAAATAGCCTTGTTCTTGTTCACATGGGTAGGCACACGGGGGTGTGACTGGGCTGTGTGTCCCCTGTATGTTAGTGCGGCAAGCCAATGTCGACCACAGGCTAGACACACGGGTTTGTGCCTAAGTTGTGTGCCTCTTATATGGTTGCCGATGTCAGAAACAGAATACCCAGGTTTCCACACACGGGTTTCACTCAGTCTAGGCCGTGTGGAGGACATGGGCCAAGGACAGAGGTGTGTGCCCGACCGTGTGAAAACCCCTATAGGTTCGAAATGAAAAATAAATTCCACACGGGCTAGGGACATGGGCGTGTTTGACTACACGGCCTGCCCACACGAACGTGTCCCATTTCACACGGGCGTGTGGCCCTGTTAAGGTAAAATTTTTCTAAGTATACAAAAGTTCCCGATTTGATTTCGAGACCCTCCATTTGTATGTTTAAGGTCTCGTAGGCCTATAATAAGGAAATTATGATTGTAAATGACAAGTTTTAAGTTGGAATGAAATTTAATAGCCCAAAGTTGTACGTTCAAGCAAGATAAGTCCGGTAACGTCTCGTACCCAATTCCGACATTGAATACAGGTAAGGGGTGTTACAAGCATACAAAGATGAGGAATTAAGCAAAGAGAACAAACAAGCAAATAGAAAAGCCTGGATTTCTAGTAAGAGAATTATGGGGAAGTCACAAGCATTTACTTTAAAGAAATCAAATAAATACCATGATCATTTTACCGCGTCTGTGGGATATTCTAGAAAAGAACGAGGCTCTCAATGCTCTAACCTGAGATCTTCGTGTCCATCTATAACAAGCGTTGGAAGTGTTGGTAACCTCAAATCAAGGTGTAAACATTGTAATAAATTTCATTTTGGGGAGTGTCGTATGAGAAGCAGAGCCTGCTATAAATGTGGTTCTCTTAACCTATATCTTAAAGATTATCCAAAAAAGGATTGAAAAAGATATTGATTGTAATAGTTCGGTTTATACCCTAGTCGGAATAGTGGTTCTGGTACCACGAATCTGAGTCTGAATAATATTTTAATATTATTTTCTGTGTCATTGATTTGTGACTAAGCATGTGGTAAATTTCTGTGAGTTAATTTGTCCGTCTGTGTGCTTAATTTCATAAAAGGATTAAATTGCATTAAGATGCAAATTTGTATGCTTTATGAAATGATACTTATTTTTCATGCCTTTATAAGTGTGAAGGCTTTATGTGGCAATTAAGCCAATATTAAGGTTAGTGGATGGGCAAATGACTAAATAACCTTAGAATTTATTTTGGTTTATATGTTTTAAAAGGGCTAAAATGGTAAAGTGATAATAAAATTTTAATAAACAAAAACAAAAGCCAAAATTTCATCACCTTTTATGTTCATCCACCGTTTGTTAAAAAAGAGAAAGCAAGGGTTTGAGTTTTTCATATTCCACTACCTTAAGGCTTAAATTCAAGGTATATTTTGATTCGTTTTTGATAATTTCTATGTTTCTGTAATCGTTGCTTTGTCTACTTCAAAACCCATGCTTCAATTTTGAGAATTTATGATGTTTGTGAAATAAAACTTTGATGAACTCATGTGATTCGTGATGCTTAATAGTGAAATATGAAAGATATGTGTTAAATGAACATGTTTTGTTCTTGAAGTTTTGATGAATTTAGCTAAATAGGGCTAAATTGTGAAAATAGCAATTTGAAGAACTAAATTGCAAATTTGATGGAAAATATGGGCTTGAATGAGATGTATATGCATTCGGCTAAGTATGTGTATGTGTTGATTTTGTGAATTTGATGTTTTTAGAAAAATAGACTAAATTGATAAATTGTGCAAATGTGAGGGTTAATAAGTTAGTGAATAAGTTAGCCCTAAATGTGTGTTCATGGATTGAATTGAATAAGTTAGTGAATAAAAGGGTTAATTCTGAATATGTTTAGATCAAGAATCGAGGAAAACGGACTTAGATCGCGGAAAAGCGAAAGTAACCGAGTAGCCGTTTTCATTCCGATATATCGAATCTGAGGTAAGTCACTATGAAAATAAATGTATATGCATGCAATTGTAATTGTTCATATGACTAATGATGATAATGAATGCTTATGAGAGGTTATGCATATGAATTTCGAGATAAATCCGATATAGTGACTAAGTCCGAGAAGCCCCGTACGAACCTAGGAATAGATAGGATTGGCTAAGTCACGACATAGGTATCTATTATGTTTTTATCATGTAAGACCACTTTTGGGACGTTGGCGTTGATTTGAGACTCGTTTAAGACCACGTCTAGGACGTTGGCATCGATATGAGCTTCACGTGTAAGACAACGTCTGGGACGTTGGCATCATTATAATCTTTGTGTGTAAGACATCGGCATCGTATTGATAAGTGTAAGACCCTGTCTGGGACAGTGGCATCGATATCTAAATGCATGTAAGACCTCGTCTGGGACGTTGGCATTGTACGAATACTCCGAGCTCTCTGAGTGTCCTATTAGATTCCTTACGGTTCAACGGGCAAGTTTCTAGATACGAATGGCAAATTCGAGCTTTGATAGATTAAGTAAATGAATGTCTGATTCAGGTACGTTGATTATACACTAATTGTATATACAAGGTGAGTATCTATGTGATCTTACTAGAATGTTATGTATATGGAATTGATAATACAATATGTAAAGTTTGACTAGATGAACTATGTACATAGGTATGTGAATTGGAATATGGTAAGTGATGGTTAAGCAAATGAGCTTAAGAAAGAAGGAGATGATTTGTATCATGAGAATCAAATTGGTCATTTTATTGATTTGGTTATGTGCAGTTCATACCAAGTTTGTTTGTATATTGACTTACAAAGCTTTTGGAAAGCTTACTTTGTGTGTGTTTTCTCTGTTTTATAAGTCGTCAAAGCTACTGAAGGCTCGGGACCGGCACGGATTGTCATCACACTGATAAACTCATTTTGGTACACTTTGGAAATGTATAAAGCTAGATATGGCATGTATAGGCTAGTATTATGGTATAAGTTGTTTTATGAACTTGGCCATGAGAGTTGGCTAGAGATGAGTTGAGATTATGCATTATGAATATGTTATGTGAAACATGTTTTGGCTTTGTTAGTAGATTCATGAAATGGTCATGCTTTTGAGTTAAGCAAATGAATGTACTATGTTTTTGTTATAATTTATGGTTTTGGTAGTTGACATAGTTGAAATGAATGTTGAATGTATTGTTTGTGAGGTTACTTTGGTTGTCAAATATGCATATTTGAATGGCTATTTGGTATGTTTTTGGTGGTCACATGTGTATGAGATGTTTTAGTAAATGTTGCTTGTAGGTAAGACCACAAATGGATGGCATTTTGGCCTTGAAAATGACCGATAATGTCACATAGTTATGGCACACGGGGTGCCTAGAGACCATGGATGAATAACAGGATCTAGTCATGGCCTTGACACGGGCGTGTCAATTAGCCATGGGCTCAAGTCAGTAGCTAGCCTAAAAGCACATGGCCATGGCACATGGGCGTGCTTGGTGGCCGTGGTGGAGAAGTCAGTATGTGGCCTAAGAGTGCACGACCTCAGCGCACGGGCGTCCTTGGTGGCCGTGGAGAATAAGTCAGTTTCGACCATGGGGAGGACACACGGGGGTGTCTACCAGTCGTGGAGGGCACACGGTTTCCTCCCACGGGCGTGTATCCCTTATATTTTACAAAAGTTTTTTAAAATTTTTGAGAAATTCTGTATGTGTTTTGTTTTAGTCCCGACCCGGGTTATAAGTATGTTTAAGGTCTCGATGACCTATTTAAGGGACATTGTGTGCATGATTGATGATTGAAATGTATAAAATGTTACGAAAGTTTCTGATCTATCCAGTAACGCCTTTAACCCTAGTCCGGCGACAGATACGGGTTAGGGATGTTAAATTTGATTGGTATCAGTGCTGCGATTTAGCCGATTCTTGGACTAACGTAGTGTGTTAGAGTCTAGCTATACATGCCATATATCTGAATTGTGATAGTGTGATGAATCCTGACCTATAAAATGTGATTTTTGTATAGTAATGGATCCCAAAAGAGTTGTAGGTGACGACGTAGAAAGTAATGCACCTACTCCCTCGCAAAGGATAGCGCCCTCTGATTCGAGACCGGCTATGAGCTGTCAAGAGGGAGAAGCTAAACAAGCTTTCTTCCAGATGATGAATGAGTGGTTCACTTAATTCGTAAGAAATAACCTGACTATTTCACAACCCCCGCCCCCGAATAATCCCCCTTAGACTACAGTTGTGCCACCAGTTATGTATCAGAATCTGTTGAATAAGCCTCATGTTGACAGGATCCGTAAGTATGGGGCCAAAAAATTCTGGGCTACTGATGATGATGATGCTGAAAAGGTCGAGTTCTGGATTGAAAATACTATCTGAGTATTTGATGAAATGTCTCTGACTCTGGAAGAATGCATAAAGTGTGTTGTATCGTTACTTCGAGATGTAGCCTGTCAATGGTGGAAAACCTTAATTTCTATTGTTCCGAGAGAACGAGTTACATGGGACTTCTTTCAGATCGAGTTCTGGAAGAAATATATCAGTGAAAGATTTATCGATCAGACACAAAAGGAATTTCTAGAACTTAAACAGGGCTAAATGAGTATTTTTGAGTATGAACGAGAATTCGTGAGACTGAGTCAATATGCCCGGGAATGTGTATCTTCTGAAGCTATAATGTGCAAAAGATTCGAAGATGGTCTTAATGAAGACATTTGTTTATTAGTCAGGATTTTAGAAATAAAAGAGTTCGTTGTACTCATTGATCGAGCATGCAAAGCTGAGGCACTCGGGAAAGATAAAAGAAAAGCTGAGTCTGAAACTCGAGATATGAGAAAAAGATTTCAGAGTAAATCATTTCAGTCTGCTCCAAAAAGATTTAGAGATAATCAAAGTCATTTCAGAAATAGTGGGAGATATTCGAACAGAAATCAATCTAGACCGCAAATGAGTTCCAAAACTCCAGTAACTTTAGTGGCTAGCGTTGGAAATGCTCGATCTGAGAGACCTGAATGTAAACATTGTGGAAAAAGACATCCGGGAAGCTGTAGATTAAACGACAGAGCGTGCTTCAGATATGGATCGCTTGATCATTTTATCCATGATTGCCCTGAGTCTGTCGAGCCAGAGACTGTTCAGAATCTGAGATCTGATAATGCACCTCTGAGAGGTAGACCATCGAAGAATGCAAGAAATGTTAGTAGTAGTCAGAGAACTACGAGAGATAATGTTGTCAGATCTGAAGCTAGAGCGCCTGCCAGATGTTATAGCGGGTACTTTTACTCTTTATGATACTTCTGTGATTGCATTGATAGACCCTGGTTCTACGCATTCATATATATATGCATGAGTTTAGTATTCAGCAAGACTTTGCCTGTAGAGTCTACTGAGTTTGCTATAAAAGTATCGAACTTCTTAGGTAAAAGTGTCATTGTTGATAAAGCGTACAAGAATAGTCCGCTAATGTTTCGAGATATTTGTTTCCCTGCTGATCTGATGCTTTTGCCATTTGATGAGTTTGATATTATTCTGTGTATGGATTGGTTGTTTATGCATGATGCTATTGTGAACTACAAAAGAAAGACTATAGATTTGAGATGTTCGAATGATGAGATAGTACGAATTGAATCTAATGATTTGAATGGATTACCTGCTATGATATCAGTATTGAAAGCTCAAAGTTATGTGAAAAAGGGATATGAGGCATATATCGCTCATGTAATTGATTCAAAAGTGTCCGAAAAGAAAGTTGAATCAGTGCCTATTGTCTGTGAGTTTTCTGACGTATTCCCTGAAGAATTACCGGGTTTGCCTCCGATTCGTGAAGTCGAATTTGGTATTGATTTATTGCCTGGTACTACACCTATATCGAAAGCTCCGTATAGAATGGCACCAATAGAGTTAAAGAGTTAAAGTCACAATTGCAAGAATTGACCGATAGAGAGTTTGCTAGACCGAGTTTCTCGCCTTAAGGTGCTCCTATTCTGTTTGTGCAAAAGAAAGATGGCATTATGAGGATGTGTATCGACTATCGTCAGTTGAATAAAGTGACAATAAAGAATAAATATCCGTTGTCTAGAATAGATGATTTATTTGATCAGTTAAAAGGAGCTATTGTGTTTTCCAAGATTGACCTAAGATTGGGATACTATCAGTTGAGAGTTAAAGATTCAGACATTCCGAAGACTGCTTTCAAAACGAGGTACGGGCATTATGAGTTTTTAGTTATGCCATTTGGACTAACTAATGCTCCTGCTATTTTTATGGATTTGATGAACAGAATTTTCAGATCGTACTTAGATCGATTTGTTGTGGTATTCATAGATGAAAAATTGATTTATTCACGTGATGAAGATAAGCATGCTGAACACCTGAGAATTGTGTTGCAAACTTTGAGAGTGTAACACCCGAATTTAGGGGCTATGCATGTTGGGTATAATTCAAGTTCTAGTAGGTTTTGGGTATGCTTGGATGGGTTTTAGGGGTCTTGAGAACTTTTAAGGGTAGTGGAATGCCTTAGAAACATTTTAGTTTTAGGGGTTAAAAGGGATCTTGAATGAAGGGGCTTTAAGAGTTTTATTTGGGAAAATAAAACACAAGGAATGGCTTGGCAAAGTGGCAAGGAGGCGCCACTTAGAGCTTGGAGAGATGACGCCATTTGCGGGGAAGGGGTCTCGGTGGTCGATTCAAGAAGAGCAAAGATGGGGGCTTTATTTTTGCGTTAACTTGGTAGGGTGTTGGATTCGATTTGGGCACTTAAAAGATGGAGAAAGACTTGGTCTTTCCTTTTAAATTCAGCTAGGAAGGGGTTTGACTCATTCAAACTTTTTGAATGAGTGTTAGGGAGGAATTGTAGGAGCAAATAGTGGGATTTGGAAGGGGGTTGGGTAGTGGCCGGTTTGGGGAGCTTATGGAGGGCATTTTCGGTTTTTTTGGGAGAGCTTAGGGGAGGCCGAATGCTATAAATAGGGGTGTGCCATCCCTTTGTTGAATTTTAGCTTTCTCTTCAAAGCTCTGCACTTTTTTTCTTCTCACACTCCAAAGCACCTCTTTCCCTTCATTAGTTCACCTTGGCCAAAACCTCAAGCCACTCTCCTTCCATCTTTATTTTCATCTCATTGTTACTCAACCGAAGTCCTTCTCCTCTCCTTGTTGCCGTAACACCTCCTTAAGCCATCAACATTTCTTTTCCTTCCTATTTTTTCACCAAAGCCGAGTGTACACTTAGCCGAAACTTTGCTCTTCTCTTGTTAACTGACCAAAGCCGATTCTGGAGGCTCTCCCTTAGTCTTTGGGCGTGTGGTAGTAGCAAGGAGACCAAAATCCAAGTTTGTTCGGTAAGTAAGTGCCGGTAAGAAGTTATTTGCATAGGCGATTCTTTTAGTATTAGATAAGCCGAAGGCTTGTGAAGCTATTTGTTTTGTGTTTTAAGGTAAGGGCCGATTATAGGGGAGAAGAGCCTAGCGTAGGAGACCTTTTCGGATCTAATCGTTGTGCCTTGGCAGGTGCGTAATCAACGCACTATTTCTGCGATTGTTGGTTTGTTTAATGTGATTACATGTGTATTATGTGTGGAGGCTGATTATAATGGCTTAAGTGATGTGAATCGATGATTGGTAAGATTGGTTATGTTGTATATATTTTATATATGTTTGATGCGGTATTGGTAATTAATAACTACTCACTCTATATGACATTCTTCCATAATTTATTGACACATGGGCATGGGATTGGATTGAAGAAGGGAGAAGTGTACACAGGATGTACGTGGTCTAATGATAGCTCAGCTACATTAGCGCTTGATGGCTAGCTTTGTGCTACCTCGCGGGAGGTGTGGCTCGGTGCCATCTCGGCGGTTGATGGCTATGTGCATCACCGTGAGCGGATTTTGATACCGGGATCACGATTGGTTGATCGGTGGCTCACCACGGCCTTGAGCGATGAGTTGCCAAGGTAAGAATTTTGGATCACGATGTGATCGGTGGTGGTTTATCCACGGCCTTGGCGTGAGTCCGCTAAGGTTGGTGTCACGCTTGGATATTAGGTGGGGCTGAAATGCATTTTTGCATGATTTGTTTCGATGGTCGTGTGGGTATGGGTCAAGCCCATACATGTGGAAATCGTGTTTTGATTATGCACCGAGTCTGGTGGACTCACTCTTTTATTCCTAACCATTTCGGAGGATGCGTAGAATCGGGCCAGGATCGGAGAGGACACATGGTGGCCCATGCAGTTAAGAAGAACTCGAATATTTTAAGTTTATTTATACTAAGTATTTGGGTTTAAATATTGTTGTAATAAGGCTCTTTTTATATTTTTTTTATTTGTTTTGGGAATTACTTTATTATATTTTTTTTTAAATTATGGTTTGATTATTTTGATTACTATGTGAAAACGATTTAGATTTTTGCCACTTATTTACTCAATAAATTTATAAGTTAGTAAAGTGTTTTAATATGGACATTTCTATTTAATATCAAAGTCTAAAAGTGTGGATTTAAAAGTACACGGGTTTTACCAAAAAGATAGTAAATTTTCGTGTTTTAAATTCTAAGTAAAGAAAAATATTTTCACTAACATAACCAGATTCGGTCGTAGTGAATGGGCCGGGTTTGGGGATGTTACAGAGAGAAAAGCAATTGTATACGAAATTTAGTAAATGTAAATTCTGGCTACATGAGGTTAGTTTTCTGGGGCATATTGTGTCAGCTTCTGGAATCCGAGTAGATCCAAGCAAGATTTCTGCTAATTTGGATTGAAAACCTCCGAAGAATGTGTCTGAAGTCCGTAGTTTTCTGGGGTTAGCTAGTTATTACCATATATTTGTAAAAGGCTTTTCGACGATAGCTACTCCATTGACTAGGTTACTTCAGAAAGATGTTAGATTTGAATGGTCAGATAAATGTAAAAAAAAGTTTTGATCAGTTGAAAACTCTGTTAACAGAAGCTCTAGTGTTAGTAGAGCTAGAATCGGGTAAAGAATTTGTTGTATACAGTGATGCTTCATTAAACGGTCTGGGATGTGTTTTGATGCAGGAAGGCAAAGTTGTAGCTTATGCTTCGAGACAATTGAAGCCTCATGAAAAAAATTATCCGACGCATGACCTTGAGTTAGCTGCGATTGTGTTTGTACTTAAGATTTGGCGCCATTATCTGTACGGTGAGAAATGTCACATGTTTTCAGATCATAAAAGTTTGAAATATCTAATGACTCAGAAAGGTTTGAACTTGCGTCAAAGAAGATGGTTAGAGCTGTTAAAAGATTATGAACTCGTGATAGATTATCATCGGGGTAAAGCGAACGTTGTTGCTGATGCTTTAAGTAGAAAATCATTGTCTGCACTACATGCTCTGAATGCTTAGTTGAATTTGTCTGATGATAGTTCTGTGTTAGATGAATTAAAAGCAAAGCCATTGTTCTTACAACAGATATTCGATGCTCAGAAATCTGATAATGAATTAATAGCGAAATGAGCTCAGTGTGAAGTGAATTCTGAATCTAAATTTCAAATTATTGATGATTGTTTGAGATTTCGGGATCGTGTCTGTGTTCCTAGAAATCCAGAGTTGATTCAGTTGATTTTGAGTGAAGCTCATAATAGTAGTCTATCTGTTCATCCAGGAAGTACTAAAATGTACCATGATTTGAAACGACACTACTGGTGATCTGGTATGAAACGGGACATTTCTGACTTTTGTTTCAAATTGTCTAGTTTGTCAGCAAGTAAAAGCTGAACATCAAGTTCCACCTGGGTTGCTACAATCGATTCTGATTCTTGAGTGGAAACGGGATAGAGTGACAATGGATTTTGTTTCTGGTTAACCTCCGACTCCGAGAAAAAAAGAAGTGATATGGGTCGTGGTTGATAGATTAATGAAAACTGCTCATTTTATTCTGGTAAGATCTAATTTTTCACTTGACCGATTAGCTGAGCTTTATATTTCTGAGATTGTGAGATTACACGGGATGCCACTATCCATTGTGTCAGATAGAGATCCGAGATTCACATCACAATTCTGGAAGAAGTTGCAAAAAGCTTCGGGCATAAAATTACACTTCAGTACAGCTTTTCATCCACAGACAGATGGTCAGTCTGAACAAATTATTTACATTCTTGAAGACATGTTAAGATGCTGTACACTTGAGTTTAATGGTTCGTGGGAACAATACTTGCCATTAGTTGATTTTGCATATAATAATAGTTTTCAGTCAAGCATAAAAATGGCACCTTATGAAGTTTGTACGGATGTAAATGTCGTACACCTCTGTATTGGACCAAGCTCAATGAAAATAAGCTACATGGGGTTGCTTTGATAAAAGATTCAGAATAGAAAGTGAAGTTGATCCGAGATTGTTTGAAAGCAGCATCTGATCGTCAGAAGTCTTATGCAGACTTGAAACGAAAAGATATAGAATTTGAAATCGGCGATAAAGTATTTTTGAAAATGTCTCCGTGGAAGAAAGTGCTTTGATTCGGACGTAAAGGCAAATTGAGTCCGAGATTCATCAGACCGCATGAGACCATTGAATGTGTCGGGCCTGTTGCATATAGATTAAGGTCGCCGTCTGAGTTAGAAAAGATTCATAATGTATTTCATGTTTCGATGCTTCATAGATATCGATCCGATCCGTCACATGTGATTGCCCCATCTGAAATTGAAATCCAATTAGATAAGACATATGAAGAGGAACCGATTCGTATCTTAGCTCGTGAAGTGAAAGAGTTAAGAAACAAGAAAATTCCGTTAGTGACAGTACTATGGAATCAACGTGGAATAGAATAAGCTATGCGGGAGCCCGAAGATTCATTGAGACAGCAATATCTGAACGGTAAGATTTTTGGGGACGAAAATCCCTAAGGGGGAGAATTGTAATAGTCTAGTTTATACCCTAGTCAGAATAGTGGTTTCGAGACCACGAATCCGAGTCTGAATAATATTTTAATATTATTTTTTTGTGCTATTGATATGTGACTAAGAATGTGGTAAATTTCTGTGAGTTAATTTGTCCGTCTGTGTGCTTAATTTCATAAAAGGATTAAATTCCATTGAGAAGCAAATTTGTATGCTTTATGAAATGATACTTATTTTTCATGCCTTTATAAGTGTGAAGGCTTTATGTGGCAATTAAGCCAATATTAAGGTTAGTGGATGGGCTAAAATGGTAAAGTGATAATAAAATGTTAATAAACAAAAACAAAAGCCAAAATTTCATAATCTTTTATGTTCATCCACCGTTTGTTAAAAGAGAGAAAGCAAGGGTTTGAGTTTTTCATATTCGGCTACCTTAAGGCTTAAATTCAAGGTACGTTTTGATTCATTTTTGATAATTTCTACGTTTCTGTAATCGTTGCCTTGTCTACTTTAAAACCCATGCTTCAATTTTAAGAATTTATGATGTTTGTGAAATGAGACTTTGATGAACTCATGTGATTTGTGATGCTTAATAGTGAAATATGAAAGATATGTGTTAAATGAACATGTTTTGTTCTTGAAGTTTTGATGAATTTAGCTAAATAGGGCTAAATTGTGAAAATAGTAATTTGGGGGACTAAATTACAAATTCGATGGAAAATGTGGGCTTGAATGAGATGTATATGCATTCGGCTAAGTATGTGTATGTGTTGATTTTGTGAATTTGATGTTTTGAGAAAAATGGACTAAATTGATAAATTGTGCAAATATGAGGGTTAATTTGTAAATAGCCCTAAATGTGTGTTCATGGATTGAATTGAATAAGTTAGTGAATAAAAGGGTTAATTCTGAATATGTTTAGATCAAGAACCGAGGAAAATAGACTTAGATCGCGGGAAAGCGAAAGTAACCGAGTAGCCATTTTCATTCCGATATATCGAATATGAGGTAAGTCACTATGCAAATAAATGTATATGTATGCAATTGCAATTGTTCATATGACTAATGATGATAATGAATGCTTATGAGAGGTTATGCATATGAATTCCGAGATAAATTCGATATAGTGACTAAGTCCGAGAAGCCCCGTACGAACCTAGGAATAGATAAGATTGGCTAAGTCACGAGATAGGTATCTGTTCTGTTTTTATCATGTAAGACCACGTCTGGGACGTTGGCATTGATTTGAGACTCGTGTAAGACCATGTCTGGGACATTGGCATCGATATGAGCTTTACGTGTAAGACCACATCTGGGACGTTGGCATTGATATGAGCTTTACGTGTAAGACCACGTCTGGGACGTTGGCATCGTTATGATCTTTGCGTGTAAGACCATGTCTGGGACATCAGCATCGTATTGGGAAGTGTAAGACCCTGTCTGGGACAGTGGCATTGATATCTTAATGCATGTAAGACCTCGTCTGGGAGGTTGGCATTGTACGAATATTCCGAGCTCTTTGAGTGTCCTACTAGATTCCTTACGGTTCAACGGGCAAGTCTGAGATACGAATGGCAAATTCGAGCTTTGATAGATTAAGTAAATGAATGTTCGATTCAGGTACGTTGATTATACACTAATTGTGTATACAATGTGAGTATCTATGTGATCTTACTAGAATGTTATGTATATGGAATTGATAATACAATATGTAAAGTTTGACTAGATGAACTATGAGCATATATGGTATGTGAATTGGAATATGGTAAGTGATGGATAAGCAAATGAGCTTAAGAAAGAAGGAGACGATTTGTATCATGAGAATCAAATTGGTCATTTTATTGATTTGGTTATGTGCAATTCATGCCAAGTTTGTTTGTATATTGACTTACTAAGCTTTTGGAAAGCTTACTTTGTAACACCCCTATCCCGAGTCCGTCGCCGAATTAAGGTTAGGAGCGTTACCAGACATATCGGAAACGTTCACAGACAAAGTCATACATTTAAACATCATAGTCAGACATAATGTCCCTTAAACAGGTCCTTGAGACCCTAATCGTGTGAAGAAGTCGAGTCGGGACTAAACTGAAACACATATAGAATCTCATGGAAAAATTTAAACTTTTCTAAAATACAGGGGAGACAAGCCCATGGGAGGAGGCCGTGTGCCCTCCACGGCTTCTAGACACCCCCGTGTGTCCATCTGTGTCTATATACAGACTATATCAACATGGTCACTAGGCACGCCCGTGTGCCATGGCCGTGTGCTACTAGGCCATATACTGACTTCCCCACCAGGCCACCAAGCATGCCCGTGTGCCATGGCTGTGTGCTCTTAGCTAGCTACTGACTTGCACACCATGGCTAGCTGACACGCCCATGTCGAAGCCGTGTACTACTAAAATACATCCTGCCAATTCATCCACGGTCTCCAGGCACTCCCGTGTGCCTCAACCATGTGACATTATAGGCCATTTACAAGGCCAAAATGCCACCCGTAAGGGTCAAACCTACAAGCAATATATAACATCCCATTTCATTCACATATAACCATCAAAATATACCAAATAGCCATCCCAAATCATGCATATTTGACGACTAAGGAAAATTACACAATGATACATTCCATATCCATTCCACCTATACAATCAAAACTAATTCCAAACATACCAATTTGCATGACCAAGTCATAATTATGCCCAAACACCATTCATCTATATACTTACCATATCATACCATTTCATATATCAACAAATCTTACCAAAACAACTTCACATGACACAATCCTTTGAGCATATTACCAAAGCATAACTTGCCAAATCACATGGCTTAGTTCACATAACAATTCATATCAAGGACTAGCCTATACATGCCATATCTAGCCATATATACATTTACAAAATGTACCAAAATAGGTTCTATAGTGTGATGACGATCCAAGATGGTCTCAAGCCTTTAGTAGCTTTGACGACCTATAAAACAGAGAAAATGCACACAGAGTAAGCTTTCCAAAAGCTTAGTAAGTCAATATACAAATAAACTTGATATGTAAAGCATGTAAACATATAACCACATTGGCACATTTCTTCTACAAGGCAACTTCTCACATTTATACTTTAATCATATTCTTATCCAAATTGCCACATTTATCAATTCAGAATCATATACACAAAGTTTTTAATATATGCTTTCATGAAACATATTTCCAATCCATCATAGTAAAACACATAGTCACTTACCTTATATACACATTTGGTGAATAATCAACGTACCTGAATCAGACATTTATTTACTTAATCTATCAAAGCTTGGATTTTTCATTCGTGTTTTAGACTTGCCCGTTGAACCATAAGGAATCTAATAGGATACTTAGAAGCTTGGAATAGTAGTACAATGCCATCATCCCAGACGAGGTCTTACATGTACTCAGATATCGATGCCACTATCCCAGATAGGGTCTTACACGAAACAAAACGATGCCAATGTCCCAAACATGGTCTTGCACGTAAGGATTATCATAATGCCAACGTCCCAGACGTGGTCTTATACGTAAAGCTCATATTGATGACAACGTCCCAGACGTGGTATTACACAAAATCAGATATCGATGCCACTGTCCTGGACAGGGTCTTACACGAATCTCAAATCAATGCCAACGTCCCAGACGTGGTCTTAAATGATAAAAACAGAACAGATATCTATGACGTGACTTAGCGAAACCTATCTATTCCTAGGTTTGTATGGGGCTTCTCGGACTTAGTTACTATAATGAACTTATCTCAGAATTCAAATACATACCCTTCATAAGCATTCATTATCATCATTGAACATATGAACAATTACAAATGCATACATATTCATTTATTTGTATAGTGACTTACCTCGTATTCGGTTTATCGGAATGAAAATGACTACTCATTTACTTTCGCTTTCCCGTGATCTAAATCCATTTTCCCCGGTTCTTGATCTTGGGTTTAAGCTTGTAATAGCCGAAAATTTGAAAGCTTTTATTCTTTCTTTTCTTTCTAAAATTCGGTGGAAAGATGAATTATTCATGCCCATTTTTCATGTTTTATTATGTTATAAACATAATATTTATCTATTTACTAAACTAACCTTTCATAATCATAAGAAACATATAAATAAATCAAGGATATAATTGACCTTTGTCCATCCATTATCCATAGATTGGCATATTTGCCTACTAAGGCCTCAAACATTTAAAAGCCACAACAAATAGGTGCTGAAATAAATATCAAGCAAATTTTACATTTTATGCAAATAAATCCTTTTGTCAAATTAAACACTTAGACAGACAAAATAGCTTACGAAAATTTACCGTATTCTTAGTCACATATCAATGACACAGAAAATAATATTAAAATATTATTTGGACTCGGATTCGTGGTCCCAAAACCACTGTTCTGACTAGGGTATAAACCGGACTGTTACATACTTTGTGTGTGTTTTCTCTATTTTATAGGTTATCAAAGCTATTGAAGGCTCGGGACCGTCATGGATCGTCATCACACTAATAAACTCATTTTGGTACACTTTGGAAATGTATTAAGCTAGATATGGCATGTATAGGCTAGTATTATGGTATAAGTTGTTTTATGAACTTGGCAATGAGAGTTGGCTAGAGATGAGTTGAGATTATGCATTATGAATATGTTATGTGAAACATGTTTTGGCATGGTTAGTAGATTCATGAAATGGTCATGCTTTTGAGTTAAGCAAATGAATGTACTATGTTTTTGTTATAATTTGTGGTTTTGGTAATTGACATAGTTGAAATGGATGTTGAATGTATTGTTTGTGAGGTTACTTTGGTTGTCAAATATGCATAATTTGAATGGCAATTTGGTATGTTTTTTGTGATCACATGTGCATGAGATGTTTTAGTAAATGTTGCTTGTAGGTGAGACCACAAATGGATGGCATTTTGGCCTTGAAAATGGCCTATAATGTCACACGGTTGTGGCACACGGGCGTGTCTAGAGACCGTAGGTGAATAACAGGATCTAGTCTATTAATACACAGCCTTGACACGGGCGTGTCAGCCGTGGGCTCAAGTCAGTAGCTAGCCTAAGAGCACACGGCCATGGCACACGGGTTTGCTTGGTGGCCGTGATGGTGAAGTCAGTATGTGGCCTAAGAGTGCACGGCCTTAGCGCATGGACGTGCTTGGTGGCCGTGGAGAAGAAGTCAGTTTCGACCAATGGGAGGACACACGGGGGTGTCTACCAGCCATGGAGGGCACACAGTTTCCTCCCATGGGTGTGTATCCCCTGTATTTTAGAAAAGTTTTTTAAATTTTCGAGAAATTCTGTATGTGTTTGTTTTAGTCCCGACCCGGGTTATAAGCATGTTTAAGGTCTCGATGACCTATTTAAGGGACATTGCGTGCATGATTGATAATTGAAATGTACAAAATGTTATGAAAGTTTCTGATCTGTCCGGTAACGCCTTTACCCCTAGTCCGGCTACGGATATGGATTAGGGGTGTTACATTGATTAGATTTCGAAGTCGAGTAACCCCGCCTTGAGAGGTAGACCACGTCGACACCTTGGCAATGTTAGTGGTAACCGAAGTGTTACGAAAGATTCAATAGTTAAATCTGAAGCAAGAGCATTGACAAGGACATATGCTACACCTGCAGGAGAGGATGCCTCTGCACTAGACATCATTATTAGTACATTTTATTTTCTTGATACTAATATTACTGCTTTGATTGATCCTGGTTCAACACATTCATACATATGCACAAATTTAGTGTCTGTTAAAAATTTACCTGTTGAGTTCACTGAATTCATGGTTAAAGTCTCAAACCCTCTGGGCCATTATGTTATGGTGGATAAAGTTTGTAAAAACTATCCGTTGATGGTAAAGGGTTATTGTTTCTCAGCTGATTTGATGCTACTGCCTTTTGATGAATTTGATGTAATTTTGAGAATGGACTGTCTAACTCAACATGATGCAGTGGTGAATTGTAAACAAAAATACATTGCATTGAAATGTCAGAATGGTGAATTACTTCATGTTGAATCTGATAAACTAGATGGGTTATCTAATGTAATCTGAGCTATATCAGAACAGAAATATGTTAGAAAGGGGTATGATGCTTATCTTGCATATGTGTTGGACATTAAAGTATCTAAATCGAAGATTAAGTCAGTGCCAGTTGTTTGTGAGTTTCCTGATGTGTTTTCAGAAGAATTACCCAGATTACCGCAAGTTAGAGAGGTGGAATTTTCTATAAATCTTATTCTAGGAACAACTCTTATATCTATAGCACCTTATCGAATAGCCCTAACGAAGTTAAAAGAGTTGAAAGCACAGTTGCAAGAATTGATTATTCAACTTGGGGTGCACCAGTTTTGTTTGTAAAGAAGAAAGATGGATCATTGAGGCTGTGTATTGATTACAGGCAGCTCAACAAGGTTACAATCAAGAACAAGTATCCATTGCCTCGAATTGATGACTTGTTTGATCAGCTGAAAGGTGCCACTGTGTTCTCTAAAATAGATCTTCGTTCTGGATATTATCAGTTGTGAGTGAAAGACTCATATGTACCGAAGATAGGTTTCAGAACTAGGTATGGACATTATGAGTTCCTTGTGATGCCGTTTGGTTTGACGAATGCACCTGTAGTATTTATAGATTTGATGAATAAAATTTCAGACCGTATTTAGATAGATTTGTTGTGGTGTTTATTGATGATATTCTGGTATACTTTCGAGATGAAAATGAACATGCTGATCATCTGAGAATTGTGTTAAAAACTATACGTGAGAAACAATTATATGCCAAATTCAGTAAATGTGAATTTTGGCTTCAAGAAGTTGGTTTCCTTTGACACATAGTATCTGCTAAAGGCATCAGAGTGGACCCGAATAACATTTTAGCTATTGTTAACTAGAAACCACCAAAAAATGAGTCTGAAGTAAGAAGTTTTCTGGGATTAGCCAGTTACTATCGGATATTTGTACAAGGTTCTCAATGATAGCCTCTCTAATGACTTGTCTGTTACAAAAAGATGTGAAATTCGAGTGGTTTGATAAATGTCAGCAAAGCTTTGATAGATTAAAAGCCTTGTTGACTGAAGCACCTGTGTTAGTTCAACCTTAATCAGGTAAAGAATTTTTAATTTACAGTGATGCATTATTGAATGGTTTAGGATGTGTTTTGATACAAGAAGGTAAAGTAATAGCCTATGCTTCTAGACAGCTAAAACCATATGAAAGAAATTACCCGATACATGATCTGGAATTGGCAGCCATTGTTTTTGTGTTGAAAATTTGGCGGCATTATTTGTTTGGTGAAAAGTGTCAAATATTCACCGATCATAAAAGTTTGAAGTATTTGATGTCGCAAAAAGACTTAAACATGAGACAGCGTAGATGGCTTGAGTTATTAAAAGATTATGATCTAGTTATTGATTATCATCTAGGATAGGCCAATGTGGTTCCTGATGCTCTGAGTAGGAAATCTCTATTTTCTTTGCGAGCAATGAATACCCGGTTCTCTTTGTTTGATGATGATTCAATCATAGTTGAGTTAAAAGCTAAACCAATATTCCTGTAACAGATTTGTGAAGCTCAAAAGAGTGATGATGAATTAAAAGCTAAACAGGTATAATGTGAGTCAAATTCTGATTCAGAATTTCAGATTGTGTCTGATGAATGCTTATTGTTCAGAGGCATAATATGTGTACTAAAGAATTCAGAACTTGTATAGAGGATTTTGTATGAAGCTCACAATGGTACAATGTCTGTTCATCCTGGTAATAAAAAAATGTACAATTATTTGAAAAAAATATACTGGTGGTCGGGAATGAAACGAGATATTTCTAAATTTGTATCTAAATGTTTGATATGTCAGCAAATAAAAGCTAAACATCAAGTGCCTTTAGGATTATTACAGCCAGTTATGATACCAGAATGGAAATGGGAAAGAGTTACAATGGATTTTGTATATGGATTACTCTTATCTCCAAAAAATAAATATGCTATTTGGGTAATCGTTGACTGTTTAACAAAGTCTGCACACTTTATTCAGGTACGTATGGATTTTTCCTTGGATAGATTAGCCGAATTATATGTTTTTGAGATTGTCAGACTACATGGGTCTCCATTATCTCCGATAGAGGTCCCCGATTTACATCTTGATTCTTGAGTAAGTTGCAAGAAGCTCTGGGTACACAGTTACATTTCAGTACTGCATTTCATCTTCAGAATGATGGTCAGTCACAACGTGTGATACAAATTTTAGAAGATATGCTTCAGTGCTGTGTGTTAGAATTCGAAGGTAATTGGGAAAAATATTTTCCTTTGGTTGAATTTGCATACAATAGTAGTTATCAGTCCACCATTAAAATGGCACCGTATGAGGCTTTATATGGTCGTAAATGTAGAACTCCACTGTATTGGACAAAGCTTAGTGAGAAAAAGATAAACGGAGTTGACTTAGTCTGTGAAACAGAAGAAAAGGTAAAGGTGATTCAGGATAGTTTAAAAGCAGCCTCTGATCGTCAAAAGTCTTATGCCTATCTTAAATGAAAAGAGAGAGAATTTCAGGTCAGTGACATGGTATTCTTGAAAATATCACCTTGGAAGAAAGTTCTCCGGTTTGGCCGTAAAGGAAAATTGAGTCCACGATTCATCGGACCATATGGGATTACTGAACGAATCAGACCTGTTGCATATAGACTGGCATTACCATCAGAACTCGATAGAATTCACAATGTTTTGCATGTGTCTATGCTACGACAGTCTCGATCAGATCCTTCACATGTTATTTCTCTTACAAAAGTTGAAATTCACCTGATATGACTTACGGTGAAGAACCGATTAAAATCCTGGCACGAGAGACAAAAGAATTAAAAAATAAAAAGGTAGCTTTAGTAAAAGTTCTTTGGCAACTACATGGTATAGAAGAGGCTACCTGGGAACCAGAGGACACCATGAGAAACCAATATACGAACCACTTTACTGGAAAGATTTTCGTGGACGTAAATTCTTTAAGGGGGTGAGTTGTAATAGCCCATTTTCAGTGAAATTGGAATAGTGGTTTCAGGACCACAAATCTGAGTCAGAAAGAAAATTTATTTTAATATTATTGCATGGTCTATATTATGATAAGAAAGATGTATGAAAATTTTAATATGAAATTTTTATTAATTTCATGTTTAATAATGAAAAGGACGAAATTGCATAAAATACAAAAGTTGAATTCTAGTAGTTATAAGTATCAAATAGCTATGGAATTTAAAAATTGAGTTCCTTATATCGTAATTAGACCATTAAGAAAAGTTAGTAGATATTTTTGGTGAATCATCCATGGAAAATTAGAAAAAGAAAACGATTAAATTGAAAAGTGGAAAATTTAAAAGATGATAATTAAATTCAATAGAAAATATCATCTTATTTTCATCATCTTCCCCAAATTTAAACATGCAAACCCTAGGAAAGAGAAAAATGTTCAAGCAAACTTTCTTGGACTGATTAGGTATGTTTTCTTGTCTCGTTTTTAGTAATTTTTATATTTTCGAGTTCAGAATAGCTTAATCTATCTATTTTGGGGATTAATTTGTAAAAATATCAAAGTATAGAAATTTTTCCATGGATGTAAATGCTGAAAATTTGAAATTTATGGTAAAAAATGAAAGGTTGTTGATAGATAAACAACTTTTACAAGAGAATTTTGATGAAAATATGATTTAGGGACTAAATTGAAAAATGGTAAAACCCATGGAAAAAATTAGATTTTTGTGAAATTCATGGGTTGTTACTGTGACATGTAAAATTCGGTTAGGCTTGAAATAAGGATTAAATTAAATGAATTTCATTTTCCGAGGCTAAGGACAAAATTGTCATTTATGAAAAGTATAGGGGCAAAATGTTAATTTTGCCTAGAAAATGAATTGAGTTCAATTGAGTATGAAATGGATTAAATTGATGTTAATTTCTTTTATATAGATCCGAAAAGATCAAATAAAGAGTTAGATCGAGGAAAAGAAAAGGTGTTGGATTAGTAATTTTCATACACAAACAAGTGTCAAGGTAAGTTCGTGTAACTTAATTATGTGTAATAATATGTTTGAATTAAATATTGTGTTTGTGTGAATTGCATAAATGTTTAATATATGAAATTAATCACATGCCGATATTGCTCAATAAATGACAAGTTCCATTTGAATAATGAAATTCGATGGATACAGTATTTTACCCGTATTGATTATAGTCTGCATATGTTGAGGACATTATAGCTCGGACGAGCATCCTGTGAAATAAGCATTCCTGTTACATGGTTCTTGCGAGCATCCTGATAGGTAGTGATCCTGCATATGTTACACACTACCGCAGCTCTTTGTGAGCGTCCTGTTACACGATTCGGTCGATTGTGATCCAACATTTATTGCGGACACAAACGCAACTCTTCATTAGCATTCTTATATAAGCTCTTATGAGGTTCCTGACATGGCTTGCTTGAACTCCCTGTTATGCTATCTGGAGCTTCTTGTTAATAACTCTTCAGAGTTATGTGTTAAGCTCAATGAGCTTATTGTTCTAAACTCTTAGGACTTTCCTGTTTAGCCGGGATAAGCATCCTGTTACATGGCTCATCTGAGCATCCTGATATATGGCTCGAGAGTGTGCTTCTTGATTATGTGCCCTTATGGGTACCCCTGAACATGATTTGACGGATCATTGATTTGTATACCTCGAGTATACCATCCAGGTATCCATCAATATTTCAATGATTTAACGGATAAAAATTCTGTTAAAAGAAAACATGAGATTAACATGATTTATTTCTTGAATATCCCTGAAATATTTAGATATTATTATACGATGAGCTCATCCCTGTTATCTTGATATACATATGAATCATATGACTAACTTGTTTGATGAGAGCTTGTGTTTAGGCACTTGATCAAAAAAATTTTGATGCATGTTTTACATGTTTAATTAAATGAGCATGATTGGTAAGTTAAATTCTTATTATACAAACTTACTAAGCATAAAATGCTTACTAGTTTTTTTTTTCTCTCTATTTTTAGTACTCGGAAGATCGTAAAGGTTAGAGATTGGTTAGTGCATTATCACACTATCCTCCAGCTCGTTTTGGTATAAATAGGAATCTTACCTTGGTGTAATGGCATGTATAGGCTAATGATAATAAATTAGGGTATGTAAATGTTTTGGTTGTAACTAGCCATTGGAATGGCTAGTGATAGTAAATTTAATCCATACTTATGCATGAGGTTTATTATATTTAGTATATGAATATGTTTATTTTAATATGTTAGATGCAATTATGTAACACTCCTTTCCTATATCGAACATCGGGATAGGGTATGAGGCATTACCAGACTTATTCGCAAGCAAACATTAAAAATTGAGATAGGAATTTCCACTCAAATTTAAAACTTTTCAAAAACATTTATATCATCTCTAAAATGATCCTTCGAGGCCCAAACCATGCTTCAGAAGTGGTTCGGGACTAAACCAAGAACTTTGGAATATTTTGGAAAACTTAGAAAATTTTTCATGAAAAAGGGGTCACACGCCCATATGGGTTCAAGACACGCCTGTGTGGCCCTAAGACATGCCTGTGCTTCAGGCCGTGTTCAAACTAGGGAGCTTTCTATTTATGATGTCATCATCAAATTAAGGTCACACGGCCAAGTCACACGACCGTGTCCTTAGGCCGTGTGATCGATTACATATTCATAATTTTTCATAAAATAGGTGCAGACTTTACATGGCCAGGGCACACGACCGTGTTCGAGGCCGTGTCGTCCACACGGCTGAGACACACTCCCGTGTCTCTGCCTGTATACTCATTATTGAGCATTTTGTTTTGCAACAATGAAGGTGTAGGGGGTACACGGCAGGAACACATGACCGTGGGGCAGACCGTGTGTCGCACACGGCCTAGACACACAGTCATGTGTTTACCAGTGTGGACAAATATAAGACTATTTACCAAGCCTTTTTGCCATCGCTCCATGCACCAACCTA
Organism: Gossypium bickii; assembly: GCA_025503065.1. Classification (NCBI taxonomy): domain Eukaryota; kingdom Viridiplantae; phylum Streptophyta; class Magnoliopsida; order Malvales; family Malvaceae; genus Gossypium; species Gossypium bickii. The sequence goes on from CP106713.1 coordinate 76,943,977, forward strand.
CACAACAAAACATAGAACCAATCGAAGCATATACTTTCAACTCAATTAGCCATACACAAGGTATCCACATATCATTTACATACTATCATTTACCACATACAAACATCACATATTTAGCATCTCAATCCATGCAATTTCCCCCATTCATGAAAACATCATCATATATATATACTTGACCAATATTAGCTAATATCAAATGGCCATTTACAAAATGAATTATCAACTGTTGAAGCCAACACTTAAGGCCAAATCAATTATGAGACATAACAAAACGACCAAGTCCCTATACATGCCATAACTCAAAATATTGTAATCATAAGTACCCATAATGATAATTTGATAGTGTGAATGAATCTCCGACTGTCTTCGATACCCGAGCTGGCTTGGTGACACTATAAGACAAGAGAAAGAGAAAGGGTGTAAGCTTTAAAGCTTAGTAAGCTCCTATGTAAATAATAAGTATCATACACACTTTAACATATATTTAACATAAAGTAAATTAACATAAATGTCATTGTGAATTCATAATCAAGCTTAGCATAAATGTAACATCCCCAAACCCGGCCCACGAGCCTTGACCGGATCTGGTTATGTCACTGCGGAATAACGGTTGAAAATCTTTGTCTTTAGAATAAAACTTGAAAATTTTATTAATTTTCGGGAAGTAAGTCCATTAAAAATTATTAAATAATATAAGCTTGGTTTGAATTAAAACTTTATTACAATTTATCATAATATAAATCATTTGTAAAAATATTACTAAGTACGATATAACCTTTATCAACTATAAATGGAGTACTTTAATCAAAAGTGGCCCTTATTACAACCAATATTAAACCAAACACTTAGTATTAAAAATTGCTTAAAAAAATTATTAAATTAAACTCCTTCTACATGGGCCACCTTGCATCCTCTCCGACCCGGTCCGATCAACAAGTCACCTGCGATGTTGGATAAATAATTGGGTGAGTCACACGGACTCAGTGTGTAATTAAACCATCGAAATCCACCCACATGCTAGCCACATAACGTCCCAATTATCAAATGCAACATGTAAGTATAATCATTTAAACATTACCACAATCTGGGCTTGGCCCACATTCAATCCACATTTAAGTACTGGGCTAGGCCCTTTTCTCATTAATCCACTGATTACTGGGCTTGGCCCATTTCCACGTATGTTCCCAAAACATACCTATCCACATGTCATATTGGGCTTGGCCCATTTCCATATCATTTCATAACGGAACAATGCAACATGAAACCCAACCCAATCCTAAGGTCCATCCGCTACACACCCCTTATCCAAATTTACCACACACCAGGGGACTATCGAGTCACCCTCTCCTTTTCCCTCCAAAAAGGCAACCAATGCCATCCACGATGTAGCGTATAGCTAACATCAAACCACGATGGGGCACATAGCAACCTATCAAGCCACGATAAGGCACAGAGCCGATATCAATCACGGTAACCACGCGAACTTAATCGCAAAGATCCACAATGCGACCTCAGTCAGCGCCAATCCACGATGTAGCACAAGGCTGACATCAACCACGTACTCGAAGTACACCCGTACCTTCTTTCATAACCCACCCATGCACATGTAACATAATATAATGCTGAGATGATGCATGTGCATGATATTCACAAATATAGGCATACTCACATATTTAAAACCCGTTATTACATATTAACGAATTTGCTACTTACCTGGTCTTCACCATACCCCCTTCAAGGGTATCATTTTCACATTTACTGCACTTGTTAGCAAACATATAAAACAGGCAAATATCGCACAAATCCCAGAAACAATGGCTAACTACACACCTTATAACCTGAAGCTCTAAACCCTCGATCTCGACGCTATCGCTCAACGAAACTACGGCTATTTGCCTGTAGCTTTCTCCTGCTGCTGGCCCACACCCCGGTGGCCAATCACGAACCGCTCAGACAGCTCTTTTCTTAAATTTCGGGATAGAGGCTTTCCCTTTTCCTTCAAGACTGGTATCGGCCTCCATCGATGATACTTAATTAGAACCACTCGATTAATCAATGAAGTCAGAATCTACTAATACGAATCTAAATTACTTACTAACATCCTTACCGAAAGTAAACTTGAATCCCGAAAACTGCACTAGCCCTTGAACTGCCGGAATCCCTGAATAAAACAATATTAGTTTCGGCCTAACTTGAAGACATAGGAATATGTGGCCCTTAGCCGAATACTTACCACCACCTTACCTTGATGAGTCTAACCTTGAGAGAATCCCTTTTTAATCTCCTTGGTGTCGTCTACAAACAACACAAAACAGAGCATCAACTTGGCCCTAGAGATATTCGGCCATACCCAAAACTAAGGCCAACCATTCGGTTTTGCCCACTAACCAAATAACTAGAATACTTACCTACAATCTTTAGATGTCGACAAAGACCCCACTTCACCCTGTTCGGCTTCAAACTTGATAAAATAGAAGAGAGGTGGAGGGCTAAAGGTTTCGGCTATCAAGGGATTAAAAGAAGACAAAAGAAATATTTGACTAAAAAGCCAAAGGAGAAATCGGCAAGGTTAATGTTATCGATCGAAATGCACCTAAAGATAACTAGAAGGATTCGGCAAAGGTCAAAAGAAATTTATGAAAGAAGGTCGCCTATTAAATAGCCAATTCGGCACATGCTTCCCCTTGAAGACTCCTAATTTGTTTGCCACTTCAAAAGCTCAGAGCCACTAATTCAAATTAATTTTGAATTAGCCAACTCCCCCACTATCTATCCATATTTTATCACTTTATTAAATCAAAAAAAAAAACTAACCATTATCTCCTAACCACTAATTTTAAACAAAGTAAAATAATCCTATATTTAACAAAAATAAAATAAATAAAGCCAGCCTACTCACCAGCCGAATTCAAAAACTAAGCAACACCCATCTAACCTTATCTATTAAAATAAATAAAGTAACAACAATTTATCTTCTAATTACAAATTTTAAACTAAAAATAATAATCCTACAATTATCCTACCACTATCTAAAATAAAAAAAAAAAACCCAACCCTTATCACTCCTTCCAGCCGAATTTGAAAAGACTAAACCACCTTAGCTCTCCCATGTGCCGTCTACACCTTTACCAACCTGCTGCCAAAAAAACAAATAAAATAAAACTTCAATTGCCACTGCCTTGGTTCAAACCTAGCACCAACCCCCCCTCTTCCATGCCCCAGGCCATTCGACCACATTGAATTTCTTGCCATGAAGCCCCATCATTCATTTTTAACTCCTTCCTACTTCAGCCCATCACCACATAACAAAATAAAAATGCCAAAATGCTGCTGCCCCCACTCGAACCAGCGCCCTTTCTCTCCTTCAGCGCCTAAGTGGCGCATGAGAGCCACTTCGCCAATTGGGCTTTCATGTCCACCAACCTGGCCATTAATTTATAAGCATACCTGGCCCAGTCCCCTAATTAGCGCAAAATAAAAACAAAAGTGCTGCCTTCACAGCTCGAACCCTTGCTCCCTTAGGCGTCCCCTTCCAAAGCTCCAAGCAGCGCCTCCATGCCACTCTACCCAACTGTTTCTTGTGTCCTAAATTCCAAAAAATTTATTTAAAGGCCTTCTTGCCCAGTTTCCCTTTTTACACTAAAAATCTAAAATTTTCCAAAGCCTTCCCCTTTTAGCCGAGCATTCTCAAAACCTCTAAAACACCTCCAAACACACCCAAAAACCTACCAACACCTAAATTACACACAACCTGCATAGCCCCTCAACCAGGGTGTTACAATAAATGTTATTAAAATCTTAACATCATAACTTACTCAATCGAACTAATCTGAGGTTTCATCACATATCGAGCTCATTAAGCATGAGTTTTATGTACATACCTGTACCAACTTGCAACTTACCATAATCTTTCACATCATATCATAGTCTTTCACAACTTAAACTTTGCCGTTAAGTTTCCCATTGAACCACTTGGAATACTAAAAGATACTCTTGAAATCTCACACATATAGTACCATATCAATGCCATATCCCAGATATGGTCTTACATGGGATCTCATATCGATGCCAACAGTCCAGCTATGGTCTTAAACGAAATCTCATATCGATGCCATATCCCAAATATGGTCTTACACGTAATCTCGAATGACCCTAATGTCAAGACATTTGTATCTTAACAAATCTTAAGGTTCAACTGGGATTTTTTTCCCGCTTTTCGGACAATATCAAATTCGTTCAAAGAGTAAATCACAATTCATACAATAATAACACAATTAAAGCTTAAATAATAATGCATTATTTACATACGAACTTACCTCGGTGCAAAAATATCAGAAATGGACTTAATCGCCAATAACCTTGTTTTTCCCCCAATCAAGGTTCGAACCTTGTCTTTCTGATCTAAGCAAATTTAACTTATTTATTATCCACATTACTCAATTCAGTCCAAAATCCTATTATGGTAAAATTACACTTTTTCCCCTAAACTTTGACATATTTACATTTTTGTCCCTATGCTCGTAAAATGAAATGTATCAAATTTCTTTGTTACCCAAGCCTAGCCGAACCATATACATGCTCATATCAGCCCACATTTTTCATCAAATCAGATTTTTACTACCCATTTTACAACTTTTTACAAATAAGTCCTTTTACGGTATTTTCATGAAAAATCACTTAGTAAAAGTTGTTTATTACACATCAAACTACAAACATGAATCCTACTTCAAAATAATGGTAGAAATAGAAAGATCGGGTGAATACGACTTCAAAAACATAAAGAGCATTAAAAACGGGGCTAGGATATACTTACAATCAAGCTTTGAAGTTGAAGAAAACCCTAGCTATGGTATCTTGTAAAATTCAGCCAAGGTTGAAGAAGATGGACAAAATTTTGGCTTTGTTTTCCCTTTTTATTCTTTTATTAACCAAATGACCAAAATGCCCTTTTCTCAAAACACTAAAATTCTCTTACCTCATGTCTATTTTTGTCCAACTTAAAGTCAAATGGTCTAATTATCATATAAGGACCTCTAATTTAAATCCCATAGCAATTTGACACCTCTAACATGTAGAACTCAACTTTTGCACTTTTTACAATTTAGTCCTTTTGACTAAATTGAGTGCCCAAACGTCAAAATTTTTGAATGAAATTTTCACGAACTCATTCCGTGAAACTGTAGCCCATAAAAATATAATAAAAATGAACTTTGCTGTGTCAGATTTGTGGTCTCAAAACCACTATTCTGACTAGGCCCAAAATCGGGCAGTTACATATTAAGTTTGGGTAAGTATATAATTTTAAAGTAAAGATGATATTTGAAAACATGAGTAAATGTGTAATGCATAAAACTTGATCATTAGATTGATTTATATGCCTTGAATTGGTTGATGAATATATAGAAATGTTGATGTAGGTGCAAGGTAAAAGGGTGAGAAATAAGGCTTGGAAAACGGCCTTATTCTATCCACATAGGTAGACACACGGGCGTGTTTCAATCGTGTGTGACACACGGCCATGTGCATGGGCGTGTGTCCCCTTATCTTAAAATTAGAGAAACAAAATGCTCAGAATTGAGCACACGAGCAGAGACACGGGAGTGTATTCAACCGTGTGAGACAACGGCCCAGCACATGGGCTTGTATCCTGGCCGTGTAGCCCCTGCACCTATTTTTTGAAAATTAAATTGTCCACATGGTCTAGCACACAAGCGTGTGGCTGGCCGTGTGACCCATATTAGAGAGTTACACGAGTAAGGACATGGGCTGGAACACGACCCGGGACACGGGCGTATCATTGGCCGTGTGAACCAAACGGCCTGGCCATCGGGCGTATGTCCCCTGCACCTAAGAAAAATTTTGAGATTCCAAAAAAAATTTTCTGTGATCCCGGTGTAGTCTTAACTCGATTCTATTATGTATTTTGGGCCTCAAGAACCCATATAAAGGATATTATAATTGATTGTGATTGATTTTCATAAATGAATAGTAAATGACATAAATTAATTGTAATTGAACTGTAAACTCTAGTAATGCTTAGTAACCCTATTCCAGCGATTGATACGGGTTATGGGTGTTACAAATTTATTAATTATAGATCAAGATTTTATTTGTATGGAGGATAACCGAGGAGAAGGAAAATTGCAGAATAGTCCCTACGAGTTGACCGTTGATATAGATTTGGTAAGTTCATAGCATAAAATAAACATGTGCTCTTATTTATATATTGTATTAATATGTGTTGATTTAATTGTAATTAATATGAAATTTTGTTAATAAGTAAGGAACTTTTAAATGTTGTAGTTTAGTACAAGTGAGAAACAAGTATTTGTTAATTGGTGAATATTGTGATTATATGTTATTGAAATGAGATTGATGAATTTATAGTATGTGTATGAAAATTGCAAAGTGCCGCTAATTTTCAATGTTTGAATTAAATTATAATGCCCGATTGAACGTACTAAACAGTTAGAATACAATTGGTATGCCAATAGGGTTAGTACACGCGCTTGTATGAGATTGCACTTTGGGGCCTCTATTTCCACTTTGGCGCCTTTATGTTTGCACTATGGTGCCTCTCTTACCATTTTGATGCTCTCTAGTTTGTTTTGGAGGAAACTCGAGTATCCGAGTCAATTTGCTATAGTTCAACGGGCCATGAAACCTTATTTTTAAATGTAAAATTATTTTATGAACTGAATTTATGTGTAATGATACGTATAAGTATATATGTATAAGTATGGAAGTATGAGTTGCTTGTTTTTAGTTGGTGTATATTGAGTTATGTATTTGATTACTTTTGTACTAATGAAAAGTGAATTTATGAAAATGGTTGATAGGGTTTTAATGATTTAAGTTAATTAATGATCTGTTATAAGTTAAGGTAAGTTAAATCAAATTCTAATTATGGACATACTAAGCTTCACAAGCTTTCTCTTTTTGTTTGTTTTCTTTTATGTAGTTAACATTTTGCGAAATAGTTCAGACGGATAAGCTTCAGTGCTCACACTATCTAGACTCTTTTTTTTTTGTAGCTTTTGTCTTAAAGTCATTTTGGTTGTGGCATGTATATAGGATTTTATGTGGTTAAGGTTAATTTATTAGTTCAATTGTAATTAAATTCTTAAGATTGTGATTTGGTTAGTTTTGTCCCAAGTTGATAATATTTTGGTATAGAAGTGTTTGTGCCTTTGGTTAAGCATTATTTTGATTTAGTAAGATTAATGATGTTGAAATGTAGTATGGATATTTAGATAGGAAGCTTATGGTGTTGGACATATTGGATTTATTTATGGTAATAAGGTTGCCAAATGAATAGTATGTGTATAATGGTAATCTTTTAAGTGATGAGAATATTGGAACTGTGTAACCATTATGGTGTCAATGAGGACACATTGGTTAGACACATAGGATGTGTGATTTGGTACATTTGGTATGTGTTTTTAACCATTGAAGGTGTGTAAGAATAGGTGTTGTTTTTGGCTTGCATTAGGGGTTAAACATGAAGCACACGACTTGGGACACGGGCAGTCAGATGGCTATGTGCCACACACGACCACCCCACACGACCGTACATTAATATTATTTTAGGTGTAGGTTTCACATGATCTACGACATGGCCGTGTGACCATATTTCAAATATACACACGGTTTGGCACACGGTCTATGACACGGCCGTGTGACCCAAGTCTTGTAACATCTCGATTTAGGGCCTAGTTGGAATAGTGGTACAAGACCACAAATCCAAGGTCTATGTATGAGTTTTTTAGGTTTATGCTATGTTTGCATGTAAGTGTGAAAGTTTCATGAAGCAATTTTGTGAAATTTCGGTTGAATTGTCCAAAAGGACTAAATTGCAAAAGTTGCAAAATGTGAGATTTTAGAAGCTATTTGTGTGAAATAGCTTTAGAATATTAATTTGAGGTCCTTAAATAGCAATTTACCTAAATTCTAATTTTTGGACAAAATTAAGCATAGATGAGTTAAAATAGAAAGTTTATCAAAAAGGGCATTTTGGTCATTTAACAATTAAATGATTAAAAAGTAGGAAAAGATGACAGAATTTATTCATCTTCTTCTCCAAGGTTGCCGAAATTTTCAAGAGCCATTGTTAGGGTTCTTCAAATTTTTCAAGCTTGCTAGTAAGTGCATCCAAGCCTCGTTTTTGATATTCTTCGTATTTTTGAAGTCCTAGTAGCATGGCTAAGCTATTTTTAGCTATTTGATGAGCTATATTGAATGTTCCAAAATGTGGCCATGTATGACATGCATGTATGTTGATGTTTTATGGAAGATTATGAAAGCTTGGTGTAGTAGAAACATCTTTTGTTAAGTGATTTTCCATGAAAATGCATGTAGGGACTAGTTTGTGAAAGTTTTAAGTTTGGTCATACATGTGTGATTTTGTGAGAATTGGTGAATACTTTAGTTGAGTAAGTGATTCGGCTAAGCATGAAAGGCTACAAAGCTGAATAAAAATCACTTTACGAGCCTTGGGGCAAAAGTGTATTTATGAGAAAGATTAGGGGCAAAAGAGTAATTTTGCCAAAGTATGAGATAAGTGTCAATTTAATCAATGTGTGTATTGAATAAGCTAATTTATTCATTATAGATCAAGAAAGATGAAGCTTGGATCTAAACCGAAGCAAGAGCAAAGTGGTGGACTAGATTGCATATTTCTATACTTTTGAGTATCAAGGTAAGTCTATGCTTAAACAATGCATTCATACTTACAATTTGTTAATGCTAGCTAGTATGTAGCATGATTGAGAACCTATGTGGGATGAATGTGGTATAATTTGTGAATGGATGTATGGTTAGGTAAATAGATAAATGAATGTATGGTAAGAATGCTAAGTGATGGGCTAAGTGCGATACCATCTTACTGTATATTGATGATAAGCTGGCTATGTGCGTTGCTATCGTTAGGTATATTGTCTAGTGGGCTATGTGCGTAACCGCTATGAATACCTTTGTTGTAGGCTAAGTGCGATACTACCTTATTAATTGATTGTGGTGGGCTAAGTGCGAAACCATCGAGAAATTAGCTGTGCGGATTAGCTGTGTGGTTGTATTATTGAGTTAATTAGCTGTGTGGATGAATTTTCGAGAAATGATGTTGTGCTGTATATTGTGTAAATGTGTTAGTGAATGCAGGGGTGTATTTCAATGGTTATGAGTATGTGACTCATGATGTGTTGGGAATGTGGCAAGGGATAGAAAGAGTAAGCATAGTTGTACATTATATGTTAGTATAATGCTAATTGTTGTTTAGCTTATACTATGATGTTTAATTGTTTATGTGTAAACTTACTAAGCTCAAAGCTTACTCCCTTTGTTTTCCCTTGTCTTATAGAGTAAAAGTGTTGAATCGGGATACGAGGATCAATTGGAATTTCGTCCACATTATTAGCACACTCTGGTACATGAACCTCAATGTTTTGTATATGGCATGTATAGAGGCTAGACAAGTTAGTGAACTTTGTTGTAAATGGCTAAGATGTGTTGGCCTTTAGATGGATAGTCTATTTTGTATAATGCCATAGTGGTTGGCTACCTTATTTTATGAAAAGGTTGTAGTTATCTATGTGAGGTTGCACTTCAATTTGAGTTGTTTATGGATGTGTTGAATGAATGCATATTGTGTATGCTAGAAGGGTGAAAGGAACTTGGCACATAGCTTTGTTTTTGTCTATGTGGACAGACACACGGGCGTGTGTCTAGACCATGTGTGACACACGGTCAGCCCACGGGCGTGTCACTTGGCCGTGCGTCCCCTACATGTTAACATTTTAAGTTAGAATAGACCACGGGCTAGCCACACGGGTGTCTGCATAGGCCGTGTGAGGTTAATCAGTGTTGGCCACGGGCTAGCCACACGGGCGTGTGACTAGGCTTTGAGGCTGTGTTTAAGTAGTCAGTATGCACCACGATTGAGGAACATGGGCGTGTGGGTCTATGCACGGGTGTGTCTCTTCTTGCACGGGCGTGTTAGCCCTGTACAAAAGAGAAAATTTTTAAGATTGGAAAAGTTTTGATTTAGTCTCGGGAGCCCTCGTGTGTATGAGTGAGCCTCGTAAGTCGAGAATGAGGTTGTTGAGGTGACTTAAGAGAGTAGTCACGATGAGCCTAAGTGGCAATCAAGTGATTTTATTACGATAACACCTCGGGCCCAGTTCTAGCATAGAACCCGGGTAAGGGGTGTTACAAGTCTGTAAGCTACAGGGCAATGTCCATACTTTGAATGTCAACACATTTTAGGATATGTCACACGGCTTGGTCACACGGCTTGGTCATACGATCGTGTGCCCCTGTTTCCAATATTTTTAAATTTTCACAAAATTTTCTATTTTGTTTCAAATTGATCCCTAAATGTTCCAAAGTTATTTTCAGGACCTCGTAGGCTCAGATTAAGGCTCGTAAGTGTATTTATTCATTAATTTCATTGAATTATTGAATGATTGTTACTTAATTGTATAATTGTTTTCATTTGAAGTTAAATGTTTAGTTTAGTATTGTAAGACTCTGTAACCCTAATCTGATAACAAAAATGGGTTAGGGGTGTTACATTTAGTGGTATTAGAGCTACGATTTAGTCGATTCTAGGACTAAAGTAGCGCCTATTGGGTCCAAAAGCATATATGCCACATATACCCTGCAACAGTGTTATGCTTTTGATCTGTTTTGATTATGTTTTTCTTACAGATTCTAGATTTCAGATGAATCAAATCCTGTCATAATGAATTAAGCTGAAAGTAATGTACAAGCTTCCAATCAGGAAGCAAGTCAGAGTATGTTAGTTCTACAATTATTTGATAGTGAAATGAAAAATGTCTTTTATGGTATTATGAACCAATGGTTTAATGATTTTCTGAGAGCCAACATTGCAGCCCTGTAACCTCCTCCCCCGTATGTGCCTCCTCCGGCACCTCCATGTCCTCAAAATCTCGTATATACAGTAGTTCATCGTCCCCCTATTGATAAGATTTGTAAATGTAGGGCCAATGAGTTTAGAGACAAGACAAATCACAATCCAGTTAGAGTGAATTCTGGTTATAAAATATTCAAAGAGTATTTGATGAATGGGCATGTGCACTTGATAACTACTTAAGATGTGCATTATTACTATTGGAAGATGAAGTGTATCAGTGGTAGTGTAACACCCTATACTCGACCTAGTTGTCGAGCCCGAATATAAAGATGCCACACCATCGTATCACTACTTGTACAATACAAATGATCAGATTATTATAGCAACACGTGTCAAAGCCCCTAAACTATCCATTTTTCGTAATTTTTATGTTTTTGAGATCGTTGCAATTAGGTCCGGCTAGCCTGTACCTTCATTTTTGAAACTGTTAAAGATTTTGAATGTTACCAATGATGAACCTTTGTGATTTTAGATGTTAAGTGATGAATTTGAAGTATTAGTTGTTATTTATAAGTATTTTGTTAAGTAATTTTTACTGATTTAAATGTTTAGGGATTAAATTGCTAAAGTAATAACTATTCAAGAACTGGGTGTGAAATTGATACAAATGTGGGCTGTAATGGATGCTACCAACATTCAGGTGATATGGATTTTCAATAAAATTGGTTTATTAGTATGATTAAGACATAAGGATTAAATTGAAATAAAATGAAAAGTTGAGGGTAATTTTGTAAAAATGTCAAAAAAGACTAAATTGCATAAAATGAATTGGTTTTACTGTTTGAATTAATGAATTTAATGAAATTATTAATTTAGATCAAGAACGAGTGGAAAATTGAGGAGAAGAGAAAATTACCAAATAGCCCCTGTACTTAGTCATTGCTACAATTTAGCTAGGTAAGTTCGTACGAACTGTAATCATTATAATATTAATTGAATTACATGTTCATTATGTTGTTTTTAATGTAAATGAATCAATATATATAAATATATCCATATTATGATGAATTGATGGTTATCGAGTCCCGGTTGAACCTTAGGAATTCATAGGATACAAATGACATGTCACTAGGGTTTTCATGTTTCAGGTGCTGGTCTTGAAATTCCTACCAATGGCTGAGGTCCTACATTTGTTGTGGATACTTCACAACTCGTGTGAACAATGATGTGAAGGAAAGGCTATGATTATATGTTTAAGCACACTTCGTGTGAGCTTTTCCAAGTATCTGATGATATTCTAAGTGGTTCAACAAGCATGAAAAGGAAAGGAATGGTAAGTGTTCAAATGAACTATATCATGTATTAATGAAAAGGATTGAAATGGTAAACTTTAATAGAAATATGCTTATGTTCATAAAAAGGTTGTATGAATCAAATCATGTATTTTCTCATGAAGTGGCTTATCATGTGGTTGATACCAAAATAGTTATGTATAAATGCACTAACTTGTGTATTGATGATATTTAGAATTGTTCCAAGTTTGTGGTTATGGTAGATTTTTATGCTTATGCTTTGTAATATGCGAATGGAACAGGTAAGAAAAGGGGATGAAACGATAAGTTCATAATTGGGATGTAATATGATGATATAAAAGGATTGATGAGTTAAATGATGTACTTATATGTGAGAAATCTACTTATGCTATGGATGAGTTTACCTATATCATGGATAAATACACTAACTCCTGGATTGATAATGTTGTTTAGGATTAGGCTAAGTATTTGGAATGGAATGGAAAGTAAGTAAATAGAATGGCTCATAATCTTATGAAAAGGTTGATGATTGTGTAATATGTCTTGTAAAATTATATTATGATATGAGTGAAAAATATATGTGATGTTGATGGACTTACTCATTTTTTGGGTTGTTGGTTATAAAGTTTTATAAGTTTTATGGCATTAGTATAAGTTTATATTTATTCTATAAGGTTCATTATTGAAATGAAATGTTATGTTCAAAGTTCATAGGAGCTTACTAAGCATTCATTGCTTATGTAATTCTTTTCCTTTACAGATTATCGGAAGCTTAATTAGTTGGAAGTTCGTCGGAGATCTATCACACTATCCAACGATTATATCGGTAGTTTTTGATGTTTTGGCCAAGGTTATAATGGCATGTATAGGTGGACTTGTGTTTAATGTTAGTTGTAACACCCCAAACCCGGCCTAGACGTTACGACCAGATCTGACGTGTCACATCAAAGTGTTGATTTGAAAATCGGTTTTGTCGGTGAAAATTCGTGACTAAAGTTTTAAACCCTTTTTAAAACTAATTGCTATTGAAAATGTTGGGTTGTAAAATCAAAACTTGTTTAATCACTTGTGGATCATATCATATATTACAAGTTTATTAATTTGGATTAAAAATCGCGGAAGCTTTTCTAATTATAAACCATTTAAATTAGAAATGCATGATTCCCTTTGAAAATAGTTATTATTTTGAAAACTCGTGTTTCCTAATCTAACAGGTTGAAGTAAAAAGTTAAAACCCTATAAAAGTTAATGGCCTTAATACAAAAATATAAACCCCAAAATATAATATTAAAAAAAAAGAAAAAAAACTAGATATAAATTTAATCACTCGCGAACATGTGGCCACCTCCGAGTCCCTCGCAGCTCCAAACCATCTGAGGCTAGGGAATACCTGTACGTTAAAAGAAAAGGGTGAGTTACGAGAACTCAGTGTGTAATCCCCTATCATGCAGTAACAGTCTGGGCCTAAGCCCTATTCAGTAATAGTACAGTGTGGACCTTAGCCCTGTACAGTAATAGTATGGGTATAAGCCCAAATAAAAGCAGAACAAAGCAATAATGCAACCCAACCCAAACCAGCCAACACACCACCCGTACCAACCAACACACCATGTGGGGACTAAGTCGACCCACCTAGCCAACACACTAATATCGCAGCATGGCTGCTAATAGTACCGCAGCAAATCTACTAATAACAGTAAATGTGGCCAAGCCACTAAAATCAGAATACGTGGCGAAGCCACTAGAACAGTAAAAACGTGGCAGAGCCACTAGTACAATACTTCCTCCAAATCAGAATCCCAACCCTAATGCAGAATGTCATGTCATAAATATTACGTGTGTGAAATATGTCATATTCATACCAGTAATATAGATATCATACACACATCAATATAACCTACCACTAGAGGTATAATGGTCATCTCGTCGGTTAGGGGTAAAACGGTAATTTCACCCTTCAGGGGTATTTCGGTAATTCTACCCTATGAGGATATTTTGGTAATTCTACCCTACAAGGGTATTTCAATAATTCTACCCTACGCAGGTATTTCGGTAATTCTACCCTTCGAGGGTATTTCAATAATTTTACCTTTCGAGGGTATTTTAGTAATTCTACCCATCGAGGGTATTTTGGTAATTCTATCCTTTGAGGGTATTTCGGTAATTTTACTCATTAGGGGTATTTCAGTATAGTTTACGACCTTTCCAAAGGCCTACCGTCGTCTCAACAACTCGGATAACTTATATGGCCAAAACAGCGTAATTGTAACACCACTAACTCGTATCCGTCGTCGGACTAGGGTTAAAGGCGTTACCAGATAGTTCGGAAACATTTTCAGAAGTTCATACATTCATCCATCAGTATCAAACATAATGTCCCTTAATACGGTCAACGAGACTTAAAACATGCTTATAAATCGGGTAGGGACTAAACCGAAACACATACAGACATTCTCAGAAATTTAAAACCTTTCTAAGTTTTAGGGGTTACACGTCCGTGTGGGTAGGCCGTGTGCCTCCCATGGCTGCTAGACACACTCGTGTGTCCTCTCTGTGGTCGAAACTGACCTTTTCTCTACGGCCACCAAGCACGTCCGTATACTTTGGCCGTGGTCGATCTTGTCAAAAATCACACGGCTACTAGGCACGTCCGTGTGCCAAGGCCGTGTACTCTTATGCTAGCTACTGATTTAGCCCCATGGTCACTAGGCACGCCTGTGTGCCACAACTGTGAGACATTATAGGCCATTTTCAAGGCCAAAATGCCACCCACTTGGGTCTTACCTACAAGCAATATTTACCAACACATTTCATGCATACTGGACAACCAAAATAACCATTTAATATCCATTTCAACCATGCCAACTTCCAAGACCAAAACATATGTATATCAAGTATAATTCATCCAATTGCTTACCCAAAAACTTGACCAATTCATGTGCTTCAACCATACCAAATTATACTTCATATATCACATTCAATTAAACATAATACCAACATATAACTAGCCAAATCACATGGCTAAATTCACTTCATTTACATATACAAAAGACTAGCCTATACATGCCATATCTAGAAAAATATATATATCCAAAATGTACCATAAACAAGTTGAATAGTGTGATGAGGATCCTTGATGGTATCGAGCCTTCAGTAGCTTTGACGACCTATAAAACAGAGAAAACGCACACACAGAGTAAGCTTTCCAAAAACTTAGTAAGTCATAATACAAACAAACTTAGCGTAGAAGGCATATATACTCATAGATACATTGGCACATCTAAATCACTTAGCAAATTATCACATGTATACTTTGGTCCATGTACTTGGCCATATTTGCCACATTCAACAATTCAAAAGTCTCATATATACAAAGCTCTTCATGCTTACTATCACATCTCAAATTGTTATCCAAATATACATAATCATCATAGTAAGATCACATAGGAACTTACCTTATATATACACTTAGTGTACATACCAAACGTACCTGAAAAGAATATACATTCACGTAATTGTTCATAGCTCAGATTTGCTCATTGTACCATTCGAAATCTAATAGGATACTCAAAAACTCAGAATAATCGTACAATGCCAACGTCCCAGACGAGGTCTTACATGTAATCGGATATCGATGCCATTGTCCCAGATAGGGTCTTACACGAATCAATACGATGCCGATGTCCCAAACATGGTCTTATACGTAAAGCTCATACCGATGCCAACATCCCAGACGTGGTCTTACACTAATATCAAATCAACGCCAGCGTCCCGGACGTGGTCTTACATGATAAAACAGAATAGATATCTTTGTAATCCTAAGTTCATACGGGATTTCTCAGACTTATCACTATATCGACCTCATCTTAGAATTCATATACATAACATCTCATAAGCATTCATTATCATCAATAGTCATATGAGTATGCTCAATTCAATATAATTACATTTATTTGCAATATGACTTACCTCGAATTCGATTTACTGAAACGGAAACGACTACTCGGTTACCTTTGCTTTCCTGCGATATAAGTCTGTTTTCATCGGTTCTTGATCTAAACATATTCAGAATTAACCCTTTTATTCACTAATTCATTCAATTTAATCCAATGACACACATTTAGAGCTATTTACAAATTAACCCTCGGATTTGCACAGTTTATCAATTTAGTCCATTTTTCTCAAAACATCAAATTCACAAAATCATCACACATCCAAGCTTAGCCGAATGCATATATATATCATACAAGTCCATATTTTCCATCAAATTTGCAATTTAGTCCTTCAAATTACTAGTTTCTCAATTTAGCCCTAATTAGCTAAATTCATCAAAAACTCAAGAATAAAGTATATTCATCTAGCTCAAATCTTTCATTTAACACCATAAATCATCACAAAGCTCAACATATCATCAATGGCATATCTCACAAACATCATCAATAAACAAAATTAAGACATGGGCTTGATAGTAGACAAAGCAACAATTGCAAAAACGTAAAATTATCGAAAATCGACTCAAAAGCATACCTTAATCAAGATGAAAACCAACCGAAACCCTTCAGCTTTTGTTATTTCTTTCTTTTCTTTAAGACATTCGGCTAAAAGATGATATAAAAGTCTAATTTCATGCTTTATTAAACCATAATATACTTAATACGTGAATGACATAATTGCCCTTATAATATAAACTTATAAAACATATTTTCAAAGGTGAATATGGACCATAACCGTCCACTATCTATAGTAATGGCTTAATTACCACATAAGGCCTTCTCCTTTACAAAGCCACAACACATTGGTACTTTAACAAATAGTAAGCAACTTTTACATTTAATGCAATTCAATCCTTTTGTCAAATTAAACACACAAACAATCAAATTAACTTACAAAAATTTAACACATACTTAAACACCCACCAATGACACAAAAAATAATATTAAAATATTATACAGACTCGGATTTGTGGTCCCGAAACCACTGTTTCGAATATGTAACACCCTGGTTTAGGGGCTAGGTAATTCGGGTATAATTCAAGTGTTGGGAGGTTTTTGGGTGTTTTTGGATGTGTTTTAGAGGTTTAAGAATGCTTGGATGAAAGGGAAAGGATTTGGAAAATTTTGGATTTTTGGTGTAAAAAGGGGAAATAGGGCGAGAAGGCCTTAAAATAATTTTGTGGAGTTTAGGACACAAGAAAGGCATTGGCAAAGTGGCTCCATCTTGCTACCGCTAAGAAATTGGAAGTAGCGCCATTGAGGGCTTGGGTTCGAGTCCAAGCGGCAACAAGGGTGTTTTATTTTTGGGTTTTGGGCGTTAGGCCTAGGAAGGCCTTATAATTAAATTTGGGGGGCTTACAGACATTAAAGGCAGGTGGGCGGAGTGGCTGAGGCGCTACTTGAAAAGGCGCTTGGTGCAGGTTGCGAGTTCAAGGCGCAAGGGAGGCGGAATTTTGATATTTATTTTGCAAGCTGTCGTTGGAGATGGAAAGGGCTTAAAAGATTATATTGCGCGTTTATGTCACAAACAACGCCTGGCCCAAGTGGCCTGGGGCGTTACTTGGCTGCTGGTTCCCCCAGGTCCTGTGTTCGAACCTTGGAGGCTGCAGGTGGGGTTTTTCCTTCTTTTTGCTGTTGATTGGCGTGAATGTGGACGGCACATGGGGGTTTCAAGTGGATAAAGATTAAGCTAAGGTTGTTTAGTCCTTTTAGAATTCGGCTGGTGGGAATCTTGTTTTTTTTTAATTATTTTTGATAATTGTGGGATTATTTTAGTTAGCTTAAAATTAGAGAATTAGAGATAATTGCTGTTAGGATTATTTTTGATTTGATAAGGAGATAAAATATGAGTTTAAAATAGAAAGGGAATTTGGATTAGAATTAAAAGAAGAATTGGTGGCCGGCCAAAGGTATTTGGGTGGTCTTTTGCTTTGTATTTTTTTTAATTAAAGTGGTGATATTGGATGAAGTTTCTATTAGTAGTTTATTTATTTATCTACTTAGTTATTGTAAGTATAGGATTATTATTATTTATTGGATTAAGTGAGGATAATGGTTGAAACCATTCAAACTATTTTGAATGGATTAATATAGGGAGGTGGACTAATTCAAATTAATTTGAATTAGTAGATGTGGCCGAATCTTGGCTTCTTCAGGAGGGGGTGGCCGAATTTTATAAATAGGGGTGTGCTCATCCCTTAACCGAATTTTAGCCCCATTTCTTTTATGCCAAATTATTTCTAATTCTTCCCTTAGCCTCTTGCCGAAACCAAGTCAAGGAACACTTCCTCTTTTCTTTTATTTTGTGGAAGCCAAAGCCAGAAAGTTGGTGCATCTACTTTCTCTCTTCTTTTATACTTTTCTTGGAAACTCTGCTTAGGCTGAATCCCCCCTTTTCTTCATAAAACAATTCTTTTGTTGCAACTCTTCAAGGCCTAGCCGAAACTCCCTATTAGTCATTTTGGTGTAGTTAAAACGAATCAAGGCAAGAGCAGCTCCAATCGGTTTTAGAGAAAGGGCTCCGAGATTTGGAAGCAAGCAAGCAAAGACTTTACCCTTGAGTATTCGGTTGTAAGTGATCCATTGGTATTCGGCCCTAGGCTATTGTATATGTTTATGTGTTTACTGAGTGGTGGCTATGATCTTTTAGGGCCAATTCGACAAGAGTAAAGAGAAGCCTTTGGGATCTCAGTTCTTTTGGTAAGGATGAATAGTTTATGGTTATTCGTTTAAGATCTGTATTAATCGAGTGTTGATTAGATATCGTTATGGATGCGAGTGCCAGTCAAGAGGAAAAAAGGAAAGCTCCCATCCCAAAGTTCAAAAAGAGATCGGTTTCTGCTGTACGAGATTGGCCACCAGGGTGTGGGCCCACAGCAGAAAACTATAGGCAGATAGCCGTAGTCTCGCTCAATGATAGCGTCGGGATCGAGGGTTTAGAGCTTCAGGTTATAAGGTGTGTAGTTAGCCCACTGTTTCCAGGTTTTGCGTGATATTTGCCTATGTTATATGTTGCTAACAAGTGCAGTTAAATGTGAAAATGGTACCCTTAAGGGGTATGACGATGACCAGGTTAGTGGCAAACTTGTTACTATGTGATCACTGATTTGAATATGAGTGTATGCCTATATTTGTGTGAATGACATGCACATGCATCATATCAGCATTATATTATGTTACATGTACATGGGTGGGTTATGAAAGAAGGACAGGGTGTACTTCGAGTACGTGGTTGATGTCAGCTTTGTGCTACATCGTGGATTGGCGCTGACTGAGGTCGCGTTGTGTACCTTTGCGATTAAGTTCGCGTGGTTACTGTGATTGATATCGGCTCTGTGCCTTATCGTGGCTTGATGGGTTGCTATGTGCCCCATCGTGGTTTGATGTTAGCTACGTGCTACATCGTGGATGGCATTGGTTGCCTTTTTGGAGGGAAAGGAGAGGGTGACTCGATAGTCCCCGTGTGTGTAGGTCGGATAAGGGGTGTGTAGCGGATGGACCTTAGGATTGGGTTGGGTTGCATGTTGCATTGCTTCGTTATGAAATGATGTGGAAATGGGCCAAGCCCAATATGATATGTGGATAGGTATGTTTTGGGAACATACGTGGAAATGGGCCAAGCCCAAAGGATCGATGGATTGATGAGAAAAGGGCCTAGCCCAAAGGCTTGAATATGATTTGATTGTGGCCAAAGCCCAGTTGTGGTAATGTCTAAATGATTATATTTACACGCGCATTTGATTGGGTTGATTTGTGGTTAACATGTGGGTGGATATCAGTGGTTTAATTACACACTGAGTCATTATGACTCACACAATTATTTATCCAACATCGCAGGTGACATGTTAATGGACCGGGTTGGAGTGGAGACAAAGGTGGCCATGCGATGCATTTTATGCAAGAGATGTTTTATTTGATTTAATTATTTTATATTATCGACTTTGGGTATTGATTCGATGTAATAAGGGCGAGTTTTATTTATAGTATTCTATTTACGATTATTGAAGTTTATATTATACTTAGATATATTTTCTTCAAATGGTTTATAATATAATAAATTATAATAAAGTTTTAGTTCACCTGTTTTATATCGAGCTTATATTATTAAATAATTTTTAATGGACACACTTTCCAAAAGTTAACAAAATTTCCAGTTTTAATCCGAAAGACAAAGATTTTTAACCGTCATTCCTCAGTGACATAACCAGATCCAGTTGAGACGTGTGGGCCGGGTTTGGGGATGTTACAGTTTGGTATCAGAGCCCGGTTCAAAACTCGGCTTTGAGGGTTTCGGGCCCAAAAACATTTTCAAAATGGGCTTTTCAAAAATATAGGTTTTTATGAAATATTTTCAGGTATTCTGGCATGGCACCTGTACCTCCGGCCCGAGTTCACCAGGTAAGTACCCTGGCTGTTGAAGTAATTTGTTATTATGGGCTTAGTTGGGCTCGTAGATTAGTGAACTAGGATCTGTTGAACCCTAGGACTAGTCTACTCAAACATATGCATAAGACTTAAGGTTACTAAACAAACCTACGACTAAGTCGCCGAGTTAAGGTGTGGTAACCCCCGTGCACATGTCAAGGATTGATCCTAAGAGCTTGGTACTTAAGCAGCCTCGTGACTCACCTCCTCTTCATGGATTCCTACTGCAGTGCGTAACTCTGGTTCACCCTAACCAAGAGGACTCACCATCATGGATAAACCAATTATTAAAACCCGAAAGGGATTGGCCTTGCTGTTTTAAAACCCTTAATTTTTTTAAATTTTCAAACTTACCCTTTTATTTGTAAACCCTAAATCTGATTTTGAAAAATATTTTCTCAATTTACAAAATTACCAAAATGCCCCTGGTGGCAAAATTACGAAAATGCCCTTGATTTTTAAAATTATCGTGTTACCTCGATTTCAATAAAATCCTCATACTTTGTAAAAGTATTCAAAATTACGTATTTCAAAATAATACCCTGACTTTGGAAGTTTACGAAAATACCCCTGTGTTGAAAATTACTAAAATGCCCCTGACTTTCTAAATTGCCTAGCTTAACCCTAATTTTAATAAAATTTCCTACTTTGTGAAAGTATTCAAAAATGCTATTTTGTAAAAATTCAAGACACCCTGACTTTGGAAATTTACAAAATTACCCCTGATTGACAAAATTACCAAAATACCCCTAGTTTCCAAAATTCTGTTATACCTTTAATTTGAGAAATTTTTGAAAATACCCTCAAAGTTTTGGAATATCAAAGTATTCTGATTTATTAAAGTTTTCAAAATTTTTCTCGATTATTTACTGAAATACATCAGAGGATAAATTACGAAATTGCCCCCAGGTTGAGGGTAAGGGCTAAGATGCCGGAAGAAGTACAAAGAAAGGTGGTGGATGTTGTGATTGTGTTGATGAATGAATAAGGAATCTTTGAATTAGAGTAGCGAACTCGAATCGAACCTTTGATTGATCGAAAGAACCACTTTTGAAACTTTCTATTCATAAGATTTGTTCATGGATAAACAAGTGAAACAAAATTTCTAATGCATAAAATCTGCTTTGTCGATTAAATCGCGACGCTAGAGATGAGTGCTAGAGGACATGGTCGCTTCGTAGCCTCGGAACCGCAGGGGCTCGCCAGGTCGAGAAATGAAGTGCCGCAACGAACCAAAGGGGCGACGAAGATCAAGATCAGCGCGAGGAGGGACGACGCAGCAGTGTCACAAGCTATGTTACGCGCGCGCTCCAAAGAAGTGGCAAGAGCCGGTATGGGAAAACGGAGCTCGGAAGTCGCGTCCGAGAGGCTCAGTTGAACAGGTCAAGTTTTTAGAGGAGTGTCGGGAGTGGCTCCAATGTAGCGGAATATTGGTGGAAGGAGTTGAAAGAATTATGGACGACTTGGATTGTACCCCTGAGGAAAAGCTAAAAGGTGCCGTCTCATTTGCCGGGGACGAGGCTTATCGGTGGTGGCTCACCGTCGTGCAAGGTGTCCCGCAGATCGACCGGATTGGGATTACTTTAAGGTTAAGTTTGAAGGAAAGTACGTAGGAGCCAGTTATTTGGACTCGCAAAGGAAAGCGTTTCTAAATCTAGTACAATGGGATAAGTCGATAGCGGAGTATGAAGCTGAATTTGTGCGACTAAGTCAGTACGCCAAAGGAATCGTGGCTACTGATTATGAAAGGAGTGTTCGATTCGAAGATGGGCTGCGAGATGATTTACGAGAGTTGATAGCTCCGCAGAGAGAAAGGGACTTCACCATTCTGGTGGAGAAAGCTCGGATCGCTGAAGAGGTTAAAAAGACTATCAGGGAGAACCGAGAAAAGAATAGGAACGAGAATAAGAGAAGGGTTGGACCATCAAAGATCGCTTTGGAGATGATCAGAAAAGACCGAGAGTTGAGAATACGGTACGTCCACTTGTGTCAGTTGCTGAGAATCGGAATCGTATCTGTGCTCGGTGTGGAAGACCTCACACAGGAGAATGTTGGGGAAATAGTAAAGAATGCTTTCGGTGCGGATCTAAGGCACATCTGGTTAAGAATTGTCCTCGAGCGACGAGGGATCGTGGTTTAAGCCATGGAGGGAATGGTTCTAGTCAGAGTCAACCAAGGATGTGATATCGGGTACGCTCCTTTGCTTTGGTACATGCTTTAATTGCTTTGCTGTTATGAGTTAGCCATTTCTTGTTGCTAAGAGAGGTGTTTTGAATTTTGAGTGCGAACTTAGAGAATATGTTTGGGAAGTATGATAGCCTTAGTAAGATCAGAGTGCGCAGCATAAGTGTAAGGTGGTAAGATAGGCTGTATGGATGTTTGTTAGTCAAGTAATTTCGAGGACGAAATTATTTTAAGGAGGGTAGAATTGTAACACCCTGGTTTAGGGGCTAGGTAATTCGGGTATAATTCAAGTGTTGGGAGGTTTTTGGGTGTTTTTGGATGTGTTTTAGAGGTTTAAGAATGCTTGGATGAAAGGGAAAGGCTTTGGAAAATTTTGGATTTTTGGTGTAAAAAGGGGAAATAGGGCGAGAAGGCCTTAAAATAATTTTGTGGAGTTTAGGACACAAGAAAGGCATTGGCAAAGTGGCTCCATGCGCTGCTTAAGGGGCTGGAAGTAGTGCCATTGAGGGCTTGGGTTCGAGTCCAGGCGGCAACAAGGGTGTTTTATTTTTGGGTTTTGGGCGTTAGGCCTAGGAAGGCCTTATAATTAAATTTGGGGGGCTTACGGACATTAAAGGCAGGTGGGGGAGTGGCTGAGGCGCTACTTGAAAAGGCGCTTGGTGCAGGTTGCGAGTTCAAGGCACAAGGGAGGCGGAATTTTGATATTTATTTTGCAAGCTGGCGTTGGAGATGGAAAGGGCTTAAAAGATTATATTGCGCGTTTATGTCACAAACAACGCCTAGCCCAAGTGGCTCAGGCGTTACTTTGGTCGCTGGTTCCCCAGTCCCGTGTTCGAACCTTGAGGCCGCAGTGGGGTTTTCCTTCTTTTTTTTCTGATTGATTGCGTGAATGTGGGCGGCACATGGGGTTTCAAGTGGATAAAGATTAAGCTAAGGTTGTTTAGTCCTTTTAGAATTCGGCTGGTGGGAATCTTATTTTTTTTAATTATTTTTGATAATTGTGGGATTATTTTAGTTAGCTTAAAATTAGAGAATTAGAGATAATGGCTGTTAGGATTATTTTTGATTTGATAAGGAGATAAAATATGAGTTTAAAATAGAAAGGGAATTTGGATTAGAATGAAAAGAAGAATTGGTGGCCGGCCAAAGGTATTTGGGTGGTCTTTTGCTTTGTTTTTTTTTATTAAAGTGGTGATATTGGATGAAGATTCTATTAGTAGTTTATTTATTTATCTACTTAGATATTGTAAGTATAGGATTATTATTATTATTTATTGGATTAAGTGAGGATAATGGTTGAAACCATTCAAACTATTTTGAATGGATTAATATAGGAGGTGGACTAATTCAAATTAATTTGAATTAGTAGGTGTGGCTAAATCTTGGCTTCTTCGGGAGGGGGTGGCGAATTTTATAAATAGGGGTGTGCTCATCCCTTAACCAAATTTTAGCCCCATTTCTTTTATGCCAAATTATTTCTAATTCTTCCTTAGCCTCTTGCAGAAACCAAGTCAAGGAACACTTCCTCTTTTCTTTTATTTTGTGGAAGCCAAAGCCAAAAGTTGGTGCATCTACTTTCTCTCTTCTTTTATACTTTTCTTGGAAACTCTGCTAGGCCGAATCCCCTTTTCTTCATAAAACAATTCTTTTGTTGCAACTCTTCAAGGCCTAGCCGAAACTCCCTATTAGTCATTTTGGTGTAGTTAAAACGAATCAAGGCAAGAGCACCTCAATCGGTTTTAGAGAAAGGGCTCCAGAGATTTGGAAGCAAGCAAGCAAAGACTTTACCCTTGAGTATTCGGTTGGTAAGTGATCCATTGGTATTCGGCCCTAGGCCATTGTATATGTTTATATGTTTACTGAGTGGTGGCTATGATCTTTTAGGGCCAATTCGACAAGAGTAAAGAGAAGCCTTTGGGATCTCAGTTCTTTTGGTAAGGATGAATAGTTTATGGTTATTCGTTTAAGATCTGTATTAATCGAGTGTTGATTAGATATCGTTATGGATGCGAGTGTCAGTCAAGAGGAAAAAGGGAAAGCTCCCATCCCAAAGTTCAAAAAGAGATCGATTTCTGCTGTACGAGATTGGCCACTGGGGTGTGGGCCCGCAGCAGAAAACTATAGGCAGATAGCCGTAGTCTCGCTCAACGATAGCGTCGGGATCGATGGTTTAGAGCTTCAGGTTATAAGGTGTGTAGTTAGCCCACTGTTTCCGGGATTTGCGTGATATTTGCCTATGTTATATGTTGCTAACAAGTGTAGTTAAATGTGAAAATGGTACCCTTAAGGGGTATGACGATGACCAGGTTAGTGGCAAACTTGTTATTATGTGATCACTGATTTGAATATGAGTGTATGCCTATATTTGTGTGAATGACATGCACATGCATCATACCAACATTATATTATGTTATATGTGCATGGGTGGGTTATGAAAGAAGGACAGGGTGTACTTCGAGTACGTAGTTGATGTCAGCTTTGTGCTACATCGTGGATTGGCGCTGACTGAGGTCGCGTTGTGGATCTTTGCGATTAAGTTCGCGTGGTTATCGTGATTGATATCAGCTCTGTGCCTTATCGTGGCTTGATGGGTTGCTATGTGCCCCATCGTGGTTTGATGTTAGCTACGTGCTACATCGTGGATGGCATTGGTTGCCTTTTTGGAGGGAAAAGGAGAGGGTGACTCGATAGTCCCCTGGTGTGTGGTAGGCTGGATAAGGGGGTATGTAGCGGATGGACCTTAGGATTGGGTTGGGTTGCATGTTGCATTGCTCCGTTATGAAATGATGTAGAAATGGGCCAAGCCCAATATGACATGTGGATAGGTATGTTTTGGGAACATACGTGGAAATGGGCCAAGCCCAGTGATCAGTGGATTGATGAGAAAAAGGCTTAGCCCAATGCTTGAATATGATTTGATTGTGGGCCAAGCCCAGATTGTGGTAATGTCTAAATGATTATATTTACACGTTGCATTTGATTGGGTCGATTTGTGGTTAACATGTGGGTGGATATCAGTGGTTTAATTACACACTGAGTCATTATGACTCACCCAATTATTTATCCAACATCGCAGGTGACATGTTAATGGACCGGGTTGGAGTGGAGACAAAGGTGGCCATGCAGAAGCAGATTTTATGCAGTAGATGTTTTATTTGATTTAATTATTTTATATTATCGCTTTTGGGTATTGATTCGATGTAATAAGGGCGATTTTATTTATAGTATTCTATTTACGATTATTGAAGTTTATATTATACTTAGATATATTTTCTTCAAATGGTTTATAATATAATAAATTATAATAAAGTTTTAATTCACCTGTTTTATATCGAGCTTATATTATTAAATAATTTTTAATGGACACACTTTCCAAAAGTTAACAAAATTTCCAGTTTTAATCCGAAAGACAAAGATTTTTAACCGTCATTCCGCAGTGACATAACCAGATCCGGTTGAGACGTGTGGGCCGGGCTTGGGGATGTTACAGAATAGGTATAAACCAGACTGTTACAGTAATTGGGCCCAATGCCCGTTACTTGCCCAAGTGGACCCACACGCTCGTGTGGCCTGTACAGCCCACATTCCGTCACGGCTACGCGAACCTCCAAGCCCAATCCCTTATTAGTCACTTACTGTGGATTTTGTCCCTGTGGGACCCATGAGCGTATTAGGCCCACATGGTCCATTTTGGCCCTACGATGCCCATTACAACTTAAGCTCATGAGAACGTTTGTGGCGGCCTCTACGGTCCATCGCCAACGATTGTGGATCAATTTATCCTTACGAGCATTCGCACACTCGTGAGCCCTCAGATGCCGAAGTTTCTACTTTTCAGCTTTTGCTGATTCACAATTAAACAGGGTATGAATACACACCTTCATCCATCGTTTTGATAGAAACAACATTGGGTGTACGACTGCACACCTTTTATGAGTTGTAGTTGAAGCGCTTCCAAGATTAAACACCTATGATAACAACAACCCCATCAATTAGACTCAAACCCTCGTTAATCCATCACCATAATATTGAAAATACTTTAATCAACTAATGCTACTTACCAATCAACAACTGCAATCTTCTCTAGTCCCAAAACCACGTATCCTTTTCAATGCTATACCTTCACAAGAACCGTTAATCGATTCATAAAAATCTACAATCCCATAAGAATATGTATATACTATGCTTAATGCACTTATCGCGAATCAAAAGATCCCTTGCAGGGGAAAAGTAATCGGCCTACCCATTAGTTAAGGAAAACGAGTCCCTAGCAGCATTCGAACGAAAAAGAAGGTGTTAGATAAGCTTATCTCCATGGCAACAAGGAGAAACAACCTTTCGGCCCAAGAAATACAAAACCGAGCATGGAGAAAGAAGCCAACCAAGATTAAGCTAGAGTAACCACTTACCAATAAATCAAAGAGATCAAGAAACAGTTAGGGGTGAATAAAAGAAGGTGTTTAGGCCTTAACATATTCGGTCAACACAAGAAGAACAAATGTTTTGAGAGAGAAGTATTCGTCTATCTTGAAAAGAAAAGAAACAATGAGAGGGAAAAGAAGAAGTTGAGTTAGGCTAGAAGAAAGGAAAAGGCAACAGATGTTCAACTATTAGTGATTCAGCAGCTTTTGAAACAAGGAAGAGAGAAAAAGAAAGTTGAAGAGAGAAAGACCCAAATGGTCAAAAATGATGCACGATGGAGAGCAAAACCCGAAGCGTAACAAAAGAAAAACCCAAAATACTAAAGAGGAAATTCAGCTTCTACACTCATCCTAAATGTGGAAAATGTAAAAATGAAATCCCCTTAGCCGAAATCCCCCGACTCAAGCTCTCCCAAATTCGGCTATGTCTCCTTCACATCCCAGCCCCTTCAACCTCTCCATTATTTTCTCCTTGTTTTTCTCCCAGCCTCCCATTCAAATCCATTCAAACTTGATAACCAAGTCTCCAACCACCTCTGCAGAGGTTCGATCCAGCTCTACCTCTCTCACCATAGAGACATAAAATAAAACTTCCTGTAACAGTCCGGTTTAGACCGTAGTCGAAGCAGTGGTTTCGGGACCACGAATCCGAGTCTGAATAATTTTTTAATATTATTTTCATGCCTTTAATATGTGATTAAACAAGTGTTAAATTTTTGTAAGTTAATTTGTCCGTCTATGTGCTTAATTTGACTAAAGGATTAAATTGCACAGAAATGCAAATTTGCATATTTTATGAAAAGATGCCTATTTGTCATGTCTTTATAAGTGTGAAGGTCTTATGTGGCAATTAAGCCAATTATAAGATAGTGGGTAATTAAATGACAAAATAACCTTATTTTTATTTGTATTATATGTTTAATGAAAGGATAAAATGGTAAAATGTATAATAATATGTTTGTAAAAAATAAATAAATGAAAAGATGAATATTATCATCTTTGGGGTGCCAAAAGTTTGAAGAAAGAAAAAGAAGAAAACTTGCTAGGGAATTCGACTATTGTATTGCAAAATTAAGGTATGTTCTGGCTTTGATTTTTGATGATTTTTATTTTTTTGAGATTTTTGCTTAGTCTACTGTCAAGCCCATATTGTAATTTGAAGAATTGATGATGTTCATGAGATGTGCCATTGATGAAATAGTGAGCTTTGTAATGAGTTTAGGTGTTAAATGAAAGATATGTGTTTAATGAATATGTTTTGTTCTTGAAATTTTGATGAATTTAGCTAAATAGGGCTAAATTGAGAAAATGATTATTTGAGGGACTAAATTGTGAATTTGATGGAAAATATGGGCTTGTATGAGCGTTCTGCTAAGCATGGTATATGGTGATTTTATGTATTTGATGTTTTGATAAAAATAGACTAAATTGATAAAATGTGCAAATGTAAGGGCTAAATTCAAAATTGCCCTAAATATGTGTATTTGGATTGAATTGAATGAGTTGTTGAATAAATGGATCAAATTTGAATATGTATAAATCAAGAACCAAAGAAAACTAATTTAGATTGTAGGAAAACGAAAGTAGTCGAGTAGCCGTATCCGTTCTCCTTAAACCGAATTCGAGGTAAGTCATTATACAAATAAATGTATTTGTATTGAATTATGTATGTTCAGATGACTACTAATAATGATGAATGCTTATGAGATGAAGTGTACATGAATTCTGAGAAGTCTCATACAAACCTAGGAATACATAGGATTAGCTATGTCATGACATAGGTTTCTATTATGTGTTATCATCTAAGACCACGTCTGGGATGTTGGCACTGATTGGAGGTTTTGTGTAAGACCACGTCTAGGACGTTGGCATCAATATGAGACTTTCGTATAAGACCACGTCTAGGATGTTGGCATCGATATGAGATTTACCTGTAAGACCATGTTTGGGACATTGGCATCATACTGATTCGTATAAGACCCTGTCTGGGACAGTGGCATCGATATCTAATTACATGTAAGACCACGTCTGGGACATTGGCATTGTACGATTATTTCGAGCACGCTACATTTGCTATTAGATTCTGAACGGTTCAACAGGTAAATCCAAAATACGAACGATTATGTGATTTGTATATCTGTTTCATGTTTGTTTGATTTGTACACTAGTTATGCATGAAAGGTAAGCATCTATGTGAGCTTACTAAGATGAATATATGAAATGGAAAGATGAGACAATATGTGAATATATGCTCAAATGAGCTATGTATATATATGTGATATTTGAGTTGAAGTATTTGGTATTATATGGCAAAGCATATAAATCAATGATTATGAGATGAAGTTGTAATGAGAACTATAAATGATATCTTATCAAATTGAATATGTGTATTATTTGCTAAGTTTATTTGTATATGGCTTAATAAGCTTTTGAAAGCTTACTCTGTGTGTGTTTTCTCTGTTTTATAGATTGTCAAAGCTATTGAAGGCTCAGGGACCGTCGACGATTATCATCACACTACTCAACTTGTTTTGGTACTTTTTGAAATATGTATATAGCTAGATATGGCATGTATAGGCTAGTTATTTGGTATAAGTTGAGTTATGAACTTAGCTATGTGATGTGGTTAGTTATTTATTGAAATTATGCATTATGAATATGGTATTTGATGATGGTTTTGGTATGATTTCATGACTATAAAATGGACAAGTTTATGGTAAGGATGTGGATGAAATTTCAAGTGTTGGTGTTTGATTAAAGAAAAGATTATATGAAATGTAATTATAGATGAATTATGCTTGAAAGTCTATTGTTTAGTTGGACAAATTGGTATGTTTGATAATGAGATTGGATGCAAAGCTTTGTTGAGTATTTGGCATGTCTTTGTTTGTCAATTGAGTATAATATGAATTGGTATATTGCTTGTAGGTATGACCTTATTGTGGGTGGCATTATCGCCTTGAAAATAGCCTATTTTGCATACACGGTTATGGCACACGGACGTTCCTGTTAGCCGTGTGATTAAGTCAATATACAGCTTAAGATCACATGGCCATGGTACACGGGCGTGTCTAGTGGCCGTGTGGAAAAGTCAGTATACATGCCCTGATTTGGCACGGTGAAGACACATGGGTGTGCCTGGTGACCGTGAAAGACACACGGCCTGCCCACACGGGTTTGTGTCCTGCATAACTTAGGAAAGTTTTAAATTTCCAAGAATTTCTGTATGTGTTTGGCCTAGTCCTGGCCCTATGCATGATTTGGGTCTTGCTGACCAATATAAGGGACACTTTGATTTTGTTTGGTGAATGATTGTATGAAATGTTTATAAAAGTCTTTGATCTGTTCGGTAACGCCTTTAACCCTAATCTTACGTCGCACACGGGTTAGGGGTGTTACATTTGATTGGTATCAGAGCTACAGTTTGGTCGATTCTCAGACTAACGTATCGTTTTAAAGTCTAGCTATACATGCCATATATCTGAAATGTGATAGTGTGACGAATCCTGACGTTTAAAATGTGATTTTTGTGTAATGGATCCCGAAAGAGCCGTAGCTGACGATGTAAAAAGTAATATGCCTGCTTCTGCACAAGGGACAACGCCTTCTGATTCGAGACGGGCTATAAGCGGTCAAGAGGGATAAACTAAACAAGCTTTCTTCCAGATGATGACTGAGTGGTTCACTCAGTTCATAAGAAATAATCCGGCTGTTTCACAACCTCTGCCCCCGCCTAATCCACCTCAGACATCTGCTATTCTTCCGATTTCAAATCTGAATCTGTTGAACAAACCTCCGATAGTCAAAATTCATAAGTATGGGGCTGAAGAGTTCAGGGCTACCAGTGATAACAACGCTGAAAAAGCTAAGTTCTGGTTAGAGAACATAATAAGAGTATTTGATGAGATGTCACTGAATCCCGAGGAATGTATAAAATGTGTTGTATCCTTGTTACGAGATGCAGCCTATCAGTGGTGGAAAACCTTAATTTATGTTGTTCTGAAAGAGCGAGTCACGTGGGACTTCTTTCAGATTGAATTTCAGACGAAATACATCAGTGAGAGATTCATCGATCAAAAATGAAAAGAATTTCTAGAATTGAAACAGAGTCGTATGACTATTTTGGAATACGAAAGAGAGTTCATGACATTGAGCCAATACGCTCGTGAATGTGTATCCACTGAGGCAATAATGTGCAAAAGATTTGAAGATGGTCTTAACGAAGACATCCGTTTATTTGTTTGGATTCTTGAAATAAAAGAGTTCGTTGTACTCGTTGACCGAGCATGCAAAGCTGAGGCACTCGAGAAAGATAAAAGAAAAGCTAAGTCTGAAGCTAGAGATGTGAAAAAGAGATTTTCGGGTAGATCATTTCAATCTGCATCAAAGAAATTCAGAGATGAACAAAATCGTTCAAGAGTTAATGTGGGACGCTTGAGTAGAGATCGAGCTAGATCATAGTTTAGCTCTAAAACTACAGCAACTTCAATAGCGATTGTTGGAAATATTCGATCCGAGATACCTGAATGTAAGTATTGTGGAAAAAGGCACCCAAAAAGTTGTAGATTGAATGACTGGGCGTGTTTTAGATGTGGATCATTAGATCATTTCATTCATGATTGCCCAGAGTCTGTTGAGCAAGAGACTACCCGAAATCTGAGATCTGATAATGCTCCAGTGAGAGGTAGACCTTCCAAAAATGTAAGAACTGTCAGTGGTAGTCAGAGAACTACGAGAGATACTATTATGAAATCCGAAGCTAGAGCGCCTGCCAGAGCGTATGCTATCCGAGCTCGTGAAGAAGCTTCATCTCTAGACGTTATAACGGGTACATTTACACTCTATGATACTTCCGTGATTGCATTGATAGACCCTGGTTCTACTCATTCATATATATGCATGAACTTAGTATCCAGTATGACTTTGCCTGTAGAGTCTATTGAGTTTGTTATAAAAGTATCGAACCCCTTAGGTAAAAGTGTCCTGGTTAATAAAGTATATAAGAATTGTCCTTTAATGTTTCGAGATATCTATTTTCCTGCTGATTTGATGCTATTGTGAACTGTAAAAGAAAGACTATTGATCTGAGATGTTTGAATGGTGAAATAGTCAGAGTTGAGTCTAGTGATTTAAATGGTTTACCTGCGGTGATATCTATATTGAAAGCTCAAAGATATGTGAAAAAGGGATATGAGGCATATTTTGCTTATGTGATTGATTCGAAAATGTCTGAAAATAAAGTTAAATTAGTGCCAGTAGTCTGTGAATTTTTTGATGTATTCCCTGAAGAATTGTCGGGTTTGCCCGATACGTGAAGTTGAATTTGGAACTGATCTGTTGCTTGGTACGACACCTACTTCGATAGGTCCGTATAGAATGGCGCCAACGGAATTGAAAGAATTAAAGTCCCATCTGCAAGAGTTGACTGACAGAGGTTTTGCTAGACCGAGTTTCTCACCTTGGGGTGTTCCTGTTCTATTTGTGAAAAAGAAAGATGGTACAATGAGAATGTGCATTGATTATCGTCAGTTGAATAAAATGACAATAAAGAACAAATATCCATTGCCCAGAATTGATGATTTATTTGATCAGTTAAAAGGAGCCACTGTGTTTTCAAAGATAGATCTGAGATCGGGATATTTCTAGTTACGAGTAAAAGATTCATAGATTCCAAAAATTGCTTTCAGAACGAGGTACAGACATTATGAGTTCTTAGTGATGCTTTTCGGACTAACGAACGCTCCTACTATTTTTATGGATCTGATGAACAGAATTTTTAGACCGTACCTAGATCGATTTGTTGTTGTATTTATTGATGACATTTTGATTTATTCACGGGATGAAATTGAACATGCTGTGAAACACCCCACACCGAGCCCACGAGCCTGAACCGGATCTGGTATGTTCCTCAAGAAAACCGGTTTCAAAGTTCTTTATTACTTGGAGAAAATTTGTGTAATTTTAGAAAAATATTGGTTTGAGTTGGGCTCAGATTGGAAAGCCCATTTATTTTACTTAGAAATCATTTAATTATGGTGACAAAACAATTTAGGGTTTATTTTTAAAATAAATTTACTTGATCTTTACTTAATAAAAATTCGTAAACATAATAGTTAAAAATAA
The DNA here is from genome assembly GCA_025503065.1 of Gossypium bickii. Taxonomy (NCBI): domain Eukaryota; kingdom Viridiplantae; phylum Streptophyta; class Magnoliopsida; order Malvales; family Malvaceae; genus Gossypium; species Gossypium bickii. The sequence continues at coordinate 76,977,305 of CP106713.1, forward strand.
AAAGAAATAAGAAATAGAGAAATCCAACTTGGGCCTTATGGCCTTATTACATCAAACAACTCCCAAACTTAAAATTAAAGTACTTAGTAAAAATAAAAGTCCAAATCTTTAGATTTCTCCTTGCTATGCATGGCCACCTTTAGCTCCTGCCCGACCGGTCCATTATTGCTCATCACCAAAAAATATTTCCCACAACGGGGTGAGTCAAATGACTCAATGTGTACACGACACCAAATCGTAATAGAATCGGGCATACAATACATTCAAACATAAAATACAAGTTATGATGCATTCCCAAACCCGAACCTAATTGTCCATCCGCTACACACCCCTGTACCTGCCAAACACATCGTGGGGACTACTAAGTCGACCCTCTTTCCGCTACACACCAAATTGCGGGCTTAAGTCACCGCATCTGTGGTCTTAGGTCACCACTTTTCAGATTACTGTGGTCTTAGGTCACCACTTTTCAGATTATTGTGGTCGTAAGTCACCACTTTTCAGATTACTGTGGTCTTAAGTCACCACTTTTCACTTCCTCTTTCAATATACAACCATATGCCCCATATATTAATATGCATAATATACCAGAGTTCACAATCGTATAATATTCTCATGTTACGAATAACATATTTCATATTCCTAGTAGGAGTAGGAAACGAACCTGAGTACTTAGTACCATAACATGGTACCTTAGCCACGTTCATATTTCCATTAACACATATTTTAATACATATAACCATAATTCATATTACAAAGTAGTGCAGGGTACACACCTGATTTGTTTAACGAAGTCCTTGAATCCCGAAGAAACTGATCTATTGCTTTAGATCTTAATCCCTATATTTGGCCAACCATTCAAACACATTATTAAACCTTTTTGGCCTTAAAACAAAAACCTAGTAGGATTTGTACAATAAAACTTACCTTGTTGTCGATTTTCCTACAACTCAAATCCCGAAACTTCAGAAAATCCTTCCCTTGCAATTGGCTAGGTACCCAAAACATGTAACTAATTAGTTTCCGGCTTTTAAACGAATAGGAAACAGATTTACATACCAGAATAGAGCCTTGGCCGATTAGATCTATACACTTACCTTATGATTTCCAAATCCCGAAAGTATTCCTTGCCTTATATGACTGTCGAAATCCCTATGACTTCATATTAGATTAATCTAATCGTTAAAAACATAAAGTATGGCCTGTGGCCGAATACTCATGTGTCTTACCTTGAGTCTTTAGATCCCGAAATTCTCTTCCTTGTAGTCGATCTAATCAAATCCCAAAAGGCCCTTCAAAGTTTCGGCCATGGAATCCTAAAGAAGTTAGATTCCTATATCTCGGTTAAAAGAAAAGAAAGATTGAAAATATCAGTTGATCTTACCTCTTTGGATGAAATCGGCAACACCCTTCACACACGACAACCAAGATTCTAGCTTTGGCTTTAGTGAACAATTGACTAGGTTCCAACAAATACTTAGTTTCGGCTTGACAAATGAAGGAAAAAGAAGAAGAAAAGAGGAAAAGAAAATTCGGCAGAGAGAGTTTGCTAGGGGATTTTCGGCAAACACTTAGAAAGATGAAAGAATAGCCTTAATTTTCCTCCTTTAGCCGAAATTATCAACAAGAGAGTCCCTTACATGGCCACTACTCCTCATATGTGATAATATTATCTTTTAATTATCATCTTATTTAAATTAAAAGTATTTAATCCATCATTTATCTCCTCAAATAATCCAAAATAAAAATCCTTTATTTATCAACTTATTAGTCAAAATTTAAAGAGAATAAAATTCCCTTTTGAGAGCCTTGTTGTTGCCGCCCATCCTTGTGTAGCTCGGGAAGCAAAATAAAAATCTTTTTATTTGCTTCCTAAGTGACTCGAACCCAGGCCCATTCCTCTTGCATATGGCGCCATTTCCATAGGCCCTAAGTGGCATCTTCAGGCCACTTTTTCAAGCCTGATTGTGTGTCAAATTTCACCAACTTTTTCTTTTAAGGCCACCTTGCATTAATTTCCTATTTTAAACTTTAAAACTTGACATTTCGAAGTCATTTCTAAGTTTCCTAAAATTTTCGATCGGCTCTGTAAACTTGCCATTTTCTTACATTTCCAAGTTTCCAGAAATGTTCACTTTCCATTTTTGAATCATTTCCTTACATTTCCTAGTTTCCAAAAATGTTCATGTCCATGCATTTCCAGGTTTCCAAAAATGTTCATTTCTAAATAATTTCCATGGATCTTCAAGTTTCCAAAAATGTTCATTTCCATTTCACTTTCATATATTTCCGAGTTTCCAAAAATGTTGAAAATTTATTCTTAGTACATAGAACATGTCACTTCGTACAATTAAGCCGAAAATGCATAGGCCCTTTCCAGGGTGTTACATGCTGAACATATGAGAATTGTGTAGCAAACACTGCGAGAAAAGTAGTTGTATACAAAATTCAGTAAATGTGAATTCTAGTTACGTGAAGTCAGTTTTCTGGGACATATTATATCGACCTCTGGTATACGAGTTGATCCGAGCAAGATTTCTGTTATTCTAGAATGGAAACCTCCGAAAAATGTATCTGAAGTTTGTAGTTTTCTGGGACTTGCTGGTTATTATCGCAGATTTGTAAAAGGCTTTTCGATGATAGCTACTCCGTTGACTAGATTACTTCAGAAAGATGTTAAATTTGAATAGTCCAATAAATGTCAGAAACGTTTTGATCGATTAAAAGCTCTTTTGAGTGAAGCTCCAGTTTTAGTACAGCCAGAATTGAGTAAAGAATTTGTAATTTACAGTGATGCTTCGTTAAATGGTCTGGGATGTGTTCTGAAGCAAGAAGGCAGAGTAATAGCTTATGCCTCGAGACAACTGAAACCTCATGAAAAGAATTATCCGACTCATGACCTTGAGTTAGCTGTAACTGTGTTCGCATTAAAGATTTGGCAACATTATCTGTTCGGCAAAAAATGTCACATGTTTTTAGATCATAAAGGTTTGAAATATCTGCGGCAGAGAAGATGGTTAGAGTTGTTAAAAAACTACGAGCTTGTGATAGATTATCATTCGGGTAAAGAAAATGTCGTTGTTGATGCATTGAGTCAGAAATCATTGTCTACATTGTGTGCTATGAATGCCCATTTAGATCTGTCTGATGATAGTTTAGTATTGGCTAAATTGAAAGCAAAAATGTTGTTTCTACAATAGATATGTGATGCTCAGAAAGTTGATAATGAAATAACAGTGAAATGAGCTCAGTATGATCCGAACTCTTATTCTGAATTTTGAGTGGATGAAAATGATTGCTTGATATTTGGAGATCGAATCTGTGTTCCGAGAAATCCAGAGTTGATTCAGTTAATTTTGAATGAAGCTCATAGTAGTCGTCTATCTGTTCATCCGGGAAACACTAAAATGTATTAGGATTTGAAGCAGCACTATTGGTGGTCTGGAATGAAACGAGATATATCTAATTTTGTGTCAAAATGTTTAGTCTGTCAGCAAGTTAAAGCTGAACATCAGGTACCATCTGGTTTGTTACAACTGATTCTGATTATCGAGTGGAAATGGGATAGAGTGACAATGGATTTTGTTTCTGGATTACCCCTGACTCTGAGAAAGAAAGATGAAATTTAGGTTGTAGTTGATCGATTGACGAAATCTACCCATTTTATTCTGGTAAAATCTTATTATTCACTTGATAGATTAGCTGAACTTTATATTTTTGAGATTGTGAGGTTGCACGAGGTGCCACTATCCATTGTCTCTGATAGAGATCCAAGGTTTACTTCACGGTCCTGGAAGAAACCACAGGAAGCTTTAGGCATGAAATTGCGTTTCAGTACCGCTTTTCATCCACAGGCGGATGGTCAGTCCAAACGGATTATTCAGATTCTCGAAGACATGTAGAGATGCTGCATTCTTAAGTTTAACGGTACATGGGAACAATATCTGCCATTGATTGAATTTTCTTATAACAACAGTTTTCAGTCGAGTATTAAAATGGAACCATATGAAGCTCTGTATGGATGTAAATGTTGAACAACTCTGTATTGGACCGAGCTTAGTGAAAATAAGATACTCGGGGTCAACTTAATAAAAGATACAGAACAAAAAGTGAAAGTCATCCGAGATAGTCTGAAAGTAGCGTTTGATCGTCAGAAGTCTTATGCAGACTTAAAATGAAAAAAGATTGAATTTGAAATCAGTGACATAGTGTTTCTAAAGGTGTCCTCATGGAAGAAAGTACTCCGATTTGGGTGAAAAGGCAAATTGAGTCCGAGGTTCATCGAACCGTATGAAATCATCGAGCTTGTTGGACCTGTTCATACAGATTGTTATTGCCATTTGAGCTAGAAAAAATTCACAATGTATTTCATGTTTCTATGCTTCGTAGATACCGTTCCGATCCGTCACATGTAATTACTCCGTCTAAAATTGAAATCCGATCTGATATGACATATGAGGAAAAACCGATCCGTATTTTAGCTCGTGAAGTGAAACAACTTAGAAACAAGAAAATTCATTTAGTAAAAGTGCTATGGCATCGACATGGATTAGAATAGGCTATGTGGGAGCCTAAAGATTCAATGAAATAGCAATATCCGAATCTGTTTAACGGTAAGATTTTCGGGGACGAAATTCCCTAAAGGGGGAGAATTGTAACAGTCTGGTCTAGACCCTAGTCGAAACAGTGGTTTCAGGACCACGAATCTGAGTCTGAGTCATATTTCAATATTATTTTCTGTGCCTTTAATATGTGATTAAACATGTGTTAAATTTCCATAAGTTAATTTGTCTGTCTGTGTGCTTAATTTGACAAAAGGATTAAATTGCATTGAAATGCAAATTTGCATGTTTTATGAAAAGATGCCTATTTGTCATGTCTTTATAAGTGTGAAGGTCTTATGTGTCAATTAAGCCAATTATAAGATAGTGGGTAATTAAATGAAAAAATAACCTTATTGTTATTTGTCTTATATGTTTAATGAAAGGATAAAATGGTAAAATGTATAATAATATGTTTGTAAAAAAATAAACAAATGAAAAGATGAATGTTATCATCTTTGGGGTGCCGAAAGTTTGAAGAAAGAAAAAGAAGAAAACTTTCTAGGGCATTCGGCTATTGTATTGCAAAATTAAGGTATGTTCTGGCTTTGGATTTTGATGATTTTTATGCTTTTGAGATTTTTGGTTAGTCTACTATCAAGCCCATGTTGTAATTTGAAGAATTGATGATGTTCATGAGATGTGCCATTGATGAAATAGTGAGCTTTGTGATGAGTTTTGGTGTTAAATGAAAGATATGTGTTTAATGAATATGTTTTGTTCTTGAAATTTTGATGAATTTAGCTAAATAGGGCTAAATTGAGAAAATGATTATGTAACACTCTGAATTTGACCCTAATCAGAATGGTGATTTCGGGACTACGAATCTGAGTCAGTAGAATATTATAATATTTTATATCGAGTTTATGATCTATGATAGAGCATGTGTTAAAATTTGGTGAGTCAATTTGCTTATTGGTGTGCTAAATTTAACAAAAAGGATTGAATAGATAAGTAGTAAAAGTAGTGTGCATGAAATTAAATAGGTAATTGAATTGTTTTATTTAATGCAAGGGCTTGCATGTCAAATTTCCACTTTTTATGTAAGTGGACGGCAATGATGATGGGGGAGGATTTCTTTTATTATTTTATAATGTTAAAGTTATATTTTATGAAGGATAATATGAATTATATGGTATAATAAAATAACCATAAAAAAAATTCATTTTCTCTTCCTTTGTTTCATCTTCTTCACCGAAATTCTCTTGAAAGAAAGGAAGAAATCCATCCTCCCTCATTCAGCCTTGCATGTGGTGTTAAGATCAAGATCATAAAGAACCGAGTTTTGGATTGGGGAAAAACGCAAGTTCACGGATAACCGGTCTTCGTCGTCCGACGAAATCCGAGGTAAGTCCTTAAGCAAGTGTATGATGAAAAAATTAATTATGAATATATTAAATGATTATATTTGACAAATTTGGGTATAAATCTATGTCATAGCCGAATGTGGTAGTATGTGTTTATTGGATTGACTTTACTTCATTTAAAGTAATGTGAATATGTAAATTTGGTTTGATATGTGAAATAGATATGAAGTTTATGAAATGTTTGTAAATTTAGCACTAAGAAATGTGAAACGAATGATTAACAGTGGTGAACTATTTCGGGCTTATTGCCTAGCAGGCCTTGTGCCGGTGAATCATTTCAGGCTATTTGCCTAGCAGGCTTTGTGCCGGTGTACTATTTTGGGTTTATTGCCTAGCAAGCCTTGTGCCGGTGAATCATTTCGGGCTTATTACCTAGCAGGCCTTGTGCCGGTGTACTATTTCGGGCTTATTGCCCAGCAGGCTAAATGCCGGTGTTCAAATTTCAGACTTCAGGTCTAGCAGGCTTAAGGCTAGTGAAATGCTATAAACGGAGAAATCAAAAATTTAACTAAGGTGACACACATATGCAGTACTATGTACTGAAAGCTCGAGTAAGAGTTGGCCTACTATATTAGCAAAGAATAAAGTAAGTTAATTTATTATTGTTTTAGTTAAGTACGATGTGATGAAGTGGATGACTCTATAAGTATGTTTCTTTGTAATGATGATGCTCACCATTAATGTGAATGAATATTATATGCGTATGGAATTGATATATATATACACATATACATATATGCTTATTACATTGAAGACTCGGTTACAAATGGAAAGATCAATGGTAAAAGAGTTTGAAAGGGTTTGCATATATGTATAAGTAGACATATGAGATTGATTTTTAAGATGGGTTCATGTGACTCGGAATATATGGTTAAATACAATAATTATGAGTTTTTGATATTATATGTTCAAGTTGATATAGCTATAATATTTAAATTATGGGAATAACTAGTATTCGGCTATGTACATTGTTTTTATATATTGAAGAATTTATGTTCAATATTATAAGCCTGAAGACTTAATATGTTTGAGTGTATGATCCTTGTAATTATATTTGCTTGAGACTTACTAAGCTAGTGAGCTTACTTTGTGTGTTCATTATTCGTTTTATAGATTTTAGTCATGTTACGGGCTTGAAGGATCGTTGGTGAAGTCAACCACACTATCATCCTATTTTGGTACTTTTAAGCTAGTTATTTTTGAATCAAAGGCATGTATAGGCTAGCTAAATGTTGGAATGATGTTATGTTTATATGTATATAAAATAGCCATGCGAAAATGGCTTAAACATACATTATAAGTTTGGTTTTTATTTATTTTTGACAATGTGGTTACAGTGTTCGGTTTCAACAGTTTGGTCATGGTTGTTTCTTTACTTTAATCTTATGCATTCTATATGATTACTTGTGTGTAAAACCAACGTTTGTGTTAAATTAGTCAGGTGGATTGGCATTTAAGTTAGTCTTTGCATGTCTAAGTCAAGGTAGATATATGCTAGCTGAGTATTATTCGGGAATTGTATAAGCGTGACAACTTCAATCAATTTGTTAAGTAGGAATTATGTGAGTAATGCATGTATGTGTATTCGGCCAAACCTAGGTGATAGTTGCAAATGTAGTTAACATGTTTAATGAATTATTTGTTTAGGCTCATAGTCGAATATAGAAGATGTTTATAACTATGATATATAAATATTTTACTTGTGAAGTCACTTATTAAATTTGAGTACATGAAATTACCAAACTTGGTTTGTGCTAGGGAATCAACATGAAATGTTGAAAATAAGGTCTCGTATATTCGGCCAAATTATAAGCATGTATGTGTTGTGTAATAAGTTGCATATTTTCAATTATGTGGAAATAGGTTTATGCCTTATGAAATAGGTATTAATAGGAAGTATATTGCATGAAATCTGTATAGTTAAGTGATAATGTTGTAGTATACATTGTTTAGTCATTTTAAGTTCATCGATGATTATATTGTATATGACTTAGATTGATGTATCAAGTATGTGTTACACACGTGAAATTGTTTGTTTATTATTATTAAAACATTGATAAAGATGAACGATTAAGTTTCAATCGAGTGAACTGAAGTTTTTAACTTACATGGTAACACCCGTAACCCTAATTCAACAACGAACATGGGTTAAGGGTGTTACAGATTATTTGAGGGACTAAATTGTGAATTTGATGGAAAATATGGGCTTGTCTGAGCATTCGACTAAGCATGGGTATATGGTGATTTTGTGTATTGATGTTTTGAGAAAAATGGACTAAATTGAAAAAATGTGCAAATGTGAGGGCTAAATTGTGAATTATCCTAAATATGTGTATTTGGATTGAATTGAATGAGTTGTTGAATAAATGGATCAAATTTGAATATGTATAGATCAAGAACCGAAGAAAACGGATTTAGATTGCGGGAAAATGAAAGTAATCGAGTAGCCGTATCTGTTCCCGTTAAACTGAATTCGAGGTAAGTTATTATACAAATAAACGTATTTGTATTGAATTATGTATGTTCAGATGACTACTAATAATGATGAATGCTTATGAGATGAAGTGTACATGAATTCCGAGATAAGATTGACATAGTATTAACCTCTGAAAAGTCCCATACGAACCTAGGAATACGTCATGACATAGGTTTCTATTATGTGTTAACATGTAAGACCACGTCTGGGATGTTGGCATTGATTCGAGGTTTTGTGTAAGACCACATTTGGGACGTTGGCATCGATATGAGACTTTCGTAAAAGATCACGTCTGGAACGTTGGCATCGATATGAGATTACGTGTAAGACTATGTCTGGGACATTGGCATCGTACTGATTCGTATAAGACCCTGTCTTGGACAGTGGCATCGATATCTAATTACATGTAAGACCACGTCTGGGACGTTGGCATTGTACGATTATTTCGAGCACGCTACATTTCCTATTAGATTCCGAACGGTTCAATGGGAAAATCCAAAATACGAACGAATTTGTGATTTGTATATCTGTTTCAGGTATGTTTGATTTGTACACTACATATGCATGAAAGGAAAGCATCTATGTGAGCTTACTAAGATGAATATGTGAAATGGAAAGATGAGACAATATGTGAATATATGCTCAAATGAGCTATGTATATGTATGTGATATTTGAGTTGAAGTATTTGGTATGATATGGCAAAGCATATGAATCAATGATTATGAGATGAAGTTGCTATGAGAACTATAAATGATATCTTATCAAATTGAATATGTGTATTATTTCTTAAGTTTATTTGTATATGGCTTACTAAGCTTTTGAAAGCTTACTCCGTGTGTGTTTTCTCTGTTTTATAGATCGTCAAAGCTACTGAAGGCTCGAGGACCGTCGAGGATTATCATCACACTACTCAACTTGTTTTGGTACTTTTGAAATATGTATATAACTAGATATGGCATGTATAGGCTAGTTATTTGGTATAAGTTGAGTTATGAACTTAGCTATGTGATGTGGTTAGTTATTTGTTGAAATTATGCATCATGAATATGGTATTTGATGATCGTTTTAGTATGATTTCATGCCTATATAATTGACAAGTTTATGGTAAGCATATGGATGAAATTTCGAATGTTGATGTTTGATTAAAGAAAAGATTATATGAAAAGTAATTACAGATGAATTATGCTTGAAAGTATATTATTTAGTTGGACAAATTGGTATGTTTGATAATGAGATTGGATGAAAAGCTTTGTTGAGCATTTGGCATGTCTTTGTTTGTCAATTGAGTATGATATAAATTGGTATATTGCTTGTAGATATGACCTTATTGTGGGTGGCATTATGGCCTTGACAATGGCCTGTTTTGCCAACACGGTTATGGCATACGGGCGTGCCTGGTAGACGTGTGATTAACTCATTATATAGCTTAAGAGCAAACGGCCATGGTACACAGGCGTGTCTAGTGGCCGTGTGGAAATGTCAGTGTACATGCCCTGATTTGGCACGGCCAAGACACATGGGTGTGTCTGGTGACTGTGGAAGACACCCAGCCTGCCCACACGGGGTTGTATCCTTCATAACTTAAAAAAGTTTTAAAATTTTGAGAATTTCTGTATGTGTTTGGCCTAGTCCCGATGTAACACCCCTTACCCGAAACCTTGGCCGGAGTCGAGTATGTGGCATTACTAGACTTGACTACTAATTTGGGGCATAAAAATTTAAAGTCATCCAATCTGCGTCATGCTGACTAAATTGACCATAACTCGAGTTACAAAACTCGAAATTTAGATCCGTAAATTTTCCTTGAAACTAGACTCATATAACTTTTTACCAAAATGTTTCCAGAATTTTTCATATAGCTAATTAGTACAGTTATTCATCAAAATTACCCCTATTTCACTGTTTGATAATTCTGACCTATCTTTACAAAAACTCAGTTATCTCATTACAAAAAATTTCAATAATGTTTTTGTTTATTCTTCTAAACATATAAACTATGCTCCATAATTATTTTTGTACAATTTTTAACAATTTTTCCAAGACAGAACAGGGACTCACGAATTCATTCAGAACAAGTCTCACTAAAACTTAAATATCTCATAATATATAATTCCTTTGCCTACTCTGTTTCTTTCATATAAAAATAGACACAATAAGATTTAATTTTATATCTTATCCACTTTCTAATTCAATTTATCCTATTTTTGGTGATTTTTCAAAATCACATTGCTGCTGCTAACTAAAAACTATTTCATTGCAAAATATGATTAACTAGTTTATAACCGAACATACCCACATACAACTCATACTGTCCATGCATTTTAATCATTTATACAAATTAACCTATACCTAAAACATTCACATAATATCCTAACATCATCGATTTATTAACAAAACACAACTATGGTTCCATATAATCGAGTGTACCATTGGTTACTTACCACGATACCTAATTCAAAGATTCATTTCGTAGACATACATTTCCTTATAAAAAACGATTAAACTTCGATTAAAAAAAATGCACAAACATTACCAACATAAACCGACATTTGTATCAAAAGCACAAAAAGCATACTTAACTAGAAATTTAGCCATATTCGCATGGCTATTATATACATGAACCAAAAGTTTTCATCAAAACAAAGACAAAGTCTTTCCTATACATGCCTTCATTTGAAAACCAAAATGAAAGAGTACCAAAATAGTTTGATAGTGTGGATAACTTTCCGAACGATCCCGACGAGCTTGTAGCTTGCACCTAATCTATAAAACAGAGAAAACATTTTGCACAATTAAGCTTACTAGCTTAGTAAGTCCTAAATTCATGATAAATATAACATTCAAATATTAACATTTAAAATTACAATAATTCAACTTGTACATTTGTACTCACATTTACTTTCAAGCTTTCAATTTCATACCTATATAACGTATAATTTCATAGAACAATTTCTCTTTAACCGCATGCTTATATAATCAAAATATTTATTCATAATCCAACCTTCCAAAACCAAAAATGTCATCACGCAACCATGGATATAAACATTCATATACTTAAAGTTCAATTATTATAATGTGGCATCAAAAACACAACAACCCATGTGGCCGAATATACATAGTCTTGTATCCATATTTTAAAAGACCAAAGCCACAATATTTATATCATTTATTAGTAAAACCGAGAACACATATTATAACCATATGTGTATATATGTATATACTTCATTTGTAACGCATACAATTTGTAATAAATAACTGAATTACTTGCTTACCTTATTTTAAATGGGTAAGAAGTTAATTCATACCTTACATGCTTACTGAGCATTTAACCCAATAAATTAGCTTTAACTTGCCTTGAACAAAAACTCGATTTCTCTTTTGTAAAACACGCCACCGCATCAAGCCCGCTAGGCGTAAAGCCCAATAAGTGGCACCGCACAAAGGCCTCGCTAGGCGTAATAGCCCGATAAGTAACACCGCACGGCAGCTCGCTAGGCACAATAGCAGCCCGATAAGTAACACCAAACACGAAGCTCATGAGGCGTAATAGCCCAAACATATCAATATAGTTAAACATTTCCAATGCACTTTATAAATATTATATACATATGTCCAACTCAATTGGGCTCATGCGCATTTTAAACAATTAAAATCATTATACGATCCAACAATTTACACCACATAACCAACTTTAATCATCAAGCTACTATACTTACATACACTCGGCCATGATATAAACGGGTACTAAAATTCATCAATTTTTATAATTTAATAGAATCAAAATTTATTCTTTGACATATTTTAGCTAAAGGACTTACCTCGGTTGTCGATAGTCCGTGCGAATCGGCTATTCGAGAACCTTCGTCTTTCCCCGGTCTAATTTCGTTTTTCTTTGCTCTTGATCTAAAACACATTAGAATTTAGTTCATTTAATCGCATTTCATCTCAATTTAGTTCCAAAACACACAAATGGGCAATTTACCATTTTGCCCCTAATGTTTTCCATTTTTACAAATTGGTCCTATTTACACAAAACACAAAATATGCAAAATTTTCCAACACCATAGCTTGGCCGAATCTTCCCTATAGCCATAGGTGTCCATTCATTTCATTTATTTGACATTTTAATCCTTCACAAATTTATTCTTTTCAATTTAGCCCTATTTACTCAAAATCACCAAAAACTTCAACATAAAACTTATAAATCTTTAACATATATTTAATCTAAAATCATCAAACATCAAAACTAACCAAGCATGTTAATGGCCGAATCCTATATACATAGTATTTTCAAAAATTTAGACATGGGTCGGGTAATATACGAAGCAACGATCTCAAAAACGTAAAAATTATCAAAAACTAAAAACCGACCATACCTTAATCAAGCTTTCTAACTTGCCGAAACTTGAAGCTTTAACAATGGTGTTTTCTATCCTAACATTCGGCTAGGAGAGAATGAAAGAGATGATGGCTTTATTTTTATGTTTGTTTTATATAAATGCATTAACATTATTATAATATATAACATAACCTTATAAAAAAATTAATATAACTAAACTAACATATATAGGTAGCTAATTTGGCCCATTGCCGTCCATTAATATGGTTAATGGGCTAATTGCCCTTTTGGGACACCCACTTAAAAAGCCACAAGCAAATTAGTACATTACACCTTAGCATGCAACTTTTACGCTTTTCACGATTAAATCCTTTTTATCAAATTAAGCACTTAAACGATAAAATTTCTCTATGAAACTTTCACACATTTTATTTCACATATAATAGACACAGAATAAATTATTAGAATATTACTCGGGCTCGGATTCGTGGTCCCAAAACCACCGTTCCGATTAGGGTCAAAATTGGTTTGTTACACCCGACCCTACTCTAAAGCATGATTTGGGTCTCGTTGACGAATATAAGGGATACTTTGATTGTTTTTCGTTAATGATAGTATGTAATGTTTATAAAAGTTTTCGATCTGTCCGGTAACGCCTTTAACCCTAATCCGGCGTCGGATACGGGTTGGGGGTGTTACACTTCCTTATTGCATTCCATGGGATTCGAACCTTAGGCCACTAGAACACTCTGCAGGCCACTTGCGACCTTACCAGTAGTCACTTTGTATCACAAGCCAAGCACACTTAATATATATGCCCTTTGAGCTAACATCCAGGTTTCCAAATGAGCAAAAATCAAAATTTTGCCAAAGGCCATACTTGAACCCAGGCATCCTAAAATCCCCAAAACACACCCAAAACACTTAGCCGTTGAAGCAAACAAGCAATTTGGCCAGAACAAGAAAAATTAAAGACCCTGTATTTTGGGGCATTTCAATTTTACCCTCTAAAAAGAAATTTTGGCCTCGAAATTTACCTGGTTAGAAAAGGTGAGGATATTGTTGTTACATCGCCTCCTCAGTCTCCCATGTGGCTTCCTCAGTACCATGATTGCGCCAAAGCACCTTGACAAAAGGATTAGATTTCCTCCTTAGTACCTTAACATCAGGATCCAGTATCTGCACCGATTCTTCCTCAAAGGTCAGATCAGGTCTAACCTCAATCTCCTCCACCGGCACTATATGTGAGGGATCAGAGTGGTATCACCTCAGCATAGAGACGTGGAACACATCATGTATCCGGTTAAACTCAGGAGGCAGCTCAAGCTAATAGGCGAACGGTCCCACTCGCTTTAATATTTGGTAAGGTCCGATGAATCTAGGGCTCAGTTTGCCTTTTCGTCCAAATCTCAGAATCTTCTTCTAAGGTGAGACCTTCAAAAAGACATAATCCCCCGCAGAGTACTCTATCTCTTTACGCTTTAAATCTTCATACGACATCTGCCTATCTGATGCTTTCTTTAATCGATCTCGAATCAACTTTACTTTTTCTTCGATTTCAGAAACTAACTCTGGCCCCAAAACTCACCGCTTACCAAGTTCTGTCCAACAGGTAGGGCTACGACACCTACGACCATATAATGCCTCGTACAGTACCATCTGAATACTAGATTAGTAGCTATTGTTATATGCGAACTCTGATAGCGGCAAGTAGTCTTCCCAATTGCCTTTGAACTCAATTACACAGCTTCTTAACATGTCCACCAATATTTGTATCACCCTCTCCGACTGATCGTCGGTCTGAGGATGAAATGCTGTACTGAAGTCCAGCCTTGTACCCAAAGCCTCATGTAACTTTTTCAAGAATCGAGATGTGAACCTAGGATCTCTGTCTGAAATCATAGACACTGGTACTCCATGCAGCCTTACAATCTCAGCCATGTATAACTTAGCCAACTTCTGTAGCGAATAATCTGTGTGGACCGGTATAAAGTGGGCAGATTTAGTCAGTCGGTCAACAATAACCCATATCGAGTCCTTCTTTGTCGGCATTAAAGGTAGTCCGCTTACAAAATCCATGGTTACCTTTTCCCACTTCCAGAGTGGAATCTTTATCGACTGCAGTAACCCAGAAGGTAGTTTATGCTCAGATTTAATTTGCTGGCATGTCAGACACTTGCCCACGAAATCGGTAACCTCGCGCTTAAGCCCTGGCCACCAATACAACTCACGCAGATCTCGATATAACTTATTTCCACTAGGATGCATGGCCTAAGGACTGATATGTGCCTCCCGTAGGATAGATGCCTCAGATTCGAATCTCTCGGTATACAAACTCTCCCGCGAAAACATAGTACTCCCTCACTATTCAACCCAAAATCTGTAGTCTCCCCCTTCTTAACTAATCAAAAACGAGGAACCAACGATTTATCCAACAATTGTTTCTCCTTAATTTGATCAGTACAGGTCAGTCTCACTTAGAGTTCAGCCAGCAAACTACCATCCTCAAATAGGCTAAGACGAGCAAAACATTGCTCTCAAATTAGATACAACCCTACAGCTCAGTGCATCGGCCACTACATTAGCTTTACCAGAATGATACTCAATAGAGCAATCATAATCCTTAAGCAACTCTATTCATCTTTGTTGCCTAAGATTTAATTCCTTCTGAGTAAGGAGGTACTTGAGGCTTTTATGATCTGTGTAAATAATAGACTTCTCACGTATAGGTAATGCCTCCAAATCTTCAGTGCGAAGACCATCCCAGCTAACTCCAAGTCGTGAGTGGGGTAATTCGCCTCGTGGGGCTTAAGCTGACGAGATGCGTAAGCAACCACTTTACCCTCTTGCATCAACACACAACCCAATCCAGTATACGACGCATCACTGTAGACAATGAATTCCTTCCTCGACTCTGGCTGTATTAACACAGGGGCTTCGGTCAGAACTTTCTTTAGTTTCTCAAAACTCTTTTGCTACTTATCGGTCCAATTAAACGGTACCCCTTTACGTAGTAACTTAGTCATGGGTGCAGCAATCAGTGAAGACCCCTCAGTAAAATGTCTGTAATACCCAGCTAGACCTAGAAAGCTTCGAATCTCAGATACAGTCTTTAGTGGTTTCGAATTTAATACAGCTTCAATTTTTTGAGGGTCAACCCTAATCCCCTCGGCAGACACCACGTGACCTAGAAATGTCACTTCTTTCAACCAGAACTCACACTTGCTGAACTTTGCGTATAGCTGCTTTTCCCTCAGAATCTGCAAAACAATTCGAAGATGTGCATCATAATGCTCCTAGGTTCTGGAATACACTAGGATGTCATCTATAAATACAACTATGAACCGATCCAAATAGGGCTAGAATACTCAGTTCATCATATCCATAAAAGTAGCTGGTGTATTCGTCAACCCAAATGGCATTACTAGAAACTTGTAATGACCATAACGAGTCCTAAACACAGTCTTATACACATTCGCCTCCTTAACCCTTAGCTGATGGTACCCAGATCGAAGGTCTATCTTGGAGAAAACCGAAGCTCCTCGCACTTGGTCAAACAAATCATCTATCCTCGGTAAAAGGTACTTGTTCTTAATTGTTAGTTTGTTCAGTTGATGATAATTGATGCACATGGGCATGGATCCATCCTTTTTCTTTATGAATAACACTGGTGCTCCCCATGGAGACACACTCGACTGAATAAACCCTCGGTCTAGTAGCTCTTGAATTTGAGCCTTTAACTCCACCAGCTCCTTCAGTGCCATCCTATAAGGGGCGATAAACACCGGAGCTGTTCCCGATAGGAGCTCGATACCAAATTCAACCTTACGGTCTGGGGGCAACCCACGAAGCTCTTTAGGAAACACATCTGGAAACTCTTGAATACTTCAGACATCTCCAATAGAAGGACCTTTAGAATCAGAACTACTGACATAAGCTAAAAATGTCTCGCAACCCTTACGAACCAGTTTCTTGGCCTTTAATGCTGAGATTACATTAGACAGATAATCTCTTCGCTCCCATAACACAACCACCTCCTCATCCTCAGAAGACTTCAACACCATACGCTTAGCAGCTCAGTCTAAATTCGCATAGTGTTTCACTAGCCAATCTATACCCAATATCAGATCGAATTTGCCAAATGGCAATTCCATCAAATCTGCCAGAAAGACAACCCCTTGAACCTCTAGGGGCATGTCTCCAAAAACCTTATTCACTCTAACCTACTGTCTTAGTGGACTTAACACAGTCATCTCCCTATCAATAATTCCAAACTGAAAACCCAATGTTCTAGACTCAGTGTACGCAACATACGAGTGTGTAGACCTAATGTTAATTAAAGCAGTGTATGGTACATTATAAATTAGGAACGTACCAATTATGACATTCGGGGTGTCGCCATCCTCTCGGCAACGAGCAGCATAGACCAAACTTGGTTGTCTCGCCTCCGTGTTACTAGCACCTCTGCCCGGTGCTCTACAACCTCTTCCCAAATCATTTCCTCCTCTGGCCTGACCATGGCCTCTCGGTGGCTACTGACCACCTCTTTCTGGCTGAACATGGCCCTGACCTGCAGCTTGCATCTGAACAGGCCTCTGAGTATAGTTCTTGACCTGATGATCCATGGACCCACATCTGAAACATGCCTTAGTTCGTTTTCAGTACTCACCCTGGTGAGCTCTCCCACAATCTGCACAAGGCTGCGGTCTAACCCTAGTAACAGGAACTGCTCGGACTGGCCCATCAAATCTGACCTTCTTTATAGGCCTTCTTGAAGAACCCGAGCTCCCTGAATCCCTTTTAAATCTACCCTTATCTTTCTCGTGATTCTGGCATTCAGAGCGCTTCACATCCTCAACAAATTTTACTTTCTCAACAAGGGCAGCAAAGTCTTTCTCCCTCTGCGGGGCTATCGGCACACGAAACTCATTTCAGAGGCCATCTTTGAACCGCACACAATGTTCATACTCAGTTGCGACTATTCCGCTAGCATAACAACTTAACCATAAGAAGTTTGCCTCATATACTGCCACTATCTTATTCCCCTGTGTCAGATTCAGAAATTCCTTTCTTCGGGCGTACACATAACTTGCGTCCACATACTTCCCTTGAAAGGCCATCTTGAAGAAATCCCACGTCAATCGGTCGGCCAGTGTACCCTCTCTTACAGTGAGCCACCACTGGTATGCCTCATCTCGTAGTAAGGACATTGCTCCTTTTAATTTCTGTTCTATAGCACAGTCGAGTTCATCCATTATCCGCTCGATAGTCTCTAACCAATACTCTGCTACATTTGGGGCTACACCAGAAACACCCCTAAAGATTTCCGCTCCATTAGACTGGAGTTGCTCAGAAATTGACCCTCGTCCCACTGATCCAGTACTCGCTTCAGCAACCCTTTCGAGAACCCGTAGCATTGCTTGAGATAGAGAGTCATCCCCAACTACTCGGTCATGGGACCCTCTCTCAAATACTGGTGAGGCTGGTGCCTCCCTAGCAGGCATGTGACCCGATGATGAAGACCCAGCCCTAACGCCTTAGCCTTTACCGCGGCCTCGAGTACCTCTTCTAGTGCTCATTTTCTCTTTGCGTATTATCTGTTTTAAAAGTCTTATAAATCTGTTCATGATTCCAATAATTATTAACGGATGTTTTATGACAATCAATATTTAAAGTTTTTTTCGCAGATCGAGGTATCTCACTACAATTTTTAGTCTGCTACAGTTTCAGTTTACCTTGACAAAGAGTTTTAGCAAAGTACTACTATCTATGGAAGTTTCTCAGTATAACATTTAAATCTATAACAGTGACAGAGAACTTACAAATTTGGCGCCGGATACTTGGTGTGCCACACTTTTAGTAAAAATGTTACGATTTTCTTTCCAAAAACAAAATTTAGACAATTTTAGAAAAATTTTCAGGAACTCATTTAACAGCCGAATTTTGCAACCTGGCTTTGATAATACTAAATGTAACACCTCAAACCCAGCCTAGAGGTTACAACCGGATTGACGTGTCACATCAAAGTGTTGACTTGAAACCAGTCTTGTAGATGAAAATTCGTGACTAAAGTTTTAAACCCTTTTTAAAAATAATTGCTATTGAAAACATTGGGGTTCTAAAATCAAAACTTGTTTAATCACTTGTGGATCATATCATATATTACAAGTTTATTAATTTGGATTAAAAACCGCGGAAGCTTTCTAATTATAAACCATTTAAATTAGAAATGCGTGATTCCTTTTGAAAACAGTTATTATTTTAAAAACTTGTTTTTCCTAATCTAGCAGGTTGAAGTAAAAAGTTAAAACCCAATAAAAGTTAATGGCCTTATTACAAAAATATCAACCCTAAAATATAATATTAAAAAAATAAAAGACTAAATATAAATTTAATCACTCGTAGACATGTGGCCACCTTCGAGTCCCTCGCAGCTCTAAACCATCTAATGTTGGGGATTACCTGTACAGTTAAAAGAAAAGGTTGAGTTACGATAACTCAGCGTGTAATCCCCTATCATGCAGTAACGATCTAGGACTGAGCCCTATTCAGTAATAGTACAGTGTGGGCCTTAGCCCAATACAGTAACAGTGTGGGTATAAGCCCAAATAAAAACAAAACAGAACAGTGATGCAACCCAACCCAAACCAGCCAACACACCGCCCGCACCAACCAATACACCATGTAGGGACTAAGTCGACCCACCCAGCCAACACACCAATATCGCAGCATGGCTGCAAATAGTAACGTAGCAAAGCAGCTAATAACAGTAAATGTGGCCAAGCCACTAAAATCAGAATACGTGGCGAAGCCACTAGAACAGTAAAAACGTGTCAGTACAGTACTTCATCCAAATCAGAATTCCAACCCCAATGCAAAATGTCGTGTCATAAATATTACGTGTATGCAATATGTCATATTCATACCAGTCATATAGATATCATACACACATCAACATAACCTACCACTAGGGGTATATTGGTCGTCTCGTCGGTTAGGGGTAAAACGGCAATTTCACCCCTCAAGGGTATTTCGGTAATTCTACTCTACAAGGGTATTTCGGTAATTTTACCCTATGAGGATATTTTGGTAATTCTACCCTACGAGGGTATTTCAAAAATTCTACCCTACGAGGGTATTTCAATAATTCTACCTTTTGTACCGTTCGAGGGTATTTCGATAATTCTACCCTTTGAGGGTATTTCGGTAATTCTACCCTTTGGGGTATTTTAGTATAGTTTACGACCTTTCCAAAGGCCTACTGTTGTCTCGAATGACTCGGATAACTTATATGGCAAAATAGTATAATTGGGCCCAAGGCCCGTTGGCCCAAGTGGGCCCACACGCTCTTGTGGCCTGTTCAGCCCATATTTAGTCAGGGCTACACGAACCTCGCACCCCAATCCCCTATTAGTCACTTACCGTGGATTTCTCCTGTGGGGCCCATGAGCCCATTGGGCCCACATGGCCCATTTTGGCCCTACGAGGCCCGTTCTGACCTAAGCCCATGAGAACGTTCGTGGCGTCCTCTACGGTCCATCACCAATAATTTTGGCTCAATTTATCCCTACGAGCATTCGCTCGCTCGTGAGCCCTCAGATGCCGAAGTTTTGACTTTTCGGCTTTTTTCGATTCATAATTAAACAAGGGTATGAATACACACCTTTATTCGTCGTTTTGGCAGAAACAACATTGGTGTACGATTACACACCTGTTATGGGTTGTAGTTGAAGCGCATCAAAGATTAAACACCTATGATAAGAAAAACCCCATCAATTAGACTCAAACCCTCATTAATCCATCACCATAATATTGAAAATGCTTTATTCAAACAGACACTACTTACCAATCAAGAACTGTAATCTTCTCTAGTCCCAAAACCAAGTATTCTTTTCAATGCTATACCTTCACAAGAACCGTTAACTGATTCATAAGAATCTACAATCCCATAAGAATATGTATATACTATGCTTAAAGCACTTACCGCGAATCAAAAGATCCCTTGCAGGGGAAAGGTAATCGGCCTACCCTTTGGTTAAGGAAAACGAGTCTCTAGCAACATTCGAACGAAAAAAAAAAAAGTGTCAGATAAGCTTATCTCCACGGAAAACAAGGAGAAACAGCCTTTCGGCCCAAGAAATACAAAACCGAGCATGGAGAATGAAGCCAACCAAGATTCGGCTAGAGTAACCACTTACCAATAAATCGAAGAGATCAATAAACGGTTAAGGATGAAGAAAAGAAGGTGTTTAGGCCTTAATAGGTTCGGTCAACACAAGAAGAACAAATGTTTTGAGAGAGAATTATTCTGCTATCTTGAAAAGAAAAGAAACAATGAGAGGGCAAAGAAGAAGTTGAGTTCAGCTAGAAGAAAGGAAAAGGCAAGAGGTATTCAGCTATGAGTGATTCGACAGCTTTTGAAACAAGGAAGAGAGAAAAAGAAAGTTGAAGAGAGAAAGACCCAAATGGTCAAAAATGATGCAGGAGACGCCACAGAGAGCAAAACCCAAAGCGCAACAAAAGAAAAACCCAAAATACCCAAGAAGAAATTCGGCTTCTACACTCACCCAAAATGCCGAAAATGCACAAATGAAATCCCCTTAGCCGAAATCTGCCTACTCTAGCTCTCCCAAATTCGGCTATGACTCCTTCACATCCCAACTCCTTCAACCTCTCCACCATTTTCTTCTTGGTTTTCTCCCAGCCTCCCATTCAAATCCATTCAAACTTGATGACCAAGTCTCCAACCACCTTTGTAGAGTTTGAATCCAACTCTACAGCTCTCGCCACAGATGTAACACCCCTAACCCGTAACCGTCATCGTATTAGGGTTACGAGGAGTTACCAAACAAATAAAATCTTATACGGACATTTCATATTATTAAACATCGAATACAATCCAAGTGTCCCTTTTATAGGTTAGCGAGACCTTTATCATGCTTTAGAGTAGGGCCAGGACTAAATCGAACACATACAGAAATTCTAGGAAATTTAAAACATTTTTCAAAACTGTCAAGGTCACACGCCCATGTGACCAGGCCGTGTGTCTTCCATGGCTACTAGACACAACCATGTGTCCTGGTCGTGCCAAAACAAGGCTTGTATACTGACTTATCCACACGGCCACCAGACATGCCTGTGAGCCATGGCCGTGTGATCTTAGCCTAGCTACTGACTTAACCACACAGCTACTAGGCACGCCCGTGTACCATGGCCGTGAAAGTTAGGCTAGTTACTGACTTATCCACATGGCTACCAGGCACTCCCGTGTACCACAGCCGTGTAGGCATAACAGGCCGTTTGCAAGGCCAAAAAGCCACCCACATTAGGGTCAAACCTACAAGCATTATACCAACTCAATCATATACAATTGACAAAAAATAAAATGCCAAATAATCAACAAGTCTTCATATTCTATTTCATTTCCATTCATGCCAATTTGCACTACTAAAACACATACATATATTTAGGCATGATACATCCACATTTACCTTTCTTGTAACCACTTCTTTGATCATTCAAACATACTCATTATGCATTCATATGCTTACCATAGTCTTGACCATTTCATTAACTATCAAGCCATACCAAATTAAGCATCATATATCATAATCACTCATGCATATTATTAACATTTATCTAGCCACATCTCATGGCTATTTTTTTATACATTTCAAACTTAAACCAAAATGACTAGCCTATACATGCCATATTTAGCTATATACATATTTCAAAAATACCAGAATAAGTTTGAGTAGTGTGATGACGATCCTCAACGGTCCCCGAGCCTTCAGTAGCTTTGACGATTTATAAAATAGAGCAAACACATACACAGAGTAAGCTTTCAAAATCTTAGTAAGTCATATACAAATATACTTAATATAAATTGCACATAGCCATATTAATACAATGACAAAAATGGTTCTCATAGCATATACATCACATATAGTATTTGGCTCATTTACTTAGCCATATCTTACCACATTCCTCAACTCAAATATCACATAACATATAGATCATTTAAACATATCTTCACATCTCATTCCATCATTTTATTGCTCATATTTATCTTAGTAAGGACATATAAGCACTTACCTTTTATACACACTTCGTGTACCTATTAAACTACCTGAAACGGATATACGAATTTTATAGTCATTTGTATCTCGGATTTTCCCGTTGAACCGTTCGGAATCTAATAGGATACACATTGTGTTCAGAATAGCCGTACAATGCTGACCTCCCAGACGTGGTTTTACATGTAGTCAGATATCGATGCCACTGTCCCAGACAGGGTCTTACACAAATCAATACGATGCTAATGTCCCAAACATGATCTTACACGTAAATATCATATCGATGCCAACGTCCCAGACGTGGTCTTACATGAAATCTCGAATCAATGCCAACGTCCCAGACGTGGTCTTACATGATATCACATAACAGACTTCTATGTCAAGACATAGTTAACCTTATCAATTCCTAGGTTTGTACGGGACTTCTCGGACGTTAACACTACGTCGATTCTATCTCGGAATTCATGTGTACAACATTTCATATAAATTCATCATTATCAATAATTTCATATGAACAAACATAATTCAATACAAATATGTTTATTTGTATATAGACTTACCTCGGATTCGGATATTCGATCGAACTCGATTATTCAACTTCTTTCACTTTCCCGCGATCTAAGTCTGTTTTCTTCTGTTCTTGATCTAAACATATTCAAATTTAACTCATTTATTCACTAACACTTTCAATTCAATCCAAAAACACACATTTAGGGCTATTTGCAACTTAGCCCTCATATTTGCGCATTTTATCAATTTAGTCCATTTTTCTCAAAACATCAAATATACAAAATCACCATATACTCTTGGTTAGCTGAAGGCTCATGTATCTCAAACACGTCCAAACATTTCATTTATTTCACAAATTAGCCCTTCAAAATGCTATTTTCACAATTTAGCCCTAATTAGCTAAATTTATCAACAATTCAAGAACAAAACATGTTCATTAAACACATATCTTTCATTTAACACCAATACTCATCACAGAGCTCACCATTTCATCAATGGAACATTTCATAAACATCATCAATTCTTCAAATTACAACATGGGCTTGATGGTAGACTAAGCAACAATCTCAAAAACATAAAAATCATCAAAAACCAAAGTCAAAACATACCTTTCAGAACTTGTAAGTGCCAAATGTATGAAAGCTTTTTAAACCCTTATTTTGATTTGATTTTTGGCAAGAAGATGGATGAGAATGGCTTATTATTTAGCCTTTTATTTTATTATTACCATATTATTAATCTAGTTACTAAAATATCGCTTCAATTAATAATTAAAACAAACATAAAGGCATATTTGTCCTTTGTCCATCCACTATCTAAATATTGGCATAATTTCCTCATAAGGCCTCCTTATTAAAAAGCCATCTCAAATGGGTGTCTTTTCATAAAGCATGCGGATTTTGCATTCAATGCAATTTAGTCCTTTTATCAAATTAAAAACACAGACAGACAAATTAACTTACAGAACTTTAACACATGCTTAATCATATATCAATGTCACAGAATATAATATTAAAATATTTTACTGACTAGGATTTGTGGTCCCGAAACCACTGTTCCGACTAGGGTCTAAATCGGACTATTACAATTCTCCCTCTTATGGATTTTTGTCCCCGAAAATCTTACCGTTAAATAGATTCGGATATTTTTGTTTCATTGAATCTTCAGGCTCCCACGTAGCCTCTTCCTCGCCATGTCGGTGCCATAACACTTTCAGTAACGGAATTTTCTTATTTCTCAACTCTTTCACTTCACGAGCTAAAATACGTATCGGTTTTTCCTTATATGTCATATTAGATCGAATTTCAATTTCAGATGGAGCAATCACATGTGACGAATCGGATCGGTATCTATGGAGCATCGAAACATGGAATACATTGTGGATCTTTTCTAGCTCAGATGGTAACAACAACCTATATGCAACTAGTCCAACACGCTCAATGATTTCATACGGCCCGATGTACCTCAGACTCAATTTGCCTTTTCGTCCAAATCTGAGTACTTTCTTCCACAGAGACACTTGTAAGAAAACTTTGTCACCGATTTCAAATTCAATATCTTTTCGTTTCAAGTCTACATAGGACTTTTGTCAATCAGACGCTACTTTTAAACTATCACGGATCACATTCACTTTCTGTTCAATGTCTTTTATCAAATCAATGTCGTATAACTTACTTTCACAGAGCTTAATCCAATACAGAGGTGTTCGACATTTACGTCCGTACAAAACTTCGTAAGGTGCCATTTTGATACATGACTGAAAACTATTATTATACGCAAATTCAATCAATGGTAGGTAGTATTCCCACATACCATCAAACTCAAGAATGCAACATCTCAACATATCCTCAAGAATCTGAATGATCCGTTCGGATTGACTATCCGTTTGAGGATGAAAAGCTATACTGAAATGCAATTTCGTGCCTAAAGCTTCTTGTAGTTTCTTCCAGAATAGTGAAGTATATCTCAAATCACTGTCTGATACAATGGATAGTGGCACCCCGTGCAATCTTACAATCTCAGAAATATAAAGCTTAGCTAACTTATCAAGTGAGTAATCAGATCGTACCAAAATAAAATGGGCGGATTTCGTCAATCTATCAACTACAACCCAAATTGCATCTTTCTTTCTCGGAGTCAGAGGCAATCCCGAAATAAAATCCATCGTCACTCTATCCCATTTCCACTCGGGAATCAAAATCTGTTGTAGCAACCCAGACGAAACCTAATGTTCAGCTTTAACTTGCTGACAGACTAAACATTTCGACATAAAATCAGATATGTCTCGTTTCATACCAGACCACCAATAGTGTTGCTTCAGATCATGGTATGTAACAACCCGATTTTGACCCTAATCAGAATAGTGGTTTCGGGACCATGAATCTGAGTCAAAAAAATATATTTAATATTATTTTATATGTTCATTATGTGTGAATCGATGTGTGTGAAAATTTCGTATTGAAATTTGATTGCTTTGGTGCTTCATTTTAAAGAAAGGGCTTAATCGCATAAAAAGAAAATTTGGTGGTTAAATGTGCAAGTACTGAATTGAAGATGTCTTTATAAATTGGAGGTTTAAAGTAGCAATTTGGCCATAAAATGGGCATAGTGGCCGGTCATGATTTGCATGTAATAGTGAGTGGAAATTTTTATTATATTTTATGTTATAATGTATTAATTTAATATATGTAATAATAATATAATAGATAAAAGATGAAAAAGTGTTCATCTTCTTCTTGTTTTGACCGAAAACAAAAGAAAAGAGAAAGAAATATACCTAGCTCCATTCGGCCTTGATTGAGCTTGATTAAGGTAAGTCTTTAGCTCGATTTTTGATAATTTTTACATTTTTGAGACCGTTGCTATGTGATTTAGCTAGCCCATGCTTGAATTTTTGATTTGGTTATGTATTTCGTGAATTTCCATTGAAGAAATCTTGTTGTTTTTGGTAGTTTGATGATGGAATATTGATTAAATGTGTTAGATTAACAAGTTTTGTTCTTAAATATTTGATAAAATTGAGTAGTTAGGACTTAATTGAAAAAAAAATTTGAGGGACTAAAATGTGAAATAAATGAATTGTATGAGCTTGTATTAAGATGATGAAGATTTGGCCCTAAGGAAGTGTGGTCAAATTTTGAGTATTTTGTGTTTTGTGCAATAGGGACTAAATTGTAAAAATTGTAAATATCAGGGGTAAAATAGTAATTTTCCCATTTAGGTTTTTTTGGATTAAATTGAATGGAAATATGTTGAATGAGCTAAATTTGAAATTTATTGGATAAAGAGCAAAAAGGATCGGGATTGGATCGGGGAAAAGAGAAGTTAATTAAATAGTCGGAAAACGAAGTCCGTCGATACTCGAGGTAAGTTTGTAAGCAATTAAGTTGAATTGAAGTTATTTTTTTTAATGATGTATTAGATATTTCCGAATGGGTTGGTGTTGTTATGAGATGAATGAATTGATTCGAATATGTATATATATTTATATATAATTGAAGTTAAGTTTATAAGTGTTTGTATGAATGAGGAGTAAAAATTAAGAAAAAGGCACTAAGTGTGCGAATTGAATTTCTGAGCACTAAGTGTGCGAAATCGGGCAAAGAGCACTAAGTGTACGTATTGATCTTCCGAGCACTAAGTGTGTGAAATCGGATAAAGAGCAATAAGTGTGCGAATTGAACTCCCGAGCACTAAGTGTGCGAGATCGGTTAACGCGCCTTCAAGGGATGGGTAAACTTTAATCCAAGATTGAATTCGGTAAGTTTGATATCATGAGAAGTTATTATTTGAATTGTAAGTATAAATTTGGTAAGTGGAATATGCATATGAAATCAATTATTAAATGTATGAGCATTTGGCTTTTGGAGTTATGAAAGGTGATAATTTAGTATGCATTTGTATTAAAGCAAGGAATGGATTATTGATGGTTGGATTATTCAGTTTAAGGGTCATGAAATGTATAAAATTTCTTTTATAATGTTTAAGGCATTGTTATATGATTGCTTATAACTTACTAAGCTAAGATAGCTTACTTTGAGTGGATGTTGTGTTGTTTATTAAGTTTTGAAGTCCAGTTTGAGCTCGGGGATCATCGTCAAGTCTATCGCACTATTGACTAATTTTGGTACCTTATAAGTTGTACTTCTTTTAAAATTATGGCATGTATAGGCTATGTCACTTTTGAGCTGATGTTGAATGGTGTGTATATGTATAAATGCCATGCAAAAATGGCTACAATGTGGTATTATGATTTTATATAGATTTGGCCATGGTGTTATCTTAATTTGTTGTATATATGTTAATGTGATATGTATGGTGTTTAGATGTGAGGATTAAATGAATTGAATTAATCACAGTTGTGAATATTCAGTCATGGTATTTGTAGGGTATAGTAGGTATGCTTACATGATTAGTATGAATGGCATTATAGATTATGTCTTTGGGTTGTGTATATTTGAACATGACATGTATATGTATATGTATGAAGCTTGATTTATACGTTTTAGGTTATCTATAAGATGGGTATGTTCTAATAATTTGACTTTGATAATTCTAAGAGATGTAGTCAATTACATGTTTAGTTAGTTTTAGCAATTGGTATTAAGTTTGGTATATCTTAGATTTGGTTAAGTGAGTTGTTAGTATATGTATATTAGGTTTTGATAATAGGTAATTTGTTTTAATAAAGTGATTCTAGCCTGTGTATATTAGGTCTTTGTAATGTCAAAAACCAAATGATGAGTAAATTTTACTTTAATGAAAAATGCTTATGTATGATTTATGAAAAGCTCTTTTAGTAAGCTTAAAACATGTTCAAATAGAAGATGCAAGTGACTATGAGATTCGGCCTTAGTATGAGTATTATATTGATAATGTTGTAATGTGTTTTAGTAGATAAATTGGGATATGAATAAAGGTATAATTGCCGTGAAAAGTTAAGTACATTTTGATGAAATGTTCTTTAGATTTAGATTATTGATTATGTAATACGTTGGGTATATTCGGCTATATGAGCTGCTTTAATAATTTGGGTATAATGTGATCGTGTATTTGGTTAGAAATGTATTAAATTTGTTAGGTAAATGGTTGGTTAACTACATATATGTGAGATAATTGCTATGATAATGTTTTACAATGTCCTATGAATGAGATGGTAATTGTTGATTTTTATATGTATATGCGAAAGTGAGTATGATTTTAATTATCATTAAAATTTTGACTAGCAATGATGTAATGTTTTAAAATTTGAGTATATTTGGTAATGAATTCATAATTTGATAGCCAAGTGAGTGTAGCTCATTTGATTCGAACCTGTGATAAAGAAGCGTGATTTATGTTTATAGAAGTCTGTTCTGAGTTGGGTCTAGATCGGTAATGCCTCGTAACCCAGTCTGGTGACGGATACTGGTTAGGGGTATTACATTTGATTGGTATTAGAGCTACGGTTTAGCCGATTATCAAACTAGCGTAGCCCGTGTGAGTCTAGCTATACATGCCATAAATATCTTTATTATGATAGTGTGATGACTTTTGACAGTGAAATATGTTTTTTCTTTATATAGTAAATGGATCCTGATCTCGAACGGGTTGTAGGTGATGATGTCGAGAGTGTGGCGCCCGCTCCCGCGCAAGGGACCGTGCAGGTTGAATCTCAACCAGCTATGAGTAACCAATATGAGGGGGCTAAACAAGCCCTCTTTAGTATAATGAATGATTGGTTTAATCAGTATATCTGAACCAATCCGGCTGTTCAACTGTAACACTCCATATCCGAGTCCAAGGCTGAGACCGGATATGAGACATCACTATGCTTGAACTTTCTTAAACATGCACTTACGGGCTATAAAATTTTGTTCCGAATTAAAAACTTCTCTTTCTTAGTCTAATAATACATTTCATGGACCTACGAGGCCTTAAACATGTATCTGAAAACTTTCGGAACTTCATCGAAAACTTTTCTTTAAAGAAGGGGTCACATGCCCATGTGGCCTGGGACATGCCCGTGTACCCCTTAGACACGCCCATGTCTTCCAACCATGGTCGACACTGACTATATTCACTCGGCCTTGACATGCCCGTGTCTTTCAACCGTGGTCGACACTGACTATATTAACACGGCCTGGGGCACACGCCCATGTTCTGATCGTGTGTCACACATGGCCTAATCAAACGGCTGTGGGATTAACCCATAGTCTATTCTGACTTAAGGTAGTAAGGTGCAGGGGACACACGGCATAGACACAACCCGTGTGTATATCCATGTGGGCACTTAAAGGCTATTTACCAAGCCAATTGCCACCTTAAAATCAAGATCAATCTCATATTCAATTCAACAACTCAGATTACTACATCTTTCATGAACAATACTATATGCTTCATTGATATCAATAGACATACATACTTAGCCCATCTTGGCCTCTCACTTAGCCATATACAAAAATAATAATAAACGATAGCCTATACTTTAGTTCTTCTTAAAACATATACTCAAAATGAAGTGTTTCCTATACATGCCATACTTAATAAAAACAACTTGGCTATACCAAAATAGCGATTCATAGTGTGCTTCAAGCTCTGATAACGATGATCCACGAGATTAGCTTGGCGGAACTACACGGAAAGAAAGGATAAAAGAAGTAAGCATTTGGCTTAGTAAGTTTGCATATAATGCACATAGCAATATGTTTGTCTAACAAAAACCCTTTTGCATCAACAATGGCATCATAATTTCAGCTGTTTTAGCTTACTTACTCTTACTAATTCTTACATATCTCATGACATTTACTAGTCTCATGCTCGTGAGGTAGACAAGATACCTGAAACACCCCAAGCCCCGCCCACGAGCTTTGACCAGATTTGGTATGTTCCTCAAGTAAACCGGTTCAAAGTTCGTTTGTTACTTTGGGAAAATAGTGTGTTTTGAAAGAAATATTGTTTTGGGTTGGGCTCAAGTAGAAAACAAAATCGTTTTATAATGAAAACCCTTTTAAATTTTAGGTGATAAAACATATAGAATACATTTAAAATAAATTACTTAATCTTTAACTTAATAAAAATTTCGTAACATAATAAATAAAAACAGAAAAAAAATAGTGCACTATGGCCTTATGGCCTTATTACATCAAATAAATCCAAATAATTTGGAGTACTTAAAAATTAATAGTCCATAAAACTAAAAACTTCATGTTGAGTATGGCCACCACAAGTTCTGCTGTCCTGGTCCATTACTGTTCATCACCTGAAACATGGTCCCTCAACAGGGTGAGTCAACAGACTCAATGTGTACACAACACTAAATCATAATAGAATCAGGCATAACAAATATTACACATTCATATCATAGCATACAAATTATGATGCATTCCCAAACCCAAACCTAATAAGCCATCCGCTACACTCCCCCGTACCAACCTGTACACCGTGGGGACTACTAAGTCGACCCTCCTTTTGCTACACTCCATATCGCGGTCTTAGGTCACCGCATTTGTGGTCTTAGGTCACCACATTGAGATATCGCGGTCTTAGGTCACCGCATTCGACATCGTGGGTCTTAGGTCACCACATTCGGATACCACGCTCTTAGGTCACCGTGTTCGTGGTCTTAGGTCACCACATTCACTTCCCCTTTCAATAACCCATATGCCCCATTTTGTAATATGCATTAATATGCCAAAGTTCACATTCTTATTCTCATGTTACAAATAACATATTTCATATTCCTAGTAGGAGTAGGAAACGTACCTGAGTACTTAGTACCATAACATGGTACCTTAGCCACTTTCTTATTCTTAATATCACATATTTTAATTAGATATATCCATCAAACTTATTAAGAATTAGTGTGGGGTACACACCTGATTAGCTTAACAAATTCCTTGAAATCCCGAAAAACTGATCTATTGCTTTAGATCCTAAATCCCTACATTTGGCCACATTTAGTATTTTAGGAAAAAGCCTATTCGGCTAATTTAATCAAATCCCGAAGGATTATCGTATCCACTTTCTTACCTTGCTGCTGATTTGATAATTAATCAAATCCCTAAACTTGTATTCTTCCCTTTGAAATCGGCTAATCACTAGATCCCTTGAATCGGTTAGTTTTCGGCTTAAAACACATAAAAATAGATCTAACTACTAAAATAGGCCTTGGTCGAATATTCATAGTCACTTACCTTAAGGATCTTAAATCTCAACATTATCCCTTGGTTATAGCTTCATGAAAAATCTTAAAACCACATGTTAGATCAACTTCTAACCTTTAATCACAATCAATGACCCTTGGCCGAATGTCAGATATGACTTACCTTGATGGTCAAATCCCGAAGATCTTTTCCTTTATAGTCGACTATGGCAAAAATCTCGAAAGAATCCTTCCAAATTTTGGTAAATAAGAATATTGATGGGATTAGTCCTAGATTTCGACAAATCTAAAAGAAAAGAATATAAATCAAAACTTGTTCTTACCCTTTCTTGAAGAAATCAACAGCACCTATGCTTGAAGCCCCTCAAAGATTCGGGTTTTGATGGATTGGAAAGAAAAGAAATTGGCTAATGGTGATATCTTGAATTTTTGGCTTTGGCTAACAAAAAGAAGAAGAACAAATGCTCTAGGAAATTCGGCAGAGAGAAGGGTTGAGAGAAAGAATGATGAATGGCCCTCTTTTCCTTATATAGCTGAATTTACTAACTTAGAATCCTTTACTTCGCCATCACTCTTCTATTTTGATAGCTTTATCTCTTTAATTATCTTCTAAAATAAAAGATAATTCAGCAACTATCCTTACTTAGCCGAAATTATTAAACTCAAAGTCCCTTACTTGGCCATCACTTCTCCCTTATTTTCCTAATTAAAGAATAATTCCTTATTTATCTCTTGAAAATAATCTAAAATAAATCCATTATTTATCCCTTATTTATCCACTATTTATCTCTTAAAAATAAAAGAATAAAGGCTCCTAAATTATAGCCTTGTGCCGTCCACCTCACTTCTTCTAGAAGCAAAATAAAATTTCTTTTATTTGCTTTCCCTGTGACTCGAACTCAGGCCCAATCCCCTTGCATGTGGTGCCATTTCCAGAGGCCCTAAGTGGCATCTCCAGGCCACTTTTCCAAGCCTGTTTGCGTGTCAAATTTCACATACTTTTTCTCTTAAGGCCACCTTGCGTTAATTTCCTCTTTTAAACTTTAAAACTCGACATTTCTAGGTCATTTCTAATTTCCAAAAATTTTCATTTGCCTCTTTAAACTTGACATTTCCTTACATTTCCAAGTTTCCAGAAATGTTCACTTCCCACTTTTGAATCATTTCCAAATCATTTCCTTACATTTCCAAGTCATTTCCTTACATTTCCAAGACAAGACATTTCCTTCCATTTCCAAGTCATTTCCTTACATTTCCAAGACAAGACATTTCCTTCCATTTCCAAGTCATTTCCTTACATTTCCAAGTTTCCAAAAATGTTCACCATACATTCATAACACATAAGACATGCCATTTTGTATAATTAAATCAAAAATGCATAGGCCCATTTCCAGGATGTTACAATACCTGTATCACTTGATCACATAGATCAGCATACTTTACTATAATAATCATAATCTCTAATTCATTATTCATAACATGAATAATACTCATTTTCAACTTGATAATAGCTTTGCTTACTTAATTTTCTTGCTATCTCATTTAAACTTTACTCATTTGCCCGCTGAATTTCTATGAATAACCGAGGATACTGAATCTCATCCCACATATAACTCGATGCCAAAGCCTTATCCTCAATAGGGCCTTACATGGGATCTCTCATCTTGGTATTGATGCCATGTCTTGACATGGACTTACTCAAAGTCTTCCTTGTGTGTTCCCATGGGAACTTACCATTGCCATGTCTTGACATGGTCTTATTTGGTATCTTTACTCATGAACTGGTCAATGTTGAGCCTTAGCTTGGACTTACATGAAACCTTTCTTGTTACTCACCAATGCCATGCCTTGGCTTGGACTTACATGGGATCTCTATCTCATGATAGCTTTTCAATGCCAAGACTTGTCTTGGACTTACATGACATCTTTACTTGGAGACTCACCAATGCCATGCCTTGGCTTGGGCTTACATGGGTCTTCATCTCATAATGACTCTTCGATGCCTAGACTTGTCTTGGACTTACATGATAACTTTGCTTGATTTCTGATGCCATGCCTTGGCTTGGTCTTATACGGACTTTCTTATCTAATGTGGTAGATCGAGTATCCTAAGTAATTCAAATTCAATCGGGACTTTCTCGTGCTTAATCTCTTTAATTTCTTTGTATAGCATACCATTAAACATTCTCATGAAAGTAATGTATATTTAACAACATAGCAAGCAATTCAATTAAAATATTCATGAAGCCTGGAAATCATACAAACTTACCTCGATATACAAAATGTATGTAGATATGCAATTTAGTCCTCGACTTTGTTCTTGCCTCAGTTTCGAACTAGGCTTCGTTTTTCTTGATCTATAATAATAATTTAGATCATTTAATACTCACATTGACTTAATTGACTCTTAACTCATGCTTTGGCAAAATTACTATTTTGCCCTTAAAATTTCTCATATTTACACTTTTGCCCCTAGGCTCGTAAAATAATTTTCATATCACTTTCTTAAACTTCATGATTTGCTGATTCATTATCTCAACTATAGTAATAACAAATTCTCACTATTTCTACCATGTATAACAAATTTCAAAATAATAACAAACTAGTCCTTACTAGCATTTTTCATGAAATTCACTTAGAAAAAGATGTTTATCTAATAACAAACTCTCATAATCTTCCATAAAATATCATTTTACAAGCTTCTCATACATGGGTAGATTTATGAACATGAATCTTACCTCATCTTACAGCTAAAAATAGCTAATTCATAGTACGGGGATTCCAAAAATACGAAGAATATTAAAAACGGGGCTAAAATGAACTTACTAGCAAGCTTGAAAAAATAAAGAACCCTAGCTATGGATTCTCTCCAATTTTTAGCACAAGGAAGAAGATGAATAAGAATTTTTATCATCTTTTTCCCTTTTTAATTATTTAATTGATAAATGACCAAAATGCCCTTCTCTTTAAAAATTCCCCATTTACTAACTCATGTCCATTTTTGTTCAAAAATTATAATTTGGGAAAATTGCTATTTAAGGACTTCTATTTAATATTCTAAAGCTATTTAATACAAAAAGCTTTTAGAAACTCATATTTTGCAACTTTTGCAATTTAGTCCTAATAGACCCTTTACTAGAAATTTTCATAAAATTTCTTCATGAAACTTTCATAATATCATGCAACCATCTCAAATACCTTAAACTCATATTACTACTTCGGGTTTGTGGTCTCGCACAACTATTCCGACTAGTCCTTGAATCGGGCTGTTACAATTCTCCCCCTTAGGGATTTTCGTCTTCGAAAATCTTACTAGCAAATAGGTTTGGGTACTGATTTCCAATGCTTTCTTCTGGTTCCCATGTGGCTTCTTCTATCCCATGTCTTTTCCACAATACTTTCACGATGGCAATACTTTTTTTTTTTTAGCTGCTTGACTTCTCGAGCTAAAATCTTAACTGGTTCTTCACCATAAGTCATGTCAGAATAAATCTCTATCTCTGACGGGGTAATTACATGTGAAGGATCTGATCGGTAGCGCCTCAACATTGACACGTGAAACACATCATGTATCTTTTCTAACTCTGACGGTAAAGTGAATCGGTAAGTACCGGCCCAACTTTCTCGATAATCTCATATGGTCTGATGAAACGTGGGCTTAACTTGCCTTTCTGGCCAAATCTTAGAACTTTTCTCCATGGCGACACTTCCAAGAAACTTTATCCCCAACTTGATACTCTATCTCTTTTCTTCTTAAATCCGAGTAGGATTTCTATCTACC
The DNA here is from genome assembly GCA_025503065.1 of Gossypium bickii. NCBI lineage: Eukaryota > Viridiplantae > Streptophyta > Magnoliopsida > Malvales > Malvaceae > Gossypium > Gossypium bickii. Next base: position 77,012,599 of record CP106713.1, read on the forward strand.
TGCTGCAGCTTTTAAACATTCTCGTATCACTTTCACTTTCTCTTCAACTTCTTTGACCAAAGCAAACCCGTGAATTCGGTTTTCTTTGAGTTCAGTCCAAAATAAAGGCATTCTGCACTTACACCCATATAGAGCCTCATATGGCGCCATCTTTAAGCTCGACTGAAGGCTATTATTATAGGCAAATTCTACCAATGGGAGACACTTTTCCCAACTGCCTTGCAATTCTAGAACACAACATCTGAGCATATCCTCGAGTACTTGAGTTAACCTCCCCGACTGACCGTCGGTTTGAAGATGAAAAGCTGTACAAAAGCTCAACTTTGTACCTAGGGCCTCTTGTAGCTTCTTCCAAAATCTGGATGTGAATCTCGGATCTCTATCCGATATGATTGACAAAGGAACTCCATGAAGCATTACTATTTCTGAAACGTACAAGCTTTCCAGCTTGTCAAGTGAGTAATCCACTCGTACAAGTATAAAATGTGCTGCCTTCGTGAGTCTATCAACTACAACTCATATAGCATCTTTCTCGCTCGGTGACAACGGTAAACCCATTACACAATCCGTAGTGATACGGTCCCATCTCCACTCGGGAACCAAAATAGGTTGAAGTAAACCCGAAGATACTTGGTGTTCAGCCTTTACTTGCTGACAAATCATGCACTTGGAAACAAACTCTGAAATCTCTTTCTTCATTTTCGACCACCAATACTGTTGTTTCAAATCATTATACATCTTAGTATTACCCAGATGTACAGATAAACATCTGTTATGTGCCTCATGCAAAATTCTCTGAATAAGCTCTTCCTTTCTTGGTACACAAACTCTATCTTTAAACATCAAACATCCATCAGAATTAATCTGAAAGTCGGATTCAATATCTAACTGGCACTGAACTCTCTTGACTTGCAATTCGCTATCTTCTTTCTGAGCTTCTAAGATCTCTTGGAGGAATACTGGTCTAGCTCTTAATCAGCTAGAATAGATCCATCATCGAATAAAGTCATCCGTGAATTCATTGCCCTTAATGCAAATAGGGACTTTTTGCTTAAAGCATCGGTGACCACATTCGCCTTTCCTGGATAGTAGTCAATGATCAACTCATAATCTTTTATTAACTCTAACCATCTCCGTTACCTTAAGTTCAACTCTTTTTGCGTCATCAAGTACTTCAAACTTTTGTGATCAGTGAAAATTTGGCATCTTTCACCATATAGATCGTGTCTCCATATTTTCAATGCAAAGACTATGCAGCCAACTCTAGATCGTGTGTCAGATAGTTCTTCTCATGAGGCTTCAACTATCTTGAGGCATAAGCAATCACTTTGCACTCTTGCATAAGCACACAGCCTAAATCATTTAAGGATGCATCACTGTAAATTACAGATTATTTCCCCGTCTCAGGCTTCTGTCAACAATGCTTTCAGTTTCTCAAAACTTTTTTGGCATCTTTCTATCCACTCAAACTTCATATTTTTCTATAAAAACTTCATCATCGGGGTTGTATTCATGGAAAACCCCTTGACGAATCGTCTGTAATAGTCGGCTAAGCCTAGGAAACTTCTAATCTCAGAGATATTCTTCAGTGGCTTCCAGTCCATTATGGCCAAAATCTTACTTAGATTTACTCGGACTCCATCTCTCGAGACAATATATCCCAGAAATCCTACTTCTTTGAGCCAAAATTCACTTTTATTGAACTTGGCATACAACTGATTTTCTCGTAAAATCTGTAAAACTGTCCGTAGGTGTTCAGCATGCTTAATCTCATCTCGAGAATAAATCAGTATGTCTTCAATAAAAACGACTACAAACTTGTCTAGGTATGACCTAAAGATGCGGTTCATTAGGTCCATAAATACCACAGGAGCATTGGTCAATCCAAAGGGCATGACTAAATATTCATAAAGCCCATACCGAAAAGCGGTCTTAGAAACATCTGAATCCTTTACTCTCAACTGGTACTACCCTGATCTCAACTCTATTTTGGAGAACACTGTGGCTCCTTTTAATTGATCGAACAAATCACCGATCTTATGCAATGGGTACTTGTTCTTCACAGTCACTTTATTAAGCTGACGGTAATCTATGCACAATCTCATAGTGCCATCTTTCTTTTTCACAAATAAAATCGGAGCACCCCATGGTGAACAACTTGATCTTGCAAAGGCTTTATCTGTCAATTCTTGCAACTGTGACTTTAACTCTTTCAACTCTATTGAGCCCATTTTATAAGCAGAAATAGATATCGGTACAGTACAAGGAGCTAGCTCAATATTGAACTCAACTTCTCTAATCGAAGGCAGTCCTGGTAATTCCTCAGGAAAAACATTCAAGGACTCACATACTACCGGTACTGACTCAATCTTTAACTCTGTTTCTCTAACATTCATCACAAAGGCCAGATATGCCTCATACCCCTTTTTTATGTATCTCTGTGCCATCATATGAGAAATCATTACCGGCGATCTACCTTGTTCATCTAATTCTACATGGAGAGTGTCCCCATTCTCACATCTCATCTCAATGTACTTCTTCCCACAATTAACTATTACATCATGGGCAGTCAACTACTCCATACCAAGCATGAGGTCAAACTCATCAAATGGTAACAACATAAGATTTTCTTTAAAATAATGACCTCTAATCATCAAAGGACAGTCTTTACATACTCTATCAACTAAAACACTTTTGCCTAAGGGATTAGACACTTTAATCACAAATTATGTAAACTCTATAGCCATACTCATACTGGATACCGGTTTCATGCAAATATAAGAGTGTGTGGATTCGGGATCTATTAAAGTAATAACTTTAATATCATGAAGAGAAAAGGTACCCGTAATAACATCAAGGGAAGATGCCTCTTCACGAGCATGAATGGCATAAGTTCTCGCAGGCACCCTACCCTCGGGTCTCGCAGCCTGTTCTCTAGGGTTGCCTCTCCCACTTGCCCCACTTCCTGGGTTCCTCTGCGGTCTTCCTCTGACCATACTCCTGGATCTCAAGTTTTGAATTCTTTCTTCTTTTGTCATCTCAGGACAATCCCTTATGTAGTGGTCCTGAGAACCACATCTGAAACATGCATTTTCATGTGCTCGACATTCTCCAAGATGACGTCTGCCACACTGTTGGTACTCGGGTCTATCCGATCGGATGTTCCCCACACTAGCAACTGAAGTCGTCTGTGCTTTATTTACCGAATACTGCTTACTCTTGTCCTTCCTTGAAAGCCCAGTGGAAGTAGCCGATCGGGTGGAGAAATCTCTTGACTTCTTGGATGAGGGTTGGAATGACTTATTCCACTGTCTCTTTCTAGAGTCACGAGACTCTATTTCAGATTTCCTCTTCTCTTTTACTAGTTCTTCGGCTTTACAAGCCCTCTCTACTAGCACAATGAATTCCTTCAGTTCTAAGACAGCAACAAACAATTTGATGTCCTCATTTAACCTGTCTTTAAATCTTTTACTCATGATGGCCTCAGTGGACACGCATTCTCGAGCGTATTTGCTGAGTCGTACAAACTCACGCTCATAATCAGTCACCGACATCTTACCTTGCTTCAGTTCTAGGAATACCTTGCTTTTTTGGTCCACAAACCTTTGACTGATATACTTTTTCTTGAACTCTTCTTGAAAGAATTCCTAAGTGATATTCTCTCTTGGTACTACCGATAACAACGTGTTCCACCATTGATAGGTAGAATCTCTTAAAAGAGAGACTACACAGTTCATGCATTCCTCAGGTGTACATGACAACTCATTAAATACCCTTATGGTATTTTCTAATAGGAACTCAGCCTTTTCCGGGTCATCATCTCTTTTAGCCCGAAATTTTTCTGCCCCATGTTTCCTGATCCTATTAACTGGAGGTTTGTCTCCTCTTACCACCTCTACTACTTGAGGGGCTGTAGGGATAGGTTGTGGAACAGGCGGGGGTGGAAGGGGTTTTGTATTCGGGTTCGAACGAACGAACTCCATATACCATGTGTTCACCATATGGAAGAAGGCCTCTGTAGCCTCTTCTCCTCCTCCTTGACTCACCGTAGTGGATCTATTCTCATTCTCGTGCTTCACTGATACAGGAACGCCCAGGGCACCACCAATTTACAAGTCGATGAAACTCGACGCCGAATTATCAAGTGCCATGGAACTCAAGTGCATCTTCATGCACTTCCAATTTGAGCCGGATTAATCATTTGAGCTCAATTTAAGCTCACTCGAGCTCATTTCAGCTCATTGAGTTGATTCTTTAATTTTTAATTTTAATGCTTTAAATAATTTTTAAGTCTTTAAATTACGGGAAATTAAATTACTGAATTTAATTAAATAAATTGAACACCTTAAATTTATTTAATTAATTTTTGGTTTACAGCAAATTAATTTTTAAATATTTTATTTAGTGTCTAAATTCGTTTTTATTAGTCTAAATTAATTTTTCACATTTTATTACATGTTTTAAGATGTTTGGTTTTAAAATTAAATGTGCAGATTTTTTTTCGTCTTCTTGTTAAATTGTAGTTGCTGCAATTTTTTTTATGTGTTTACTTATTCAAGTGTCCATTAAATGTGTCTAAATATTAGATTTAGTATGTATTTTATTTTGTTTTAAGTTTAATTTAATTTGTGTCACTTTATTTTAGCCTAAGGCATGATTTAAATGGTGTTCTAAGTGCATGGGATTTAATGTACCGAAATTTATTAGTTGTAGGTGCCTTGGGAGCATGCAAGGGACATTGGGAGCTACTTTTGTGCTCCCCAACACGTCCAATGAAAAGGACAACAAGGAGACATGCGTGGACACCCTTAAAAGCTATGTTGGAGCATGCTTGTTGCATATTCATGCCTTGGATGTTGGATTTTGTGGGTAACAAGCCCGCCTTAATTTATGGAAGTTTGTTGCATACTTTTGGACAGCATGCTTCCTTATTTTAAGATGAAGGAATTAATTAAAGATGATAAACCAATATGGACGGCACAAGCATAGTTGAAACATGCTTGCACAAATTTTAAAGCACATGTTGGATTTAGAGGGACAAGAAGCATGGAACAACAAACAAGGTGATTGATGGATGAATAAATTAACTGGAGCATGGGATGAAATTCAATAGAGGATGCTTATATAATGGATGGCAATTGAGGGACATTTAGGCTTTCTACTTGCCGTTTTTAAAGTCCCAAAAATAGAATTAATTTGTTGCTTCCTATTTTCCAAGGTGTTGGGTTGTGTCTCCATGCGTGGGGGTTATTCAAAAACTGATATGGGAATTTGGGGAAGGCCTTTTCACGTCCCAAGGCATCTAGGATATGGCAAAAGCGATTTGGCTTTCCCAATGCAGCATTTTTAACAAGCATGACCGTTGGAATCCCCCTAGGCCGAATATCAAGAAACATTTTCATAACTTTTAATGCTTCATGCGTGGGCATTAAACACAATGGCTAACATGGGGGTTTGAAAATCCCTTTTTACACTTCCTAGGTTGAATATTAAAGAACTTCTACATGCCTTAATGCTCCCTGCATGGGGGATTGAATTCAAAAGCTAAATTCTAGGCTAATTTAGGGTCATTTTAGGTCCGAAAATTACTTAGAAATTAAGTCTAAATTTCATGACTTTTTAATTAGTCTTCTTAGCACTCATCCCGAGCCGGCCCGTATCAAGCACTATCCTTTCAGTGGGAGCCAACGCGTTACTTTCTACGTCATCCACCACAGCTCTTTTGGGATCCATTTACTATATGTATAAACATAATTTAAGTCGTCAGGAGTCGTCACACTATCATTATAAAAACATTCTTACGTATAGCATGTATAGCTAGACTCGTGCTCATGCTACGTTAATCCTAGAACTGACTAAACCGTAGCCCTGATACCACTAAATGTAACACCCCATATCCGAGTCCAAGGCTGAGACCGGATATGAGACATCACTATGCTTGAACTTTCTTAAACATGCACTTACGGGCTATAAAATTTTGTTCTAAATTAAAAACTTCTCTTTCTTAGTCTAATCATACATTTTATGGACCTACGAGGCCTTAAACACGTGTCTGAAATCTTTTGAAACTTAATCGAAAACTTTTTTTTAGAGCAGGGATCATACACCCATATGGCTTGGGACACACTCGTGTACCCCTTAGACACGCCCATGTCTTCCAACTGTGGTCGACATTGACTATATTCACACGGCCTTGACACGTCCGTGTCTTCCAACCGTTGTCGACACTGACTATATACACACGGCCTGGGGTACTAGCCCATGTTCTGACCGTGTGTCACACATGGCCTAAACAAACGGCCATGGGATTAATCCATAGTCAATTCTGACTTAAGGTACTAAGGTGCAGGGGACGCACGGCCTAGACACGCGCCTGTGTGTCTATCCGTGTGGGCACTTAAAGGCTATTTACCAAGCCAATTGCCACCCTGAAATCAAGATCAATCTCATATTCAATTCAACAACTCAGATTACTGCATCTTTCATGAACAATACTATATGCTTCAATGATATCAATAGACATACATACTTAGCCCATCTTGGCCTATCACTTAGCCATATATAAAAGAATAATAAGCTTGATAGCCTATACTTTAGTTCTTCTTAAAACATAAACTCAAAATGAAGTGTTTCCTATACATGCCATACTTAATAAAAACAACTTGGCTATACCAAAATAGTGATTCATAGTGTACTTCGAGCTCTGATAACGATGATCCACGAGATTAGCTTGGCGGAACTACATGGAAAGAAAGGATAAAAGAAGTAAGCATTTCGCTTAGTAAGTTTGCATATAATGCACATAAAAATATGTTTGTTTAACAAAAATCCTTTGGAATAAACAATAGCATCATAATTTCAGCTGTTTTAGCTTACTTACTCTTACTGATTCTTACATATTTCATGAAACTTACTAGTCTCATGCTCGTGAGTTAGACAAGATACCTATATCACTTGATCACATAGATCAGCATACTTTACTATAATAATCATAATCTCTAATTCATCATTCATAACATGAATAATACTCATTTTCAACTTGATAATAGCTTTGCTTACTTAATTTTCTTGCTATCTCATTTAAGCTTTACTCATTTGCCCGCTGAATTTCTATGAATAACCGAGGATACTGAATCTCATCCCACATATAACTCGATGCCAGAGCCATATCCTCAATAAGGTCTTACATGGGATCTCTCATCTTGGTATTGATGCCATGTCTTGACATGGACTTACTCAAAGTCTTCCTTGTGTGTTCCCTTAGGAACTTACCATTGCCATATCTTGACATGGTCTTATTTGGTGTCTTTACTCATGAACTGGTCAATGCCGAGCCTTGGCTTGGACTTACATGAAATCTTTCTTGTTACTCACCAATGCCATGCCTTGGCTTGGACTTACATGGGATCTCTATCTCATGATAGCTTTTCAATGCCAAGACTTGTCTTGGACTTACATGGCATCTTTACTTGGAGACTCACCAATGCCATGCCTTGGCTTGGGCTTACATGGGTCTTCATCTCATAATAACTCTTCGATGCCAAGACTTGTCTTAGACTTACATGATAACTTTGCTTAATTGCCGATGCCATGCCTTGGCTTGGTCTTATACGGACTTTCTTATCTCATGTGGTAGATCGAGTATCCTAAGTAATTCAACTTCAATCGGGACTTTCTCATGTTTAATCTCATTAATTTCTTTGTATAGCATACCATTAAACATTCTCATGAAAGTAATGTATATTTAACAACATAACAAGCAATTCAATGAAAATATTCATGAAGCTTGGAAATTATACAAACTTACCTCGATATACAAAATGTATGTAGATATGCAATTTAGTCCTCGACTTTGTTCTTGCCTCGATTTTGATCCGGGCTTCGTTTTTATTAATGTATAATAATAATTTAGATAATTTAATACTCACATTGACTAAATTGACTCTTAACTCATACTTTGGCAAAATTACTATTTTACCCCTAAACTTTCTCCTATTTACACTTTTGCCCCTTCGCTCGTAAAATAATTTTCATACCACTTTCTTAAACTTCATGATTAGCTGATTCATTACCTCAACTATAGCAATAACAAATTCTCACTATTTCTACCATGTATAACAAATTTCATAATATTAACAAACTAGTCCTTACTAGCATTTTTCATGAAATTCACTTAGAAAAAGATGTTTATATAACATCAAACTCTCATAATCTTCCATAAAATATCATTTTACAAGCATCTTATAGATGGGTAGATTTATGAACATGAATCTTAGCTTATCTTATAGCTAAAAATAGCTAATTCATAATACGAGGATTCCAAAAATACGAAGAATATTAAAAATGGGGCTAAAATGAACTTACTAGCAAGCTTGAAAAATTGAAGAACCCTAGCTATGGATTCTCTCCAGTTTTCAGCACAAGGAAGAAGATGAATAAGAATTTTTATCATCATTTTCCCTTTTTAATCATTTAATTGATAAATGACCAAAATGCCATTCTCTTTAAAAATTCCCCATTTACTAACTGACGTCCATTTTTGTCCAAAAATTATAATTTTGGAAAATTGCTACTTAAGGACTTTTAATTAATATTCTAAAGCTACTTAATACAAAAAACTTCTATAAACTCATATTTTGCAACTTTTGCAATTTAGTCCTAATGGACCCTTTACTAGAAATTTTCATAAAATTTCTTCATGAAACTTTCATAATATCATGCAACCACCTCAAATACCTTAAAAACTCATATTAGTACTTCAGATTTGTGGTCTCGCACCACTATTCCGACTAGGCCCTAAATCGGGCTGTTACATCAATAACCCCCAAACCCAATACTCCACCTGTGATACCCCCAATTGTTAATCCTGAGAGGTTAACTAAGCCTCCTATTGATAAAATCAAAAAGTACGAAGCTAAAGAATTTAGAGCCACAGCTGCTGATGATGCTAAGCGGGCTGAATTTTGCCTCGATAATACTATTCGTGTCTTTGATGAACTATCTTGTACACCCGAAGAGTGCTTGAAATGTGCTATATCTTTATTACCGAATTCTGCCTACTATTTGTGGAACACTCTGGTTTCGGTTGTTCCGAAGGAACGGGTCACTTAGGATTTCTTTCAGACAGAGTTTGGCAAAAAGTATATAAGTCAGTGATTCATTGATCAGAAACGCAAAGAGTTTCTCGAGTTAAAACATGGTCGTATGACTGTATCTGATTATGGGCATGAGTTTGTGAGACTCAGCCGTTATGCCCGAGAGTGTGTTGTAACCGAAGATGCTATGTGTAAAAGATTCGAGGAGGGACTGAATGAAGACATAAAACTGCTTGTCGGCATAATTGAAATAAAAGAGTTCGTAGTACTAGTCGAGTGAGCTTGCAAAGTCGAAGAGCTTAGAAAAGAGAAAAGAAAAGCTGAATTCGAAGCTAGAGATTTTCATAAGAGATCAGTAAGTAAAACTTCTCAGATGGCATCAAAGAAGTTCTATAATGACAGTAACTGATCTAAGACTAATGCTGGGATTTCCATACGAGAGCGACCACCATTGAGTTCACGAGCTACCTCGATTACTAATGTTGGTAATACTCGACCGAATAAACCCGAGTGTCAACAGTGTGGTAGGCGACATTTTGGTGAATGTTGGGGCAAGTCCAACAACCGAGCTTGCTACAAGTGTGGTTCGTAGGATCACTTCATACGGGATTGTCCGGAGTTAGTTGAGAAGGATAATGCTCAAAGTACAAGACCGAGCGGTACTGCAACTAGAGGTAGACCACTCCGAAATACGAGAGGTAGGATCGGCACTCAGAGAGGGACTTCAAATACAACTATTCATTCAGAGGCTCGTGTGCCAGCTAGAGCCTATGCCATTCGTGCCCGAAAGGAGGCTTCATCTCCAGATGTTATCACCAGTATATTTACTCTCTTTAATACTAGTGTAATTACTCTAATTAACCCCGATTCAACTCATTCCTATGTGTGTGAAACGTTAGTATTCAGTAAGACTCTACCTGTTGATCTACTGAATTTGTGATTCGGGTTTCGAACCCCCTGGGCCAGTGTGTGCTAGTTGATAAGATGTGCAAGAATTGCCCTTTGATGATTTGAGATTCATGTTTTCCGACTGATTTGATGTTACTACCATTTGATGAGTTTGATATCATCCTCAGTATGGATTTGTTAACTGTGCATGATGCCGTAGTGAATTACAGACGAAAGACTATTGATCCATGGTGCTAGAATAATGAGATAATTCGGATTGGATCTGCGGATTTCAATGGACTACCAACAGTGGTATCTTCGATGTTGGCTCAAAAGTATATGAGAAAGGGTTGCGAAGCTTACATTGCTTATGTGATTGATAATAAAGTTACCGAAAAGAAGATTGAATCTGTACCTATTTTATGTGAGTATCCGAATGTGTTTCCAGAAGAATTGTCGCGATTGCAACCTATTCGAGAGGTAGAGTTTGGTATTGAATTAGTACCAAGTACAACCCCGATCTCGATAGCTCCGTATAGAATGGCACCGACTGAATTAAACGAGTTGAAAGCCCAGTTGCAAGAATTGACAGATTGAGGCTTTGCTCGACCAAGTTTTTCCCCTTGGGGTGCGCCAGTGTTGTTTGTGAAGAAGAAAGATGGAACCTTGAGAATGTGCATCGACTATTGACAGCTTAATAAACTGACCATAAAAAATAAATACCCGTTGCCGCGCATTGATGATCTTTCGATCAGTTAAAGGGAGCCTCAGTATTTTCGAAGATTATTTTAAGATCGGGTTATTATCAGTTGCGAGTTACAGACTCTGATGTACCCAAAACTGCTTTGCGAACAAGATACGACCATTACGTGTTTTTGGTGATGCCGTTTGGACTCACTAACGCCCTGCTATTTTCATGGACTTGATGAATCGGGTATTTAGACAGTATCTGGATCGGTTTGTAGTTGTGTTTATAGATGACATTCTGATCTATTCGCGCAACGATACCGAGCATGTCAAACATTTGAGACTTGTGTTACAGATTTTGCGTGATAAATAGTTGTACGTGAAATTCAGTAAATGTGAGTTATGGTTAGTGAAGTTAGCTTTTTGGGGCATGTTATTTCACAATCAGGTATTCGGGTTGATCTGAGTAAGATTTTGGCTATACTTGATTGGAAATCCCCGCGTAATATTTCTAAAGTTCAGAGTTTTTTGGGACTAGCCGATAGACGCTTCGTGAAAGGTTTCTCAATGATTGCAACTCCGATGACAAAGCTACTTCAAAATATGTTAGATTCGAGTGGACGGAGAGGTGCCAGAAGAGTTTCGATCAATTGAAAACTTTGTTGACTGAAGCCCCAGTGCTTGTTCAGCCAGAGTCGAGTAAAGAGTTCGTTATTTTCAGTGATGCACCATTGAATGGTTTGGGTTGTGTTCTGATGCAGGAGGGTAAGGTTGTAGCCTATGCCTTGAGACAGTTAAAGCCACACGAAAAGAACTATCTGACGCATCGATCTTGAATTGACCGCTATAGTTTTTGCTCTGAAGATATGGTGCCACTATCTATTCGGTGAAAAAAGCCATGTCTTGTAACAACCCAGTTTAGACCCTAGTCGAAATAGTGGTTCGAGACCACAAATCTGAGGTCATAAAAATATTTTAATGATATTTTCTATGTGAATGATATGTGACATAGTATGTGTGATAGTTTGCTCGTTTGTGTGAAGAATTAAGAGAAAGGACTTAATCGCGTATAGAGTAAAAGCTATGTGCTAAATTATAAGTGCTTATGTGTTGTAGCTCTATAAAAGAGAGGCCTTAAAAGGCAATTGAGCCAATAATTAGTTAGTGGATGACTAAAAGTCATTAATGGCCTTATGTACATAGGTTATAAATATTTTGTAATAAGGATAATTTGGTAAATTAGTATTAATATGAATAATAGTAAAAGAAACAATGAAAGATGATAGTTATCATCTTATTATGAGTGTTGAATATTGAAGAAAGGAAATAGAAGATGTTGAGTTAGGTTTCGACAATTGTGAGCTTGAATTAAAGGTTAGTTTTTGATTCGTTTTCAATAATTTTTACGTTTTTTGTAATCGTTGTTTTGTGCTCTAGCTAACCCATGTTGTAATTTCATGAATTGATGATGTTTTGTGATGAGCCATTGATGAACATCTGAGCTATGTGGTAGTTTGTAGTAAATATGAGAACTTGGTGTTGGATTAACATGTGTTGTTTTTGAATTTTTGGTGAATTTAGCAAATTAGGGATAAATTGTGAAAATAGCAAATTGAAGGGTTAAAATGTGAAAGAAATGAAATGTGTGGGTTTGTATGGATATTAGTAAAATTCGGCTAAGCTTGTGTGCTAGGTGGAATTTGGTGAATTTGATGATTTTGTGAATTAGGGACTAAAGTGTCGAAATGTGAAAATATGAGGGCTATTATGCAAAATGCCCTAAATTTGTGTATGTGGATTAAATTGAATGATTTGGTGATTGAATGGATTTAATTTGAATGTGTATAGATTAAGAAAGAAGAAATTCGGATCGAGATCGAGGCAAAGATAAAGTGCTCGATTAATCAACCGTATCGATAGTTCAACGTCCGAGGTAAGTTCGGACATAATACCTGTATTTAGCTATGTTTAATGCTATGAAATAAATGGTATGATATTATTACAAAGTGAATGCTATGTGATAGATTGAGTTAAATGGCACTAAGTGTGCGTCTTCGAAAAAATGGTCGGGGTAAACAGCACTGTGTGTGCGGAGTAATATAAGCTTTGGCTTTGTGGTTGGTACTGTGTGTGCGATGCTGATTTAAGATCGGTTTTAGATGGTTGTACTAAGTGTACGATGCTAATTAAGCTTCGGCTAACTATTTATGCACTAAGTGTGCGAATAAATCGAGGAAGAACGAATGTGGATTGAAATGAATCGTGATTGTTGATTTGCAAAAGTATTGGACAACTAAGTGTCGGCTAAGGTACGCTCGGAATCTATGTGGTTGGTGAAACTATGAATGTGGTTGTGGATGAGTTAATTGAACATATTGGTTGTGGATGGTATTATATTTGTGATAGTAAAATTAATCTATGTGATGACATGTTGATATTATGTATTATGTTATGAACTTACTAAGCTTTGTAAAGCTTACTATGTAATTTGTTTCTCTGCTTTGCAGTGTCATTACAGCTAGCTCAGATTGGGGGATCGTCAGCATCTCAGTCACACTATCGGCAATCCATTTTGGGGTATTTAGAAAGATGTACATAGTTAAAATATGGCATGTATAGGCTGGTCAATTGAATCATGTTTGATATTTTGTAAGTAGCCATGAGAGGTGGCTAGATATGTGCTAGTTTTAGCATGAATGAACTTGGTATATGTGATGCATCTTTTGGTATGGTTTGTGGGTTGAGAAATTGATTATTGAATGGTAACTTTGTGTTGATAAAATGCTAGCATGAATTAGTGAAATTGAAAAAGGAATGATGTTTAGGATGGAATGTATTATACTTGTGATGAGATATGTTTTGGTAGTGAAATTGTCATGGTTGGAATTGGTATTGAATGCATGGGTTGAATGACTATTTTGGTATGTTTTTGGTGGTTATAGGTGCATGGGATGTCTTGATAAAATGGCTTGTAGGTTAGACCCTAAGTGGGTGGCACTTTGGCCTTAAAAAATGGCGTATAATGTCACACGGTCTAGGTGCACGGACGTGCCTAAAGACCGTGAGTGAATTCGCAGAATGCAGTTTAGTAGTACATGGCCTTGACACGGGGGTGTCAGCTAGCCATGGTGTACAAGTTAGTAGCTAGCTAAGAGTACACGGCCATGGCACACGGATGTGCTAGGTGGCCGTGGAGGGGAAGTCAGTATATGGCCTAGTAGAACACGACCATGGCATACGGGTGTGCCTAGTGACCGTGCTAGTATAGTCAGTATATGGACACGGAAGGACACACGAGGCTGTCTAGCAGCCGTGGAGGGCGCACGGTCTCCTTCCACGGGCCTGTGTCCCCTGAATCTTGGAAAAATTTTAAGTGTTCAAGAATTTCTGTGTGTGTGTTTGGTTTAGTCCCGACCCCTCTTTAGCATGTAAATTAGGTCTTGTAGACCTTGATAAGGGACAACATGATTGTATATGAGGGTTATTAAAGATGATTGACTTTGGGTCGTAAATTCTAAATGTTAAATGTTTTGATTGATTGGTAACGCCTCTTAACTTTATTCCTGCGACGGTCTCGGGTTAGGGGTGTTACATGTCTATTCCGATCATAAAAGCCTAAAGTACTTAATGACTCAGAAAGATTTGAATCTGAGACAACGATGGTGGTTGGAATTATTAAAAGATTACGAGCTTGTGATTGATTATCACTTAGGAAAGGCTAATGTAGTTGCTGATGCTTTAAGCCGAAAATCATTGTTTGCTCTACGTGCGATGAATGCAGATATGGCTATAACTGATGATGGTACAATTATAGCAAAATTAAAAGCGAGACCATTATTTGTTTAATAGATTTGCGAAGCTCAAACGGTTGATGATAATTTAATGGCGAAAAGGAAGCATTGTGGTTCGAATGCTGATTCAGAATTTCAAATTGATGCTGAGGGACGTTTGCGATTTAAAAATCGAATATGTGTACCAAAGGATCCTGAGTTGATTCGAATGATTTGTAATGAAACTCGTAATAGTAGGTTGTCTGTTCACCCGGGTAGCATGAAGATGTATAATGATTTGAAACTGCATTACTGCTATTACGGTATGAAGCGAGATATTTTAGATTTTTGTCGAAATAATTGATATCTCAGCAAGTAAAAGCGAGCATCAGGTGCCATCAGGATTACTTCAGCCGATTATGATACCCAAGTGGAAATGGGATCGAGTCACGATGGATTTCGTGTTTGGGTTACCTTTGACACCGAGTAAGAAAGATGCAATCTGGGTTGTTGTTGATAGATTGACGAAATCGGCTCACTTTATTTTGGTCCGTACAGATTACTCGCTTGATAAACTAGCTGAGTTGTACATTTCTCAAATTGTACGATTACACGGAGTACTTATTTCTATTGTTTCAGATAGAGATCCGAGGTTTACATCGCGATTTTGGAAGAAACTACAAGATGCATTAGGTACTAAATTGAATTTTAGCACCGCTTTCCACCCTGAAATAGATGGTCAATCCGAGAGAATAATTCAAATACTTGTGGATATGTTGAGATGTTGTGTTCTCGAGTTCGAGGGTACGTGGGAACGATACTTGCCTTTGATTAAATTTGCGTACAATAATAGTTTTCAATCGAGTATCAAAATGGCACCCTACGAGACTTTGTACGGTCGTAAATGTCGTACACCTTTGTATTGGACCGAGCAAAGTGAAAGCAAGAAACACGGGGTTGATCTAATCAAAGAGACTGAACAGAAAGTAAAAGTGATCCGCGAAAGTTTGAAAGCTACGTCAGACCGTCAGAAATCTTATGCGGATTTAAAACATAAAGATATAGAGTTTTAGATTGGTGACCGAGTATTTTGAAAGTTTTGTCATGGAAGAAAATACTTAGATTCGGTCGCAAGGGAAAGCTGAGTCCGAGATTTATTGGGCCGTACGAGATTATTGAGCGTGTCGGGCTGGTTGCATATAGATTGATGTTGCCACGTAAATTAGAAAAGATCCACAATGTTTTCCATGTTTCGATGCTTCGACGATATAGATCCGCTTCTTCTCATGTCATTAATCCGTTAGAGATTGAGATTCAGTCTGATTTGACCTATGAGGAAGAACTGATTCGTATTTTGGCTCGGGAAGTAAAAGAGTTGTGTAATAAGGAAATCTCTTTGGTGAAAGTATTGTGGCATAAGTACGGGGTAGAAGAAGCAACTTGGGAGCTTGAGGATTCAATGAAAGAACGTTTTCCTATCCTATTCACCGGTAATATTTTCGAGGACGAAAATCCTTAAGGGGGTGAGTTGTAACAGCCCAATTTTGACCCTAATCGGAATAGTGGTTTCGGGACCACGAATTTGAGTCAAAAAAATATTTTTAATATTATTTTCTATGTTCATTATGTGTGAATTGATGTGTGTGAAAATTTCGTATTGTAATTTGATTGTTTTGGTGCTTAATTTTAAAGAAAGGGCTTAATCACATAAAAAGAAAATTTGGTGGTTAAATGTGCAAGTACTAAATTGAAGATGTCTTTATAAATTGGAGGTTTAAAGTAGCAATTTGACCATAAAATGGGCATAGTGACTGGTCATGATTTGCATGTAACAGTGAGTGGAAATTTTTATTATATTTTATGTTAGAATGTATTAATTTAATATATGTAATAATAATATAATAGATAAAAGATGAAAAAGTGTTCATCTTCTTCTTGTTCTGATCGAAAACAAAAGAAAAGAAGAAGAAATAGGCCTAGCTCCATTCGGCCTTGGTTGAGCTTGATTAAGGTAAGTGTTTAGCTCGATTTTTGATAATTTTTACGCTTTTGAGACCGTTGCTATGTGATTTAGGTAGCCTATGCTTGAATTATTGATTTGGTTATGTATTTTGTTAATTGCCATTGAAGAAAGCTTGTTGTTTTTGGTAGTTTGATGATGAAATATTGATTAAATGTGCTAGATTAACAAGTTTTGTTCTTGAATTTTTGATGAAATTGAGTAGTTAGGACTTAATTGAAAAAAATAAAATTTTGAGGGACTAAAATGTGAAATAAATGAATTGTATGAGCTTGTATTAAGATGATGAAGATTCAGCCTTAAGGAAGTGTGGTCAAATTTTGTATATTTTGTGTTTTGTGCAATAGGGACTAAATTGTAAATATTATAAATGCCAGGGGTAATATAGTAATTTGTTCATTTATGTGATTTTGGATTAAATTGAATGAAAATATGTTGAATGAGCTAAATTTGAAATTTATTAGATCAAGAACAAAAAGGATCGGGATTGGATCGGGGAAAAGAGAAGTTAATTGAATAGTTAGAACACGAAGTCCGTCAATACTCAAGGTAAGTTTTTAAGCAATTAAGTTGAATTGAAATTATTTTTTTAATGATGTATTGGATATTGCCGAATGGGTTGATGTTGTTATGAGATGAATGAATTGATTCGAATATGTATATATATTTATATATAATTGAAGTTAAGTTTATAAGGGTTTGTATGAATGAGGAGTAAAGATTAAGAAAAAGGCACTAAATGTGCGAATTGAATTTCCTAGCACTAAGTGTGCGTATTGATCTTCCGAGCACTAAGTGTGCGAAATCGGATAAATAGCACTAGGTGTGCGAATTGAACTCCCGAGCACTAAGTGTGCAAGATCAGTTAACGCGCCTTCAAGGTATGAGTAAACTTTAATCCAAGATTGAATTCGGTAAGTTTGATATCAAGAGAAGTTATTATTTGAATTATAAGTATAAATTTGGTAAGTGGAATATGCATAAGAAATCAATTATTAAATGTATGAGCATTCGGCTTTTGGAGTTTTGAAAGGTGATAATTTTGTATGCATTTGTATTAAATGGATTATAGACTTGTGTGAAGCCTATTATTGACGGTTGGATTATTCGGTTTAAGAGTCATGAAATGTGTACAATTTCTTTTATAATGTTTAAGGCATTGTTATATGATTGCTTATAATTTACTAAGCTAAGATAGCTTACTTTGTGTGGATGTTGTGTTGTTTGTTAGGTTTTGAAGTCCAGTTTGAGCTGGGGATCATCGTCAAGTCTTTCGTACTATCGACTAATTTTGGTACCTTATAAGTTATACTTCTTTTGAAATTATGGCATGTATAGGCTATGTCACTTTCAAGCTGATGTTTAATGGTGTGTATATGTATAAATGCCATGCGAAAATAGCTACAATGCGGTATTATGATTTTATATAGATTCGGACATGGTATTATCTTAATTTGGTGTATATATGTTAATGTGATATGTATGGTGTTTAGATGTGAGGATTAAATGAATTGAATTAATCATAGTTGTAAATATTCGGTCATGGTATTTGTAGGTTATAGTAGGTATGCTTACATGATTAGTATGAATGGCATTATAGATTATGTCTTTGGGTTGTGTATATTCAAACATGACATGTATATGTATATGTATGAAGCTTGATTTATATGTTTTAGGTTATTTATAAGATGGGTATGTTCTAATAATTTGACTTTGATAATTGTAAGAGATGTAGCCGATTACATGTTTAGTTGCTTTTAGCAATTGCTATTAAGTTTGGTATATCTTAGATTTGGTTAAGTGAGTTGTTAGTATATGTATATTAGGTTTTGATAATAGGTAATTTTTTTTAATAAAGTGATTCTAGCCTGTGTATATTTGGTCTTTGTAATGTCCAAAACCAAATGATGAGTAAATTTCACTTTAAAGAGAAATGCTTATGTATGATTTATAAAAAGCTCTTTTAGTAAGCTTAAAACAATAGAAGATGCAAGTGACTATGAGATTTGGCCTTAGTATAAGCATTACATTGATAATGTTGTAATGTGTTTTAGTAGATAAATTGGGATATGAATAAATATATAATTGCCGTGAAAAGTTAAGTACATTATTGATGAAATGTTCTTTAGATTTAGATTATTGATTATGTAATACGTTGGGTATATTCGGCTATATGAGTTGCTTTAATAATTTGGTTATAATGTGATCGTGTATTTGTTTAGGAAATATATTAAATTTGTTAGGTAAATGGTTGGTTAACTACATATATGAGAGATAATTGCTATGATAATGTTTTACAATGTCCTATGAATGAGATGGTATTTATTGATTTTTATATGTATATGTGAAAGTAAGTATGATTTTAATTATCATTAAAATTTTGACTAGCTATGATGTAATGTTTTAAAAGTTGAGTATATTCGGTAATGAATTCATAATTTGATAGCCAAGTGAGTGTAGCTCATTTGATTCGAACCTGTGTTAAAAAAGCGTGATTTATGTTTATAGATGCCTTTTCTGAGTTGGGTCTAGATTGGTAATGCCTCGTAACCCAGTCTGGTGACAGATACGGGTTAGGGGTGTTACATGGTACATCTTTGTACTTCCCGGATGAATAGATAGACGACTGTTACGTGCTTCGTTTAAAATCAACCGAATCAATTCTGAATTTCTCGGAAAACAAATTTGATCTTGGAATCTCAAACAATCATCATCATCAACTCGAAATTCAGAATTAGAATTTGAATCACACTGAGCTTATTTCGCTATTATTTCATTATTAGCTTTCAAAGCATCACAAATCTGTTGTAAAAATAGTGGTTTTGCTTTCAATTCAGCTATCAATAAACTATCATCAGACTGATCTAATTGAGCATTCAGAGCACGTAATGCAGACAGTGATTTCCAAATTAAAGCATCAGCTACAACATTTTCTTTTCCCGGGTGATAGTCTATCACAAGCTCATAGTCCTTCCACAGTTCTAACCATCTTCTCTGACGCAGATTCAAATCTTTCTGGGTCATCAGGTATTTCATACTTTTATGATCTGAAAACACGTGACATTTCTCACCGAACAGATAATGATGCCAAATCTTTAGTGCAAATACAATTGCTGCTAGCTCAAGGTCATGTGTCGAATAATTCTTTTCATGTGGCTTTAATTGTCTCGAAGCATAAGCTATAACTTTGCCTTATTGCATCAGTATGCATCCCAAACCATTTAACGAAGCATCATTGTCAATCACAAATTCTTTACCTGATTCTAGCTGTACTAAAACCAGAGCTTCAGTCAATAGAGTTTTCAACTGATCAAAGCTTTTCTAACATTTATCGGACCATTCATATCTCGCATCTTTCTGAAGCAATCTAGTCAAATCATTAGACTTAATACAAACTATTTCATCATTTTAACATCTCAACCCAATAGTCTTTCTTTTCCAATTTACAACAACATCATGCAAAGTTAACCAATCCATTCCCAAAATCATATCAAACTTATCAAATGGTAATAGCATCAAATCAGCAGGGAAACAAATATCTCGAACAATCAATGGACAGTTCTTGCATACTTTGTCAACCAGGACACTTTTACCTAAGGGGTTCGATACTTTTATAACAAACTCAATAGACTCTACAAGCAAAGTCTTACTGGATACTAAGTTCATGCATATGTACGAATGAGTAGAACTAGGGTCTATCAACCCAATCACAGAAGTATCGTAAAGAGTAAAAGTACCCATAATAACATCCGGAGACGAAGCTTCTTCACGAGCTCGGACTGCATATGCTCTGTCAGGGGCTCTAGCTTTAGATCTCACTATAATGTCTCTCGTAGTTCTTTGACTATCACTGACATTTCTTGTGTTCTGAGAGGACCTACCTCTCGCTGGAACATTATCAGATCTCAGATTCTGAACCATCTCTTGTTCAACAGACTCTGGGCAGTCTCGAATAAAATGATCTAACGATCCACATCTGAAGCAAGCCTGGGCATTCAATCTAAAACTTCCCAGATGCCTTTTTCCACAATGCTTACATTCAAGTCTCTCAGATCAGACATTTCCAACACTAGCCATCGATGTTGCTGGAGCTTTGGAGCTCAATTTTGATCTAGCTCGATCTCTATTCGATTGTCCCACATTAACTCTCGAATGACTTTGTTCATCTCTGAATTTTTTGAAGTAGACTGAAATTGTTTACTCGAAAATCTCTTTCTCATATCTCTAACTTCAAACTCAGCTTTTCTTTTATCTTTCCCGAGTGCCTCAGCTTTGCACGCTCGATCAACAAGCACTACAAACTCTTTTATTTCTAGAGTTGTAACATCTCGGTTTAGGGCCTAGTCGGAATAGTGGTGCGAGACTGCAAATTCGAGGGTTATGAACAAGTTTTTGAGGTTTATGCCATGTATGCATGCTAGTGTGAAAGTTTCATGAAGCAATTTTGTGAAATTGCGGCTGAATTGTTTAAAAGGACTAAATAGCAAAAGTTGCAAAACGTGAGATTCTAGAAGCTATTTGTGTGAAATGGCTTTACAATATATATTAGAGGTCCTTAAATAGTAATTTTTCCAATTTCTAATTTTTTGACAAAAATGGGCATGAGTGGGTTAAAATTTGAAAGTTTGACAAAGGGGCATTTTGGTCATTTGTCAAATAAGTGATTAAATGGGGGAAAAGATGACAAAATTTCATTCATCTTCTTCTCCAAGCTGCCGAAAATTTCAAGAAGCCATAGTTAGGGTTCTTCAATTTTTCAAGCTTGCTAGTAACTGCATGCTAGCCCCGTTTTTGATATTCTTCGTATTTTTGAAGTCTTTGTAACATGAGTAAGCTATTTTTAGCTATATGTTGAGCTAGGATTGATGTTCAAAAATTTACCCATGTATGACATGCATGTATTTTGATGTTTAATGGAGGATTATGAAAGCTTGATGTAGTAGAAACATCTTTTGCTAAGTGAATTCCATGAAAAATGCATGTAGGGACTTATTTGTAAAAGTCTTGAGATTGGTCATGCATGAGTGATTTAGTGAGAATTATGATTTCTTTAGTTGAGTAAATAAATCAGCTAAGCATGAAATGCTAGAAAGTTGAATGAAAATCACTTTACGAGCCTTGGGGCAAAACTGAAATTATGAGAAAGATTGGGGCAAAAGAGTAATTTTGCCAAATATGAGATAAGTGTCAATTTAGTCAATGTGTGTATTGAATAAGCTGATTTATTCATTATAGATCAAGAAAAACAAAGTTCGGATCTAAACCGAGGCAAGAGCAAGGTGGTGGACTAAATTGCACGTTTCTATACTTTTGAGTATCGAGGTAAGTCTATACATAAACAATGCATTCATACTTACAAATTGTTAATGCTAGCTAGTGTGTAGCATGATTGAGAATGATTGAGAACCTATGTGGGATGAATGTGGTAGAATTTGTGAATGGATGTATGGTTAAGTAAGTAGATATGTGAATGTGTAGTGAGAATGCTAAATGGTGGGCTAAGTGCGATACCATCCTAATGCATATTGACGATGAGCTAGCTATGTGCGATGCTATCATTAGGTATATCGTCTAGTGGGCTATGTGCGAACCCACTATGAATACCTTTGTGGTAGGCTAAGTGCGATACTACCTTATTAATTGATTGTGGTGGGCTAAGTACGAAACCACCAAGAAATTAGCTATGTGGATTAGTTGTGTGGTTGTATAATTGAATTAATTAGCTGTGTGGATGAATTATCGAGAAATGATGTTGTGTTGTATATCGTGTAAACGTGATATTGAAATGCAGGGGTGCATTTCAATGGTTATAAGTATGTGACTAATGATGTGTTGGAAATGTGGTAAGGGATAGAAAGAGTAAGCATAGTTGTACATTATATGTTGTACATTATATGTTAGTATAATGCTAATTATTGTTTAGCTTATACTATGATGCTTAATTGTTTATGTGTAAACTTACTAAGCTCAAAGCTTACTCCCTTTCTTTTCCCTTGTCTTATAGAGTAAAAGTGTTGAATCGAGATACGAGGATCAATCAGAAGATCGTCCACATTATCAGCACACTCTGGCACATGAGACTCAATGTTTTGTATATGGCATGTATAGAGGCTAGACAAGTTAGTGAATTTTGCTGTAAATGGCTAATATGTGTTGGCCTTTAGATGGATAGTCTATTTTGTATATTTCCATAGTAGTTGGCTACCTTATTTTATGAAAAGATTGTAGTTATCTATGTGAGATTGCACTTCAATTTGAGTTGATTATGGATGTGTTGAATGAATACATATTGTGTATGCTAGAGAGGTGAAAGGAACTTAGCACATAGCTTTGTTTTTGTCCATGTGGATAGGCACACGGGTGTGTGTCTAGGCCATGTGTGACACACGGTCAGCCCATGGGCATGTGACTGGGCCGTGTGTCCCCTGCCTGTTGAAATTTTAGGTCAGAATAGACCACGGACTAGCCACACGGGCGTGTGCATAGGCCGTGTGAGTTTAGTCAGTGTTGGCCACGTGCTAGCCACACGGGCGTGTGACTAGGCTTTGAGGCCGTGTGTATGTGGTCAATATTCACCACGGTTGTGGAGCATAGGCATGTGGGTGTATGCACGGGAGTGTCTCTTCTTACATGAGCATGTTAACCCTGTTCAAAAGAGAAAATTTATAAGATTGGAAAAAGTTCTGGAATAGTCTCGGGAGCCCTCGTGTGTATAAGTGAGGCCTCGTAAGTTGATAATAAGGTTGTTGAGATGACTAGAGAGAGTAGTCAAGATGAGCCTAAGTGGCGATCATGAGGATTTTATTCGGTAATGCCTCGGGCTCGATTCTGGCGTAAAACCTGGGTAAGGGGTGTTACATTTAGTGGTATCAGAGCTATGGTTTAGTCAGTTCTAAGACTACCATAGCGGGTGTAAGAGTCTAGCTATACATGCCATAAGTGTACAATGATAGTGTGGTGGTTTCTGATGATTTTAAATCTTGTTTTGTATAGTATATGGATCCCGATCAATCTACTGCTGATGAAGCAGCTAGTAATGCGTCAGCTCCTGTGCAATGAACCGTGCCGGTACAAAGTGGACCGGAGGCTAGGGGTCAAGGAGAAGAGGCATGAGAAGCCTTTCTCTAGATGATGAGTAATTGGTACTCGGACTATGTTCGAGCGAACCCAAATGCTCAACCTCCTCCACCTCTTCCTATACCTCAGCCAAATCCAGTGGCTCCTTAAGGTATTGATGTTGTAAGGATATCGAAACCCCCGGTGGATAAGATTAGGAAGCATAGGGTTGAGAGTTTAGAGCTAAGGTAGATGATGACCCTGAAAGGGCGGAGTTCTAGTTAGAGAACTCGCTGAGAGTGTTCGATGAACTCTCATGTACACCTGAAGAGAGTTTGATGTGTGTCGTATCCTTGCTAAGAGATTCGGCATACCATTGGTGGAAGACGTTGACGTTAGTGGTCTCGAAAGAGCGGGTGACATGGGACTTCTTTCTGGAAGTGTTCCGGTGGAAGTATATAAGCCAACAATTTACTGATCAGAAAAGGAAGGAATTCCTTGAGTTGAAGAAAGGTAGAATGTCAGTAGTGGATTATAAGCGTGAGTTTGTTAGGCTTAGCAAATACGCTCAAGAATGTGTGTCGACAGAGACATCTTGTGTAAGAGGTTCGAAGATGGACTTAATGAGGACATCAAACTCCTAGTGGGTATTTTGGAGTTGAAAGAGTTTGTTGTGTTGGTTGAAAGGGCCAGTAAGGTCGAAGAGTTGAGTAAGGAAAAGAAAAGGGCAGTGAGTGAAGCCCGAGATGCTAGAAAAAGGCTGATAGGCAAGTCGTATCAAGCTCAGTCGAAAAAATCCAAGGAAGTGAATCCTCGGACAATAGCCTTAGTGGGATATTCGCATCGAGACTTGGGCAATATTCATTTGGGTTCGAGAGTCCAAGCCACCTCGATGGAAAGTGTGGGCAATTCAAAGAGTAAGCCGGAATGTCCAAGTTGTGATAGATATCACACCAGAGAGTGCTGGGTAATAATCGAAACTATTATAAATGTGGTTCCCCCGACCACGTTATTAGAGACTGTTCTGAGAGGGATGATAAGGAAGAGAAGCAAGAGTTGAGATCAAGCGATGTGCCTGTAAGGGGTATGCTGCCTAGGAACCCGAGAGGCGAGAATAGTAGTAGAGGTGCATCCAGAGACTCTACTGTGAGACCGGAGGGTCTGGCACCTGCGAGGACGTATGCTATTTGTGCTCGCCAAGAGGCATCCTTTAGATGTGATAACCGGTACTTTTTCTCTCTATGACACCCTTGTTATTACTTTAATAGATCCAGGGTCTACTCATTCCTATATTTGCATGAGATTAGCATCTAATTTGAGTATGACCGTTGAGTCTACGGATATTGTGTTTAAGGTGTCAAACCCGTTAGGAAAGCATGTGTTAGTGGAAAAAGTGTGTAAAAATTGTCCTTTATTGATTGAGAATCATTATTTCCTGGCAAACCTTATGCTGTTACTGTTTGATGACTTTGATTTAATCCTTGGCATGGATTGGTTAACTACCCATAATGTCTTAGTGAACTGTGGTAGTAAGTTTATTGAATTGAAATGTGAGAGTGGAGATATGGTTCGGGTTGAATCAGGTGGATCAGATAGTCTACCAGTGATGATTTCTTCCCTAGTGGCGAAGAAATGTTTGAGGAAAGGGTGTGAATCTTATCTCGCCTTTGTGTTGAATACTCAAGAAGTTGGAGTAAGGATTGAAACAGTGCCGATAGTATGCGAGTATCCAAATGTATTTCCAGAAGAGTTACCCGGATTACCTCTAGTGAGAGAGGTTGAGTTTGGGATTGAGTTGATTCCGGGAACGGCACCTATTTCAACTGCTCCATAGAGAATGGCACCTTTAGAGTTGAAGGAACTGAAGGTTCAGTTACAAGAGTTGACAGATAAGGGTTTTGTAAGACCGAGCTACTCACCGTGGGGTGCTCCGGTACTATTTGGGAAAAAGAAAGAAGGGTCTATGAGATTTTGTATAGACTATAGACAGCTCAACAAGGTGACGGTGAAGAATAAATATCCATTACCAAGGATTGATGATCTTTTCGATCAACTGAAAGGAGCTACAGTGTTCTCCAAGATAGACCTGAGGTCTGGTTACTATCAGTTGAGAGTGAAAGAGCCAGATGTGTTGAAAACTGCATTTTGAACAAGGTATGGCCATTATGAGTTTTTGGTTATGCCGTTTGGTTTCACTAATACACCTGCGATTTTTATGGATCTGATGAACCGTGTCTTCAGACCATATGTGGGAAAGTTTGTGGTTGTCTTCATTGATGACATATTGATCTATTCTCGGGATGAGAATGATCATGAAGAACATCAAACTTTAAGAGATAAGCAGTTGTATGCTAAGTTTAGCAAGAGTGAGTTTTGGCTCCGAGAGGTCGAATTTCTAGGACAAATTGTGTCAGATGATGGTGTCAGAGTTGACCCGAGTAAGATTTTGGCTATTGTGGATTGGAAACAGCCGAGGAACATGTCAGAAATTAGAAGTTTATTGGGATTGGCAGGATATTACAGGTGTTTCGTAAAGGGGTTCTCTATGATTGCTACCCCGATGATGAAACTATTGCACAAAGATGTCAAGTTTGAATGGATTGAGACATGTCAACAGAGTTTCGAGAGACTGAAAACAATGTTGACTGAGGCACCAGATTTGGTTCAACTAAAATCGGGAAAAGAGTTTGTGGTTTATAGTGATGTGTCGTTTAATGGTCTCGATTATGTGGTGATGCAAGATGGTAAGGTAGTCGCTTACGCCTCGTGACAGCTAAGACCACACAAGAAGAATTATCCAACTCATGATTTGGAGTTGGCTGCGATGGCCTTTGCGTTAAAGATTTGGCTACATTACTTGTATGATGAGAAGTGCCGGATCTTTATGGATCACAAGAGTTTGAGATATTTGATGGATCAGAAGGATCTGAATTTGAGGCAGAGGTGATGGCTTGAGTTATTGAAAGATTATGAATTAGTCATTGATTATCACCCGGGAAAAGCAAATGTGGTTGCGGATGCCCTGAGTAGGAAATCCTTGTATGTTCTAAGAGTTATGAGCACGAGTTTAGCAATAGCTGATGATGGTGCTATTTTGGCAGAGTTGAGAGCTAAGCCACTATTTGTTCAAAAAATATGTGAGGCTCAGAGAAATGACTGTGAGATGCAAGCTAAGAGAGCTAAGTGCAAATCAAAAAGTGATTCTAATTTTCGAGTGGACTCGAATGATTGTTTGTTATACTGTGACAGAATTTGTGTACCTATAGATGAAGAGTTGATCCGAAAGGTTGTGCATGAGGAACATAGTGGTTATTTGTCAGTGCACCCAGGCAGTACGAAAAATGTACAACGACTTGAAGAAGTTTTATTGGTGGCCAGGTATGAAAAGAGATATTTCAGAATTTGTAGCAAAGTGTCTGATTTGTCAACAAGTGAAAGTTGAGCACCAAGTGCCTTCAAGATTGCTTCAGCTAGTGTTGGTTCTCGAATGGAAGTAGGATCGGGTTACCATGGATTTTGTGACGGGGTTGCCAATGACTCCAAAAAAGAAAGATGCTATGTGGGTTGTCGTGGATAGACTAACAAAGTCGGCTCACTTTATTTTGGTACGTGTTGATTATTCACTGGATAAGTTAGCTGAGTTGTATGTTGCAGAAATAGTGAGATTGCATGGTGTGCCTATATCTATTATATCGGATAGAGATCCAAGATTTACTTTGAGATTTTGGAAGAAGTTGCAAGAGGCCATGGGTACGAGGTTGAATTTTAGTACTGCGTTCCATCTGCAAACTGATGGTCAATCTGAAAGAGTAATTTAAATTCTCGAAGATATGCTTCGATGCTGTGTGCTAGAATTCATAGGTAGTTGGGAGAGATATCTACCTTTGGTCGAATTTGCTTATAACAGCAGTTATCAATCGAGTATACAGATGGCTACGTATGAGGTCATAAGTGTCAGACTCCATTGTATTGGACCGTGATAAATTGTAAAAGTAACATATTTTAAGCCCATATTTAGCATGCTTTTGGATGAGTTAAGCCTTCAATTGTGTAATTTGGTGCTTTTAATCTTTTGTCTTCATGTTTTATACCCAGGAGAGCACCGGATGGTGAAAAGAATGAAAAACGGGCCCAAAACAGAGTAAATGGGCCATATCATGAAATCGACACGGCTTGGGCCCAAGATCACACGGCCGTGTCCCATTTAACAGGCTCGAACACGGCCTGGCCATGACTTACACGGGCATGTGCCATGGGCATGTCCCTGTCACAGGAAAGAAGAGTTTCACTCGGATTTGGATACTTAGGAGTAAAGAAACACATTCCGAAGCCTATATAAACACCCTAAGTATGACCTAAAAGGGGGGAACCCAAGGCCATAGTCAAGGGCTGTCCGGTTAGGCCAGCGAAGGTAGATTTGTGGAGAATTACTCGAAGATAGCCAATTGATCCATCTAAAAAAGCCGGAGTTATACTCAAGACGGAGGATCTCTCCTTCAATTCCTTCATAGGGTTTTAGGGATTTCTTATGCTTTGTTTTATCTTTTCTTTAGAGATGTTTTCCTTTATTGTTATGAACTAAACCCTCAGATACCTAAGAGGGATCAAACCTAAGATGAATCTTGTTATCGTTTGCTCAGCTATATGATAAATATTTGACTTGTTCTTAATTATGTGTTCTTAATTCTTGTGTTGATATTTCCGGGATATTAATTCAAGTATGATGTGCTTAGGTGGAGGAGCAGAAGTCCCTGCCTAAGAGTAGATCTAGCATAGTTAAGCGGAGTTGATCGCACGCCTAGAGATAGGGTGACGAGATTTTGCCGGATTAGGGTGAAACCTAATATGGGAGTCCATAGATCGAGTTAATGCGATTCTAGGGGTTTTAATTGGAAAGAGATTTCAATTAATCAACCTAGGATTAGACGTTAGTCGCCTCGAGAGAGGGATTAATATAACTTAGGGAATCTTACGGATTAAGTCAAGTGAATAAATTGTCTGGTTTAGAGTTAGATAACAAGTGAAGTCTAGGTGGATTCTTCCTTGGGTGTCGTTTTAATCAATTGGTTTTTCCTTAAGTTATTTTCCCAAATTCATTCTTCTTTGTCTTAGAGTCTTTAGTTTAGTAGTTAGTTAATTTTAGATTAGATAACAAATTCATTTAATTCGTAGGCAAAATAATAAAAAGAGAGTTAGTATTAGTACTTTTGGTTCCTTTGGGATTCGACATTCCGATCTTGCCTAAACTATACTACTGTTCGATAGGTGCGCTTGCCTCAAATCGTTGTCATAGTTGATTTCTAGGTTTGATCATCCTCATTTATAAATTTTAAGACTTTGACATAGCGAAAACAACGATCAAGTTTTTGGCACCGTTGCCGGGGAACTAAAATATTAAGAAAACTTGGTTTTTATTACTTTAGCCATATTTATTTTTTATTTTATTTTTGCAATTAAATTTAATTTTTATTTTTATTTTTCTAAATTTTCTTTCTTTCTTTTGTTCCTTTTAGGTACCTCTAGTTTATGACTAGAAGGAACCTGACAAGACCCCTACTCTACAACAATGATATTGAAGGCACCGTTTGCAGAAATCGTAGAGAGATAAGGCGAAGCCTAAACTACATAGACGAAGAGCAAGAAGCTGAAGTTAATACCACCGAAGAGATGGCTGAGAATAATCTGCCACCTCTAGAGATGGCCGAACATCATGGTCCACATACTATGTATGATTATGCTAAACCTAGTTTAACAAGAACTGAGTCTAGTATTGTTAGGCCTACTATTGCTGCAAATAATTTTGAACTGAAACCTAACACTATACAGATGATACAACAGTTTGTTCAGTTTGATGGTTTGCAGGATAAAAATCCTAACACACACTTAGCGAATTTTCTAGAATTCTGTGATAGCTTCAAGATAAATGGCATTTGTGATGATGTCATCCGTCTTCGGTTATTTCCCTTTTCCCTGAGAAATAAAGCTAAACAATGGTTGCATTCTCTTCCACGAGGGTCAATTACTACATGGGATCAAATGACTGAAATTTTTTTATTAAAATATTTCCCACCGGCCAAAATGGCCAAATTAAGGAATGATATCTCTTCTTTTGTGCAAATAGATTCAGAGACACTTTATGATGCCTGGGAGAGATACAAAGATTTGTTAAGGAGGTGCCCATACCACGGATTACATTTGTGGCCACAGGTCCAAACTTTTTACAATGGTGTGAACCCTTCAACAAGGTAACTAATTGATTCAGCTGCCGGCGGAACCCTGAACAACAAAACTCCTGAAGCAACTACGAGTTTATAGAAGAGATGTCATTGAATAACTATCAGTGGCAAGTTACACGGATAAGGCCAGCTAAAGCAATCGGAGTTTTCAACTTCGACGCAGTAACTGCGCTATCAAATCAAGTAGAGTTGCTATATAAAAAATTTGATAGTTTCTATGGTTCTTCGCAGGCACATCCAGTTATGTAGTGCGACGCAAGTGAAGGAGTGCTGAATCCCGAGTACCCACCCTACGGACAGGGCATGAAGAGCAAGCAAATGAACTATATGGGTAATAATTTCCAATCTAACAATAACCCTTATAGTAATACTTATAATTCAGGTTGGAAGAACCATCCCAATTTCTCATGGGGCGGTCAAAGAAATCAAAGGCAACAACCATCCCAAAACTTCCAACAACAGCCCTACCCACGGGAAAAGAAGCCAAACCTTGAAGAGGTGCTGACAAACTTCATAGCAGCCTCAGAAACACGTTTCCAAAAGATAGAAACAAAACTTGAGGCATTGACACAAGAGTTCAAGGATCAAATCAGGCAACTTACTAAGTTAATTTGTGAAACACGATCAGAAAGCTTATCGAGGGAAACAGAGTAGGTACAGGCAGTAACACTAAGAAGTGGAAGGGAATTAATCAAAATGAAAAAAGAGGCACCACATGAAACTGAGAAGGCAAAGATAACACCAACCTGTGAGGAGATCAAGCCAACAATCCCATATTCAGCAACGTTGTAGAAAGACCGCGTAGACGCACAATATGGTAAATTTCTTGAACTTTTCAAACAGTTACATATTAACTTACCTTTTGTTGAAGCTATTTCGTAGATGTCAACATATGAAAAAATTTTAAAGGAGCTTCTAACAAATAAAAGGAAGTTAGAGGAAATTTCAACAGTGGAGCTTAATGAAGAATGCTCAGCTATAATCCAAAACAAGCTGCCAACCAAATTGAAAGATCCAGGAAGTTTCACTATTCCCTGTTTAATTGGTAGTTTGAGCATAGAAAAAGCATTAGCTGATCTAGGTGCCAGTATTAATCTAAGCCTTATAAAATGTTTAAGCAACTAGGTCTCAGGGAACCAACACCCACTAGGATAAGTATTCCATTAGCTGGCCGATCTGTTAAGTATTCTAGGGGAATTGTTGAAGATGTTCTGGTAAAAGTAGAAAAATTTATATTTCCTGTTGATTTTGTTGTGCTTGACATGAATGAGGACGTAGAGGTACCTTTAATTTTGGGTCGATCCTTTCTAGCTACTGCTAGGGCTGTTACTAATGTTGGTGAAGGTAAACTGGCATTAAGGGTAAGAGATGAGGAAATTGTTTTCCAAATTTATGATGCCATGCGATATTCTAGAGAACAAGATGATTCTTATTACTTTGTTGATGCCACTGATCACATTTTTCAAGAATCTTTGTAGGAAATCATGCACAGTGACACGATGGAACTGTGTCTTTCACAAGGTGGGGGGAAAGACGACGATACCGATGAAGAGAATCCCAATGCATTATCTTCTAGATAGATGAAAATAAAGGACATCGAGATTAATGACGAACTAAAACAGAAACCCTCTATTGATGAGCTGCCCAAGCTAGAACTAAAACAATTACCAAAGCATTTAGAATATGCATTCCTGTGGGATAATTATACGTTACCAGTAATCATCTTTTCGAAACTAGAACCCAAGGAGAAAGAAGAGTTGCTAAGGGTACTAAGGAAGCACAAAAAGGCCATAGCATGGAAAATGTCAGACATTAAAGGAATAAGCCCATCATTTTGCACCCACAAAATTTTAATAGAAGATGAGTATAAACCATATGTGCAACCTCAGAGACGGTTAAACCCCAATATGAAAGAAGTTCTCAAAGCTGAGGTAATTAAACTTCTAGATGCAGGAATAATTTATCCTATTTCTGAAAGCACTTGGGTAAGTCCTGTGCAAGTAGTTCCAAAGAAAGGAGGCATGACTGTGGTAACCAATGAAAAGAATGAATTGATTCCCACAAGAACATTCATGAGTTGGAGAGTCTCAGATAGACTCATCGAAAGTCGAATGACGCCACCAGAAAAGATTACTTCCCTCTATAGATCAGATGTTTGAAAGATTGTCTAGGCATATGTACTATTGCTTCTTGGACGAACTCTCCGGTTACTTCCAAATCCCAATTGCTCCTGAAGATCAAGAGAAGAAAACATTTACATGCCCATACAAAACATTTTCTTATCATAGAATGCCTTTTGGATTATGTAATGCTCCTGCTACTTTTCAGTGTTGTATGTTGGCCATCTTTGATGAACTCGTGGAAGACATTATGGAGGTATTTATGGACGACTTCTCGGTATTCGGTAATTCTTTCCACCTTTGCCTTAAAAATTTAGAACGAGTGCTAATAAGATGTAAAGAAACGAACCTTGTCTTAAATTGGAAAAATGTCACTTTATGGTTAGAGAAGGGATTGTGTTAGGACATAAGATTTCTAGTAAAGGGATTGAGGTAGATAAAGCAAAGATTGAAACCATCGAAAAATTACCTCCCCCTAGTTCAGTTAAGGCTATTAGAAGCTTTTTAGGACATGCTGGATTCTATAGAATATTCATTAAGATTTCTCTAAAATAGCTAAGCCTTTAACAAAACTACTAGAAAAAGATGTTCCTTTCAATTTCGATTAGGAATGTTTAGACGCATTTAATATCCTCAAAGATAAACTAATAAATGCTCCGATTATAATTGCACTTGATTGGAATTTACCCTTTGAACTAATGTGTGATGCGAGTGATTTTGCAGTCGGTGCAGTTCTGGGCCAACAAAGAGACAAGCATTTTCAGCCAATTTATTATGCTAGCAGAACATTGACACCCGCACAAGAAAACTACACCACCACAGAGAAAGAATTGCTAGCTGTAGGTTTTACTTTTGACAAATTTAAGCAGTATTTAATATTATCTAAAGTTGTCATTTACTCTGACCATTCAGCTCTTCATTATCTTTTAACTAAATCTGATGCAAAACCTCGACTCATACGATGGATTTTACTCTTGCAGGAATTTGATTTGGAAATACAAGATAAGAAGGGAGCTGATAATCTTACGGAAGATCACCTCTCTAGGCTTGAGAACCCACATATGGAAGAGCTCGATGAAAGTGAGATAAACGACTCGTTTCCCGAATAAAAACTTTTTTCTATAACCAACTCTGAGGTACCATGGTTTGCAGATATTGCGAATTATATAGTTGCTAACATCTTGCCAAAAAGATTAACACATTACCAAAAGAAGCGATTCTTTGCTGATGTGAAAAACTATTTTTGGGAAGATCCCTTTCTTTTCTATATATGAGCAGATCAAGTAATTCAAAGATGCGTTACAAAGGTGGAAGCAAGTAAAATCCTATAACATTTCCATTCAGGACCTTTAGGAGGACATTACAGTGGGATTTAGACAGTACATAAAATGCTCGAATCAGGATTCTACTGGCCAACTCTTTTCAAAGATGCCAACAGGTATGCCGCTTCGTGTGATAAATGCTAGAGAATAGGTAATATCTCTAAACACGATGAAATGCCTCAGACATATATGTTATCATGTGAGATATTTGATGTATGAGGTATTGATTTTATGGGTCCGTTCCCTAGTTTATTCGGAAATAAATACATCTTAGTAGTAGTAGATTACATGTCAAAAATGGGTGGAAGCCCAAGCATTACCTACTAACGATGCTAGAGCTGTAGTAAAGTGTCTTAAGAAACTTTTCTCTCATTTTGGAACACCCAGAGCAATCATCAGCAATAGAGGCACTCACTTTTGCAATACTCAATTTGAAATAGTCTTAAGAAAATATGGAGTACACCACAGAACAGCTACCCCTTATCATCCTCAAACCAGTGGGCAACTGGAAGTGGCAAACCGAGAGCTTAAGTGAATCCTAGAAAAAGCAGTTGAATCAAATAGGAAAGATTCAGTAGTAAAAGTAGATGACGCTTTATGGGCCTACAGAACAACATTTAAACCCCCTTTAGGGACATCCCCGTACAAACTTGTTTACGGAAAGAGTTGTCATCTACCATTTGAGTTAGAGCATAAAGCCTACTGGGCTATAAAATTCTTGAATTACGATTTTAAAACTGCAGGTGAGAAGAGGATGATGAAGTTAAATGAACTAGATGAATGGTGAGTTGAGGCCTATGAGAATTAACGACTATATAAGGAGGCAACAAAAAGGTGCCATGATGCTCGTTTAAAACAATCAAAGCAATTCGAAGTAGGAGACCTAGTCCTGCTATATAATTCAAGGCTCAAACTATTTCTTGGAAAGCTGAAATCAAGGTGGTCAGGTCCATTCGTGGTAAAATCTATTTTTCCTTACGGCACAGTTGAGGTAACTCATCCAACTCAAGGAACATTCAAGGTAAATGGCCATCGACTGAAATTTTATAATGGTGAAGATTTTAAGGAATTGAGAGAGGAGCTTCAGCTCCGTGAACCTTCTTTTAGGAATGAAAACAGGGTGAGTCTAGCTTAAGACTTTAAACGAGCATTTCTTGGGAGGCAACCTAAGCACTAACTTCACTAACCCCATTAATTTTCACATTTTAATTTTATTCTCCCTCTTTAGCACCAAATCAAACTAACTAATTCAGTAAAGTGCAGGTTTCCTACCACACGGCCTTACACACGGGCGTGCCCGTGGCCATGTGGTTAATATGGGATAAAAAATGGGTGATGCGACCGTGGTCTATCCTGAGTAACTAAGCACGGGCATGAGCTACGGCCGTGCCTACAAACCGTGTGAGACACTGACTATATATACACGGGCGTGGTGACCTAAAGCACAGGCGTGGGAGAAACGAACATAATAGCACACGCCCAGGGAACACGGGCATGGGCAACATCGCAAACGCGCCCAAATTTAAAAATTGCGAAAACACGGGCTGAATAACAGACACATGGGCATGGCCTGTGCCCGTGTCTCCCTCCCTATAGAAAGATCCACACTACTGTCTTCCCCAAAATTCCCCCATTGTAAACCCTAGCCGTTTTCTCTCAAGTCCCTACCCCTACTCCGACCACCATCAACAAAAATAACCCCCATTTGACTCCCATAACCCTCTCACCTCCCTTCCAATCGAATACCCATACAAAAAAAAAATAAAGCGACGCCCCTGTTAATAGAAGTCCATGCCCGCTCAACCACCGCGGTACCCAGAGATTTTTACAGTACATGCCCGTGCTCCTCCACTACACGCCTGTGTTCCGCCCATCCATGCCCCAAACGCCACTACTAGTCACAAACTCACTATTTCTTTTCCATTTTTTTCCTTTTAACTAATTATTCATTAAGAATTGCATTTAGTTTAGTTATATTTATTATTATGAATTAAGTAATGATTAAAAAAACCTTATGATTTTATTATTTTATTATTTCGAGTACTATTACAATTACTCTAGTCGAATAGGAATTGTTAATTATGCTTACTCATACTTTGATTGCAAAATTTTATTATAAGTTTATTATGATCATTGACCAAAATATGTGATAGAAATATTACTTGAATAAATGATACTCTGAGGAAAAATGTCATCATCTCAAGGAAAGAGAAGAGCAGCCCCGAGCTCAAAAAAGTGAAAGGGACCCGGATCATCATCCGCAAGAGCATCTGCCGAAGTACGCCATCCGTTCCTCCAATTACCTCCAAGGGTCCAAGAGGACCATTATAAATTACTACGTATGTGACCCCTCAACACAGGCAGATATATCGACTAGGCCGCTTTAGAGCAGGTCCATCTTGACAGTGACATACGGGCTCTCCTAACCACTGATCCGTGGGAGCAATTCTTCAACATTATCGATCCTACATACCTAGAGCTCACTTTAGAGCTCTGCTCAACATTTTAACTTCAAACAGTGATGAGCCGCTACGATGATCCAGGCACAATACAATTTCATCTCAGCGGTACTATACGACAACTGGACGTGCCGCAGTTTGGAGCTGCTTTAGGACTTTATACGAACGACTTCATAGCAGAGAATAACCTTTCGGAGTTGCATCGCCATATACATTTTAGCCCCACCCAATGTTGGCACAAGATAGCTACCCACTACCACAATTATGACCCCAGTCGCTCAAAAGCGACGGCCCTGGCTCTGTCTTTGAGGTACGTACACACTATTTTGGCTCATACTTTGATAGGTCGACGAGAGAGCACTGGCGTCATCAATACTCATGACGTCTACTATCTATGGTACATGTCGAACGGACATATTGTCGACCTAGCATATTTTACAGCCCGAGCTATTCAACATCAGACGGAGCAGCATCGGTGAGGGATCATATCTATGAGTCCCTACATCACACGCTTGGCTCGGTAGTTCAGGATCCTTAACAGCGACGCACAAACCACTTCACTCACATTGATAGGGCATATGGCCCCACAAGGCATCAAGGCGATGCTACATATGAGGATGATTCAGCGTCGACGTGGGACCGACCTCCCCCAATACCAGCTCGCACCCCCACCAATGAGAACATCCTCGAGGACATTACTGATGATGTCCCACCATCACAGGAGGCACCACTACCAAGTCATCTCCCGTCCCATGTGGCTGCATCTTATTCAGACATATCCGAGCGCTTCACACGTTTTGAATAGCAATGCTTCTAGCGCTTCGACCATATCTACAGCACCCTCCACCTAATATGTCAACAACTTCACATCTCACCACCGCCACCACCACACGACCCAGCCGATGACGAAGACCTTTGAATCCTTTCGTTTTATTTTTTTAAAATTTATTTTTCATTTTTTCTTTATTTTTATTTCAGTTTATTTTCATATTAATTAAGACCTTTTAACTTTCGTGCTTAAATTTTTATAACAGTTTAATTACTTTATCACTGGCTATCTAACCATCGAGTATCTCTAACAACACTTATAGTTCTACCTGAACACCTAATTAATGACTTCGTAGTTTTACAAAGATTCAATCTGACACTCCAAAAACACAAAGAGGAATACATCACTAGGAGTAGTCACAACCACTTTCACCTATGCCTAACCGCATCATCACTAATCATCCTACAATTCAAGGAATCTAGAAAGCAATTCAGGAAGTGTTACTTCTCCCCTTCTATTTTGATTTTAGTTACTATATATTATCATCTATCTTTGTACATTGAGGGCAATGTACATCTTAAGTGTAGGGGGATGAATAGTTATTGTGAGAAAGTGCCTAACTTTCTGCATTATTTTCAAATCCCTGAATTATGCCTTGTCTCGAAGTAAGTTTTTCATATTATGATTAGAATGAAACTTCCTTTGATTTATGATTTTTATTGAAATGTCTTGGATTAAGTCATTGATAATTGTGCATTGATGATTAAATTTGAATGATATTAGAGAATCAAGCATGATAAGTCTATTTTTCAGAATTAAAATTTTTTAAGTTGTCTACCTGAATCTGAATGATATCTTTAAGTTTGAAATTTACGAGGTGGACATCAAATTCCAATAATTTTTGTGAGATTATTGAGCCTATTAGAGCATATATTCTTTTTCATGCTCACTTTATTGATTATGAGTGTGTCGACATTGATCTGTTATTCTAGAACTTGCATTGATTATACATGTAGAGACCACACCTATGATTTGATATACCGAGATGACAAAGGCACCTAGGTTTTAACACACTTACTCCACTAAATAGCCTACCTTCTTAATTAACCCCTAGTGAGCCCCGTTTAATCCTAACAACCCTTTTTATTGACTTACCTACTAATATTAACCCAAAACCCTTTGTATTTATTCTCACCATTCTTTTTGACTACCCTATATCGAGATTTGATTGATCGGTTGCCTTATTATTTTATTTCAGTAGTAAATTCATCATTTGATTTGTTCTTAAAAAAGAATCAAAATTAAAGTATATTCATTATTAGTTAGGTGAGCTTATGCATGTAAATTTCAAATCTTGAAGAAAAAGGTCGTATTATTAGTTTTCAATTGATGTAAAGATTAGTTCATTTTTCTAGTTAGGTAAATTGTCAGGTTAATCTCGATTCTAACCTTCTAATTCAGCCTTTATCCACACCTTTAACCCAAGCCCCGTTACAACTCTGTTAAAGACCTTTTGATTTGTGTATCATCTCATATTATAGTGGTGGAGATTTGATTTTCATGCAAGCCTATGGGATTAACTTTTCATGTTTGACGCTTGACTGCTTAATTTTGAACCTTAAAACACTTTAAGTGATTTAAGTGAATCTTTAGTGAGAATGTCAATTCTTATCGATTTTAAATCAGAGGTAATTATCATAATATGTATGAATTATCTTTGAATTATGATGAAACATTATTGATAAATATTATGAATCAAGGAAGTTCGTTT
Organism: Gossypium bickii; assembly: GCA_025503065.1. Classification (NCBI taxonomy): domain Eukaryota; kingdom Viridiplantae; phylum Streptophyta; class Magnoliopsida; order Malvales; family Malvaceae; genus Gossypium; species Gossypium bickii. The sequence continues at coordinate 77,050,792 of CP106713.1, forward strand.
TAATTGTGACTTGAGAATTTTGCTTGAGGACAAACAAAAGCTTAAGTGTGGGGGTATTTGATAAACCGTAAAAGTAACATATTTTAAGCCCACATTTAGCAAGCTTTTGGATGATTTAAGCCTTGAATCGTGTAATTTGGTGCTCTTAGTCCTTTGTTTTCATGTTTTATACCCAGAAGAGCACCGGATGAGGAAAAGAATGGAAAACGGGCCCAAAACAGAGTAAATGGGCCATATCACGAAATCCACACAGCCTGGGCCCAAGATCATACGGTCGTGCCCCATTTAATAGGCTCGGACACGGCTTGGCCACGACTTACACCGACGTGTGCCATGGGCATGTCCCTATCGCAGGAAAGAAGAGTTTCACTCGGATTTGGATACTTAGGAGCAAAGAAACGCATTCCGAAGCCTATATAAACACCCTAAGTGTGACCTAAAATGGGGGAACCCAAGGCCTTAGTCAAGGGTTGTCCGGTTAGGCCGGAGAAGGTAGATTTGTGGAGAATCACTAGAACATAACCAGTTGATCCATCTCAAAAAGCCGGAGTTATAGTCAAGACGAAGGATCTCTTCTTCAATTCCTTTAGGGGGTGTTAGGGATTTCTTATGTTTTGTTTTATCTTTTCTTTTGAGATGTTTTCCTTTATTCTTATGAACTAATCCTTCAGATACCTGAGGGGGATGAAACCTAAGATGAATCTTGTTATGGTTTGTTGAACTATATGATAAATATTTGAGTTGTTCTTAATTATGTGTTCTCAATTCTTGTGTTGATATTTCCGAGATATTAATTCAAGTATGATGTGCTTAGGTGGAGGAGAAAAAGTCTCTGCCTAAGAGTAGATCTAGCATAGTTAAGCGAAGTTGATCGCATGCCTAGAGATAGGGTGACGAGATTTTGTCGGATTAGGGTCAAACCTAATATGGGAGTCCATAGATCGAGTTAATGTGATTCTAGGGGTTTTAATTAGAAAGAGATTTCAATTAATCAAACTAGGGTTAGATGTTAGTCGCCTCGAGAGAGGGATTAGTATAACTTAGGGAATCTTACGGATCAAGTCAAGTGAATAAATCGTCTGGTTCAGAGTTAGATAACAAGTGAAGTCTAGGTGGATTCTTCCTTGGGTGTCGTTTTATCAATTGGTTTTTCCTCAAGTTAATTTCCCAAATTCATTCTTCTTTGTCTTAGAGTCTTTAGTTTAGTAGTTAGTTAATTTTAGATTAGATAACAAATTCATTTAATTCTTAGGCTAAATAATAAAAAGAGAGTTAGTATTAGTACTTTTGGTTCCTTTGGGATTCGACATTCTGGTCTTGCCTAAACTATACTACTATTCGATAGGTGCGCTTGCCTCAAATTGTTGTCATAGTTGGTTTCAAGGTTCGATCACTCTCATTTATAAATTTTAAGACTTTGACATCACGAAAATAATGATCAGACCGAGCTTAGTGAAAAGCGGATCCATGCAGTTGATCTGGTAAAAGAGACCAAGGAGAAAGTGAGAGTAATCCATAATAGTCTGGAAGCTACTTTGGATCGATAGAAGTCGTACATAGTAAGTTGAGTCCAAGATTTATAGGGCCGTATGAAATTACAGACAGAGTTGGGCCAGTAACTTACTGGTTGGCTTTGTCGGTAGAGTTGGAAAAGATTCATAATGTATTCCATGTATCAGTGTTGTGACGGTATCACTCCGATCCTTCACATGTGATTCCTTCAACGGAAATTAAATTAAGACCAGATATGTCTTATGAAGAGGAGCCAATTAAGATCTTGGCTCGAGAGGTGAAACAATTGAGAAATAAGAGCATAGAACTAGTGAAAGTGTTCTGACAGAAACACGGTGTGGAAGAGGCTACATGGGAAACGGAAGAATCTATGAAAGAGCAACATCCAAACCTCTATACTGGTAAGATTTCGGCAGCAAAATCTCTAAAGGGGGGAGAGTTGTAACATCCCGGTTTAGGGCTTAGTTAGAATAGTGGTGCGAGACCACAAATCCGAGGGTTATGAATGATTTTTTGAGGTTTATGCCATGTATGCATGCTAGTGTGAAAGTTTCATAAAGTAATTTTGTAAAATTGCAGCTGAATTGTTCAAAAGGACTAAATTGCAAAAGTTGCAAAATATGAGATTCTAGAAGCTATTTGTGTGAAATGGCTTTACAATATATATTACAGGTCCTTAAATAGTAACTTTTTCAATTTCTAATTTTTAGACAAAAATGGGCATGAGTGGGTTAAAATTTGAAAGTTTAACAAAGGGGCATTTTGGTCATTTGACAAATAAGTGATTAAATGGGGGAAAAGATGACAAAATTTCATTCATCTTCTTCTCCAAGCTACCGAAAATTTCAAGAAGCCATAGTTAGGGTTCTTCAATTGTTCAAGCTTACTAGTAAGTGCATGCTAGCCCCGTATTTGATATTCTTCGTATTTTTGAAGTCCTTGTATCATGAGTAAGCTATTTTTAGCTATATGTTGAGCTAGGATTGATGTTCAAAAATGTACCCATGTATGACATGCACGTATTTTGATGTTTAATGGAATATTATGAAAGCTTGATGTAGTAGAAACATCTTTTGCTAAGTGAATTCCATGAAAAATGCATGTAGGGACTTATTTGTAAAAGTCTTGAGATTGGTCATACATGAGTGATTTAGTGAGAATTAATGATTGCTTTAGTTGAGTAAATAAATCAGCTAAGCATGAAATGCTAGAAAGTTGAATGAAAATCACTTTGCGAGCCTTGGGGCAAAAGTGTAATTATGAGAAAGATTAGGGGCAAAAGAGTAATTTTGCCAAAGTATGAGATAAGTGTCAATTTAGTCAATGTGTGTATTGAATAAGCTGATTTATTCATTATAGATCAAGAAAAACAAAGTCCAGATCTAACCCGAGGCAAGAGCAAGGTTGTGGACTAAATTGCACGTTTCTATACTTTTGAGTATCGAGGTAAGTCTATGCATAAACAATGCATTCATACTTACAAATTGTTAATGCTAGCTAGTGTGTAGCATGATTGAGAATGATTGAGAACCTATGTGGGATGAATGTGGTAGAATTTGTGAATGGATGTATGGTTAAGTAAGTAGATATGTGAATGTGTAGTGATAATGCTAAATGGTGGGCTAAGTACGATACCATCCTAATGCATATTGACGATGAGCTGGCTATGTGCGATGCTATCGTTAGGTATATCGTCTAGTGGGCTATGTGCGAAACCACTATGAATACATTTGTGGTAGGCTAAGTGCGATACTACCTTATTAATTGATTGTGGTGGGCTAAGTGCGAAACCACCGAGAAATTAGCTATATGGTTGTATAAAGAATTAATTAGCTGTGTGGATGAATTATTGAGAAATGATGTTGTGTTGTATATTGTCTAAATGTGATATTGAAATGCAGGGGTGCATTTCAATGGTTATGAGTATGTGACTCATGATGTGTTGGAAATGTGGTAAGGGGTAGAAAGAGTAAGCATAGTTGTACATTATTTGTTAGTATAATGCTAATTATTGTTTAGCTTATACTATGACGCTTAATTGTTTATGTGCAAACTTACTAAGCTCAAAGCTTACTCCCTTTCTTTTCCCTTGTCTTATAAAGTAAAAGTGTTGAATCGAGATACGAGGATCAATCGAAAGATCGTCTACATTATCTGCACACTCTGGTACATGAGACTCAATGTTTTGTATATGGCATGTATAGAGGCTAGTCGAGTTAGTGAATTTTGTTGTGAATGGCTAAGATATGTTGGCCTTTAGATGGATAGTCTATTTTGTATATTTCCATAGTAGTTGGCTACCTTATTTTATGAAAAGATTGTAGTTATCTATGTGAGATTGCACTTCAATTTGAGTTGATTATGGATGTGTTGAATGAATGCATATTGTATATGCTAGAGGGGTGAAAGGAACTTAGCACATAGCTTTGTTTTTGTCCATGTGGATAGACACACGAGCGTGTGTCTAGGACATGTGTGACACGCGGTCAGCCCATGGGCGTGTGACTTGGCCGTGTGTCCCCTACCTATTGAAATTTTAGGTCAGAAAAAACCACAGATTAGCCACATGGGCGTGTGCATAGGCTGTGTGAGTTTAGTCAGTGTTGGCCACGGGCTAGCCACACTGGCATGTGACTAGGCTTTGAGGCCGTGTGTATGTGGCCAGTATTCACCATGGTTGTGGAGCATGGGCGTGTGGGTCTATGCACGGACGTGTCTCTTCTTGCACGGGCATGTTAACCCTGTTCAAAAGAGAAAACTTATAAGATTGGAAAAAGTTTCAAAATAGTCTCGAGAGCCCTCGTGTGTATGAGTGAGGGCTCGTAAGTTGAGAATAAGGTTGTTGAGATGGCTAGAGAGAGTAGTCAAGATGAGCCTAAGTGGCGATCATGAGGATTTCATTCGGTAATGCCTCGGGCCCGGTTCTGGCATAGAACCCGGGTAAGGGGTGTTACAAAAGTTCCGACTAACAAGCGGATATCTTCATTAAGGCCATCATTGAACCTCTTACACATTCTTGCTTCAGACGATACACATTCTCGGGCATACTGACTTAGCCTCATGAACTCTCGTTTGTGACCCTGCTTCAATTCCAGGAATTCTTTTCGTTTCTAGTCAATGAATCTCTGACTAATATATTTCTTCCAGAATTCAATCTGAAAGAAATCCCAGGTGACGAACTCTTTCGGAACAACAGAAATTAAAGTTTTCCACCACTGATAAGCCGTGTCTCGTAACAATGATACAACACATTTAATGCTTTCTTCCAGAGTCAAAGACATCTCATCAAATTCCCAGATAGTATTTTCTAACCAAAACTCGGCTCTTTCAGCACCATCATCACTAGTAGCCCGGAACTCTTCAGCCCCATACTTGCGGATTTTGTCAACTGGAGGCTTATTCAACATATTCAGATTCATAGTCGAAGGCATAGCAGATGTCTGAGGGAGATTAGGTGGGGGCAGAGCTTGTGAAACAGCCGGATTATTTCTAACAAACTGAGTGAACCACTCACTAATCATGTGGAAGAAAGCTTGTTTAGCTTCTCCCTCTTAACCGCTCGTAGCCGGTCTCGAATCAGATGGCACTGTCCCTTGTGCGGGAGCAGGCGCATTGCTTTCTACATCATCAGCTACGGCTCTTTCAGGATCCATTACTATACAAAAATCACATTTTACACGTTAGGATTAATCACACTATCACAATTCAGATATATGACATGTATAGCTAGACTCTTACACGCTACTTTAGTCTGAGAATCAGCTAAACCGTAGCTCTGATACGAATCAAATGTAACACCTCTAACCCGTAATCGTCACCAGATTAGGGTTACAAGGGGTTACTGAACAAACAAAATCTTATACGGACATTTCATATTATTAAACATTAAATACAATCTAAGTGTCCCTTTTATAGGTCAGCGAGACCTTTACCATGCTTTAGAGTAGGGCCGGGACTAAACTGAACGCGTAGAGAAAATCTAGGAAATTTAAAACTTTTTTAGAAACTGTCATGGTCACACGCCCATGTGACCAAGCCGTGTGTCTCCCACGGCTACTAGACACAATCGTGTGTCCTAGCCGTGCTAAAATAGGGCATGTATACTAAGTTATCCACACGGCCACCAGACATGCTCGTGTGCCATGGCCGTGTGATCTTAGGCTAGCTACTGACTTAACCACTCGGCTACCAAGCACGCCCGTGTACCATGGTCGTGTAAGGTAGGCTAGCTACTGACTTATCCATATGGATACCAGACACGCCCGTGTACCACAGCCGTGTAGGCATAACAGGCCGTTTACAAGGCCAAAATGCCACCCATATTAGGGTCAAACCTACAAGCATTATACCAACTCAATCATGTACAATTGACAACAAAAAAAAAATCCAAATAATCAACAAGTTTTCATATTCTATTTCATTTCCATTCATGCCAATTTGCATTATTAAAACACATACATATATTCAAGCATGATACATCTACATTTACCTTTCTTGTAACCACTTCTTTGATCATTCAAACATATTCATTATACATTCATATGCTTACCATAGTCTTGACCATTTCATTAACTATCAAGCCATACCAAATTAAGCATCATATATCATAATCACTCATGCATATCATTAACATTTATCTAGCCACATCTCATGGCTATTTTTATACATTTCAAACTTAACCCAAAATGACTAGCCTATACATGCCATATGTAGCTATATACATATTTCAAAAATACCAAAATAAGTTTGAGTAGTGTGATGACGATCCCCGACGGTCCTCAAGCCTTTAGTAGCTTTGACGATCTATAAAATAGAGCAAACACACACACAGAGAAAGCTTTCAAAAGCTTAGTAAGTCATATACAAATATACTTAATATAAATTGCACATAGCCATATTAATACAATGACAATAATGGTTCTCATAGCATTACATCACATATAGTATTTGGCTCATTTACTTAGCCATATCTTACCACATTCCTCAACTCAAATATCACATAACATATAGATCATTTAAAGATATCTTCACATCTCATTCCATCATTTCATTGCTCATATTTATCTTAGTAAGGACATATAAGCACTTACCTTTTATACACACTTCGTGTACCTATCAAACGTACTTGAAATGGATATACAAATTTTATAGTCGTTTGTATCTTGGATTTGCCCGTTGAACCGTTTAAAATCTAATAAGATACGCAATGTGTTCAGAATATTCGTACAATGCTGACATCCCAGACGTGGTCTTACATGTAATCAGATATCGATGCCACTGTCCCAGATAGGGTCTTATACGAATTAATAGATGCCAACGTCCCAAACGTGGTCTTACACGAAATCTCATATCGATTCCACCGTCCCAGACGTGGTTTTACATGATTTCACATAACAGACGTCTATGTCAAGACATAGCTAACCTCATCTATTCCTAGGTTCGTACGGGATTTCTCGGATGTTAACACTACGTTGATTCTATCTTGGAATTCATGTATACAACATTTCATATACATTCATCATTATCTATAGTCATATGAACATACATAATTCAATACAAATACGTTTATTTGTATATAGACTTACCTCAGATTCAGATATTCGATCGAACACGGTTATTCAACTACTTTCGCTTTCCCGCGATCTAAGCCTATTTTCTTCGGTTCTTGATCTAAATATATTCAAATTTAACTCATTTACTCACTAACACATTCAATTCAATCCAAAAACACACATTTAGGGTTATTTGCATGTAACATCCTGGAATTAGGGGCTTGGTATTGTTGTATGTGCTGGGTGTTGGCATGTTTTATTTGTTGTTTCTATGTGTTTAGGGGTCCCAAGAAGGCTTGGGGTTAAGCCTGAGTCTTGGTAAAATTTTACTTTTAGGAACTTTAGGGGAAAGCTAGCTGTGGCAGGACTTAATGGCATTTTCTTGTCTTTTGTAACACAAAAGGTGATGTGGTGGAGTGGCAAGTGATGCCACTTAGTGAGCAAGGAGGGTGGCGTCAACAAGGGGGTAGCAGAAGGAAGGAGTTCAAGTCACGTTGGCAGCACTTGGAAGTCTCTTTTTCTGTCAGGAAGCTAAGGAGGTGGCTTCCAATGCGACTCTTCAGGGTGGTTGGTGGAAGGAGTCAAGTGTTTGAAATGAGTGGCTAGGAGGTGATGGTGGAGATTTGAATTGGTCAACCGTTTCAAATGGGTGAATGGGAGTAAAAGTAGGAGATGATCAAGAGAGAGGTGGCTTGTTGAGTAGTTGGCCAAATTTTTAGATAGTGTTAGGGGGAAATTCGGTCATATGGGGTCTTTTGGAAGGGTAGGCATTTGGTTTTGGTGGAGGGGTTAGGTGTCAAAAGTTTTGTGTGTGATTAGCAAATTTGGCTGTTGAGAGTTTCTCTTTTCAGCATTTGGGTGTGCTTTTCTTTTCAAACCATTTTCTTTCTATGTTGGCCAAATTCTCTTAAAGCTCTCATTCTCTTTTTCGTTTCTTTTCTCATCTACTCAAAGCCGTAGCACCCCTTTTGTTTCTTTCTCCATTGTCGAAACCTAGTGCTTCATATTCTTATCACCATTTGTCACAGGTTCTAATCCTTCAAAGCAGAAACATTTATTTGCTTCTCTTCTCTCTTTTTCTTACTCTATATTTCCTCTATTTGTTCTTCATAACTGAAACCCATCTCTCAGTTCTTCTCTTTGAGATTGCTTTTACTTATCATTTTAGCCGAATCTCCTTTGTATGTTCATTTCCCTTATTCGATTCTTGTTTCAGTGGATTACCGTCACTCATCTTCCTAACTCTCTCAAATTGGGTTCTTTTTCTGTTTAGCGGTAAGCATTTTTCTTCTCTCTTGATTCATTCTTTTCCCTTATTGGTTGTCAAACCAAAGGGGTTAACCTGGTGTTTTGGGTGCTTTCGCCGAATGTAGGAGGGGCTTCACTTTCGTACTCTTTTCTGCATTTGGCTAACGGTTAGAAGATTATAGGTAAGTGATGGATGGCCAAATGGGTGGTAAGGATTCATGCGGTTGTGTTAGGCCGAAAGGTCACTTCTTGTTTGGAGAATTGATTCTAAGTTGGCATTTTGTAGGGACTCCAACGATTCCTTAATCCAAGTCTATTAGCTTCTGGCTTCTGTCGATCTAGGTAAGAACTTTTTCGTTCGAATATCTAGTTTCACTTTCATCTTATTCAATGTCTTAACCTGGTCTTCTGACCAAGATCTTTTTCATGGAATCGATTACAAGCCAAGCAAATGAGGGGGTTGGACTCGTAGTCCCTACCCTTAAGTTTAAAAAACGTGCGGTGTCAGTCGTTCGAGACTTTCCACCAGGTTGTAGGCCGGCTTCGAAATGGGATAGGCAGATTATAGTGATCCCTGTGAGTGAGAGTGTTAACGAGATCGATAGTGTAGTTCTTCGTGTTTACAAGTGTGTAAATTTCACACTCTGCTATTAGTTTGTGTTATTAACTATATAGGTTGAAAAGCTGAAGTGACTGGAAAGAAAGTCGCAATACCATTGTAGGTAGGGCTGGGGATACCAGGCAAGTGACCTTAACGTTCCTTTTTGAGTATATAGATGTATGCTGTAATCTGTTACTTTACTTGATAGCATGTTGCATTGATTTGATATATATGTTATGCATGGATTGGATTATGATGCGAATGGGGAAGTGTTATTAAGACTGTCACCAGTGGTTTGGTACCACAGTAGGTTGGCCCCACGTATTTGATTCAGTGACAAAGTCCCAGTGGTTTGGTACCACGGTGGTTAGATGTAACAGTCCGAATTTGACCCTAATTGGAACAGTGGTTTTGGGACCACGAATCCGAGTTAGAAAAATATTTTATATTATTTTTCGTGTTAATTATATATGTTTAAGCATGTGTTAAAATTTCGTAGGCAAACTTGTTCGTTTGTGTGTCCGATTTATGAAAAAGGACTAAATCGCATAAGTGGTAAAATAGCCAACTATTAAATTTAGTGGTTAAATTGAATTGTCTCCTTATTGATGAGGATTTAAATAGTAAATTGACCCTTTTTGGCAAGATAAGGGACGGCATTATGCTTTTATAAAGCAATTGCATGCCTATTTTATTTTAATGAAAATATTGCATGCTTAGTTTATTTTAATGAAAATATTGCATGCCAAGTTTATTTTAATGTTATAATTTATTAACTAGATGGCATGTGCTTATATTATATAGCTTTGATATTAATTATAAAGGTTAAAGTAATAATAATATGTTAGTGGAATGTAAAAAATATGTATGGATATTATTAAAGAAAGAAAAGATGTTTTATTTCATCTCTTTCTTCTCCATCTTCTTCACCGAATTCACAAAGAAAGAAGGAAGCTAAAACTTGCATTTTCATTCGGTCATTTCATGTACTATTGAGGTGAGTAATTGAGCTTGATTTTTGTAAATTTTTGCATCTTTGAGTTAGTTATATTGAGTACTATCAAACCCATGTGGAAATTTTAGAGTTTGAAGCATGTTCTAAGTTCGGCCATGGATGAAAGTTTAATGTTTTTTGTTGATTAATGGTGAAATAATAATGTTAGGTGATAGATTAGTGAGTTTTGTCTTAACATTTTTGATGAAATTGAGTATTATGGATTAAATTTAAAAAAATTTTGAGGGACTAAAATGCAAAACAAATGAAATGTATGAGCTTGTATTAGGACTATGAAAATTTGGCCCTAAAGAAGTGTAGCCAAATTTTGAGTATTTGGTGTTCTGGTGCAATAGGGACTAAACTGTAAAAATTTTAAATGTCAGGGGTAAAATTGTAATTTGCCCGATTATGTGTTTTTGGACTAAATTGAATGAAAATATGTTGAATGAGCTTAATTTGAAATTATTTAGATCAAGAACAAAAAGAATCGGGATTGGATCGGGGAAAGGAGAAGTTAATTAAATAGTGGGGAAACGAAGTCCGTCGATATTCGATGTAAGTTTTTAAGCAATCATATTGCATAGAATTTATCTATATTGATGTATATAATTTTAATGGAAATATATGTACCATTATGTTGATAAGCCGAATGTGTGGTATACTTATTTGATAATGATATATCCAATTATGATATTGATTGGAAAATGAGTGGAACTGAATGTGAGGTATAAATATATGTAAATGATACACTCGACTATGTTATAAATCATGTAATGAACATTGTACTATATATGTACCTATGTGGTTGAGGTTTAAGCTTTATGAATGTATATATATGAATGTGAATAAGTAGCAAGCTTGAGATATGCACTAAATGTGCAAATTTGTAACACCGAGCACTAAGTGTGCGAAATCGGTCATTTGGCACTAAGTGTGCGAATTTTATTATACCGAGCACTAAGTGTGCGAAATCGGTTGGTATGCACTAAGTGGGCAAATTAAATGTCTGAGTACTATGTGTGCGAAATAAGCTAATAAGCACTAAGTGTGATATCAATTGTAATCTCAAAGATTGAATTCAGTCAGTTGATACTATGATATCTTATCATTCGAAATCTAGTATATATGTTAAAGGGTGGCTTAGATGGATCGTTATTTTAAAGGTATAATTTAATATGATTAAGTTTAGTTCGATTGAGATATGATGTTTGAGAAATTCGTACAAAGATTATGAAGTATATAAAAGTTTCGATATATGAATTGGTTGCAAAATAGCTTTCTAAATATGATATTCAGGCTTTGAGCCTAGCAAGCCTCGTGCTGGTGAAAGTATTCGGGCTTTAAGCCTAGCAGGCTTTGTGTTGGTGGATAATATCGGGCTTTAAGCCTAGCAAGCTTTGTGTCGGTGAAAGATATCGGGCTTTATGCCTCGCAGGCTTTATGCCTGTGAATTAATATAAATATATGCTTAAATAGATTTTTGATGATGTGGAACTTAAATTCGGTAAATGAGCTCGATGTTCAGGTATGTGTAAGTCTATTGGTTATTGGAGATAAGGTAAATTAGTAAATTGATATTTGTTACTAGTTATATGTGATACAATTGGAGAATGTATGTGAATTATATGGATTGAAAGGTAAGAAAGAAAATTTAGTAGTTAATATGTATATACTTGAACAAATGTATATGCATTGGTTTTGAGATGAGAAAGTGAATTATAGATCGTTGTGAAATCTATTATTGAATGTGTGAGTGTTTGGCCTTAAGGCTATGAAAGGTGAAAGTTTATGAATGATGATAAATTATGAGTAAGTGAATTAGATATAAATTATGAGATGGAATATATGCATGATTATGATATCTCCATGAATGAATTGGTGACTGACTGTGTATTTGAGTTAAATGATTCAGGTACGTATGAGGTTTAATTGTTAAATGAAAAATAAGGTAAGTGAAGTTACTTAACGGGGAACATGGATTATATGAGAAAAGTGATTGTATATGTGTATGTGATTAACTAAATTTGGCCTTTTTGAATTGAATTATATATGTTTCTATGGTGAATTATTTGCTTATGGCTTACTAAGCTTTCAAAGCTTACTTTGTGTAATTTTCCTATGTTTATAGAGTTTCGAAGACTTGCTCGGGTTGGAAGTCGAAGGAGACCTCATCACACTATCCAATTTTTGTTTCGGTAAATAAATGCTTGGAGATTTAGTTACGTGGCATGTATAGTCTAGTTTTGATAATGCTAGTTTTGAAGTTGAATATATTTGTATAAGTCATGCGAAAATGGCTTGTTCATCTTGTTAAATCTTGGAATTTATATTTTGGCTTGATGATCATGTTTGGTTGTGGTTTTGGTTGATTTGGTTTTGGGTATATATAAGTATGGTTATTGTATAGAGTTTAAATGAAATAGAGTAAAGAAGTTATAAACTAGTTAACCATAATTTACAATGAAACAGTTTTTGGTTAACAGCAATGACGTGATTTTTTAAAAATCACCAAAAATAGGAGAAATGGAATTAGAAAGTGAATGAGATATAGAATTAAAGCTTATTGTGTCTATTTTTATTTGAAAGAAATAGAGTAGGTAAAAAAAAATTTATATTATGAGATATTTAAATTTTAGTGAGACTAGTTCTGAATGACTTCGTGATTCCCTATTCTGTCCTGGAAATATTATAGTAAGAAGATATATGAGTCTAGTTTCAAGTAAAATTTACAGATCTAAATTTCGAGTTTTGTAACTCAAGTTATAGTCAATTTAGTCAACATGATGCAGATGGATAGTCTCAATTTTTATGCCCCGAATTAGTAGTTAAGTTTAGTAATACCTGCGCGCTCGACTCCTAAACGCGCTCTCGGGTAAGGGTGTTACATTTGTTTATATTAGAGCTACGGTTTAGTCGATTCTAGGACTAACGTAGCGTGTGTGAGTCTAGCTATACATGCCATATTTAACCCGCGATAGTGTGATATCTCCCGACTCTGACGAAAATTGTTTTAATTAGACAGATTTGCTTTCCAACCGAGCTAAATTCCGATAGTATGGAATGTATACTCAAATGTTTGAGTGAAAATATATTGGTGATGAGTTGACAATCGTATAGGTATGAATCAAAGTGTATGACATTTTTTTTATTGATAAATGTTATAATTATAGAGCATATGAGTTATGATAATTGAGTTATGATGCTATATGAGAATTTCGATTGTGAATTAGTGATTTGAGTTGGCTTATGAACTTGTGAATTAGTGATTTGAGTTGGCTTATGAACTATGTGTTAAGAACAAAAGTGATTATAAGCAAATGTTTATTAAATGTTTTGAGAATGTGAAATTAGAAATAAACTGGTTATTTGTGATAGTATGTGTTATGTGCATTTATGTGCGAGTTAAATTTGAGGTTTTACTACCCTCACCCCTTTATCAGTAAAATGTTACAATGAAATCTATAAGATTTTGGGTTGAATAAGCTCACGAGTGTGGATTTACAGAGATCCGTGTTTGAAAGATTACTAATGTAGTCAGAAAAGAGAACAAATCAGTAAATGAAGACAATACTAAAATGGGATATTGGATAGTTCTGAAGACTATTCAGATTATGCAAGGTCACTATTATAGAAGAAGTTAACTCCGATTAAATGACCTATTCAGGTATGTTATTTAAAGAAAGTATTAACTGAAAGCTTTTCTGAATTGATTTCTGTTAGTGAAGGGATAATGTGAAAATTTCTAATGATAGAATTAGACAGATGAATAATGATTGAACTGTATTAATGGTTGAATGCAATGGTTATAATTGGGTAGTTACTATGATTCCTTTTGGGCATTCTATGTGTATATTTTTCCTCAGAAGTATATGTGACTGTTTAATTTCAAAAAGCAAGTCTTATCGTATGAGAACAATAGCTAAACATATTAATAGACGAAAGCATCATTGATCTGTTTGGGTTATGGTCGACATTGTTATGTCTTTCTCCAATAATTTATTCCATTATGTGGGTATAAAAGTCGAAGGTAAAATCTGTATGAAGTTAATATTCTGTTTCTACTGGTTATTATTCTATTAAATATACGTGAAGATTACAATGCTTCTGTTACTGAGGATTTCAGTATTTATGAATGACATTGTTCTTCCCGGACATTTTCTGGGATAGCATCAGAATTGATATCATTCTATTTATACGGGTTGTAATTTTCAGATATCCTCTATAGCTCCACATGTTGAAATTTCACTATTTTAGTTTTCTTATGATTCCATGTGACTGTGTACAAGAGATCTCTATATGACAGAGATGACTATGTTTATTATGATTATAACTTCTGGCTTGAAATGTGAGACTACAGTGGTACCGTCCTCAGAGTTATAAAAGTTGTGTCTCTACAATGGTTGCTACTAAAATCATATTTGATTCTTTTTTTTTTTTTGTTCAAATGCTTCCTTAACAGCCAGGATAATATTTATTATAAGCTTGAGACATCGTTCCTAGTAAGACCCAATGATTTCTATTTGGTTAAGATGATTTTAGTAGAATTCAAAGTTTCGATGATTAGTATATGAGACAACTTCATTATAAACTCTTTTCCAGTTCTCGTGAAGGTTCGACATTGATAAAAGTGAAAATGACAGAAGATCAAGATAAATCTGTATAATGATATGTCTGGGGTTATCCTTTTAACGAGAAGAAAAGATTTCTTCGAAAAGACCAATTAAGTGGTTTAGTAAGATTTGAATTATTTGATTGAAAAGTTAATTGGTTTATATGTGTTTGAATCTATCTATGATATGGAAATAAATTTTGAACGTACATGTATGAATTGAAGGATAGTATGGAAGAAGAATTTGTATTCTTGAAGATTTAATACAGTCATAAGCAGTCTCAGCTAGAGATGATGTACAGCGAAAGTCAGATCATAATTTCAATTGTGAGATTAAAGAGATTTGAAATCTGAAGCTATGTGTGAATTTGAAATGTATTGTGTGGAAGCAAATCCTTAATCTACCTTCTAGGAAGATTTTCGGGGACGAAAATCTCTAAGGGGGGGAGAGTTGTAACAGTCCGAATTTGACCCTAATCGGAACAGTGGTTTCGAGACCACGAATTCGAGTTAGAAAAATATTTTTATATTATTTTTCGTGTTAATTATATATGTTTTAGCATGTGTTAAAATTTCGTAGGCAAACTTGTTCGTTTGTGTGTTCGATTTATGAAAAAGGACTAAATCACATAAGTGGTAAAATAGCCAACTATTAAATTTAGTGGTTAAATTGAATTGTCTCCTTATTGATGAGGATTTAAATAGTAAATTGACCCTTTTTGGCAAGATAAGGGACGGCATTATGCTTTTATAAAGCAATTGCATGCCTATTTTATTTTAATGAAAATATTGCATGCTTAGTTTATTTTAATGAAAATATTGCATGCCAAGTTTATTTTAATGTTATAATTTATTAACTAGATGGCATGTGCTTATATTATATAGCTTTGATATTAATTATAAAGGTTAAAGTAATAATAATATGTTAGTGGAATGTAAAAAATATGTATGGATATTATTAAAGAAAGAAAAGATGTTTTATTTCATCTCTTTCTTCTCCATCTTCTTCACCGAATTCACAAAGAAAGAAGGAAGCTAAAACTTGCATTTTCATTCGGTCATTTCATGTACTATTGAGGTGAGTAATTGAGCTTGATTTTTGTAAATTTTTGCATCTTTGAGTTAGTTATATTGAGTACTATCAAACCCATGTGCAAAACAAATGAAATGTATGAGCTTGTATTAGGACTATGAAAATTCGGCCCTAAAGAGGTGTAGCCAAATTTTGAGTATTTGGTGTTCTGGTGCAATAGGGACTAAATTGTAAAAATTTTAAATGTCAGGGGTAAAATTGTAATTTGCCCGATTATGTGTTTTTGGACTAAATTGAATGAAAATATGTTGAATGAGCTTAATTTGAAATTATTTAGATCAAGAACAAAAAGAATCGGGATTGGATCGGGGAAAGGAGAAGTTAATTGAATAGTCGGGAAACGAAGTCCGTCGATATTCGAGGTAAGTTTTTAAGCAATCATATTGCATAGAATTTATCTATATTGATGTATATAATTTTAATGGAAATATATGTACCATTATGTTGATCAGCCGAATGTGTGGTATACTTATTTGATAATGATATATCCAATTATGATATTGATTGGAAAATGAGTGGAACTGAATGTGTAACACCCCAAACCCGGTCAATACGCCATGACCGAATCTGGCATGCCACAGAGGAAAACATTTTGAAGAAAATCGAATCAACGATTAAATTTTAGTGAAAAACTCTTTGTTGTTCTATGTTTGTAGAAATCAAGTGTATAATAAGTTAGAAACTGATAATTTACTTTGAAATTCCGTAAATAAATTTTTAAAACATTGTTGTAAATCCATGGATTAGAAAACGTTTTATAATTTAAAAGAAACCAAAGCGAATAGTTTGAAAACTGTTTCTAATTGAAATTTGGGAACTTGAGTTTTGGAAAATAGTTTGAGTTATCGAAGACACTTAGGTTGTTAAATGTTATCAAATGATTTATATTACCCGATGGTAACGTTTTAAAAACCATTATGTTTTGTAGTTTAGAAAACTTTGCACTCATATTATTTAATTAACCATGTAGTTTATTAAGCCATGATTAAAACAAGTCCAAAGCATATAAATAATCCAAAAACATAATTTGAAACGCCTTATTACAAATCCAAAAAAAGATGAAAAACCAAATTTAAATAAAATATAATACCCAAACCAAAATCCGTGTAAATCAAATTTTATTGCATGGCCTCCTCGAGTCCATCCGGCTCCTCACCCGCGATTCACGAATCACCTGAAAAGATAAGGGAGAAGGTGAGTCACCAAGACTCAGTGCATAAATCCTTCCCCGGTTGATGCAACAAACTTACACAATTTATAACCAAGCAATATATATACAATGCACCCAACCTAGCCAACCATAACTCCTTTTCTACCCCGTGTGGTACCAAACCACTGGTGGTGCCAAACCACTAGTGACCCAAAGTCACGATATCCAATAATGTGGTGCCAAACCACTGGTGACCCAAAGTCACGAATAATCAAGTTGTGGGGCCAACCCACGGTGATACTAAGGCACTGGGACGAGTCGCTATGAGGTGCCAAACCTCTGGTGTCCCAAAGACACGAAATATGTGGTACCAAACCACTGGTGACCCAAAGTCACGAATAATAAAGTTGTGGGGCCAACCCACGTGTGATACCAAATCACTGGCGACGATCCCATATCTCAAAAGTGGGGTCAACCCACGGTGGTGTTAATCCACAGGGACAAGTCGCTATGAGGTGCCAAACCTCTGGTGTCCCAAAGACACAAATGTGATACCAAATCACTGGAGGTGCCAAACCTGTGGTGTCCAAAGACACGGATATCAAATTCTTCCCCCTCCACTCATGTTCCCAAACCAATGTATTAATAGTATAAAACATGCCATCATACTTTGATATGATCATATAACATATTTAAATCGTAGATCATGATATCAATCAATCATATATTAACATCATATCGAAACGGACTTACCCGAATCCTTGCACATACCCTTCAAGGTATCAAATCAAGATCTCATAGTATTTCACTTTAATAAAACGATTAGTATATATATATATACATATCACCAAATTATAAAGTGTGTAAGATACACACCTATCACTAACGCAAGTACTAAAATCCGAAGACCCGACCTACCGCACTAGATCACCTTATCCTACAATCGGCCAATATTTAGATTATAAACAAAGGCCATTCGGCCATACCACTAAATCCCAATGAGTTATCACTTGAAAAACCAAGTCTTACCTAAAAGCTTACCCAAATGATTAACAAAGAAACGAGGCTTAGATTGATTGCTTCCAACGTTCCGAGGAGCCTAAAAGAAATCGATTTCTAAGAATGATTAGAACCTTGCAACAATTGCCCAAAATTCGGCCTTTGTCCACAAGAGGAACAACATAGAAACGAGAAAAAGAATAAGGAAAAACGGCCATAACACTTACCTATCTTCAAAAACCGATTGATGAAAACCAAAAGAAGTCCTATCTTTGATGATATTCGGCCAAGACAAATCAAAAGGATATGAGAAGTTTTGGCTATGGTTTTGAAAGAAGAAAACAATTGATATTCGGCTAACAAGAGATGAAGAACTAGTATGGCAAAGAAAAATGAAAAGGGAAGAAGGATGATTCGGCTTTAGCAACCAATGAAAGAAAAATCAAGAGAAATGAGGGAGAAGAGATTCGGCCAAGAAGAAAGTGAAAAGGAAATATGGTTTTGAGAAATTGCCAAAAGAAAGAAAAGAAAGAGATGATAGAAGAAAGGTTCGGCCAAGTACCTATTTTTTCGAAAAGAAAAGTGCACAAAAATGCAAAATGTGGTTTTGGTTTCAAAAGGAAAAATGAGAGAAAGAAAATAGTATTTGGTTCAAACACAAATGAGAGCTAATTCAAAAGCAAAATTGCACAAAATGCCAAAGGTATATTCGGCCAAAGAAGGAATTTTTGGAGAGGAAGAGAAAAATGCCAAATGAGGCATCAAAATGCTAAAGTTGACCAACTATTCCCCCCCAAACTTCCTATCAACATTCGGCCACCCCCCTAGCCACACATGCCGTCCACATTCATGCACTAATGGCCATAGGAGAGTTTCCAAAACAACTCCCTTAAGCCAAGCCTTATGTCCCCCCATCCTTCCATAAACCTTAAGATTCTTTTCCCAATGTACAAACTTTCCTAAACCAATATTCAACTTGCCAAAAATTAAAAGTCCAACCTTCCATAATAAAAGCTTGACCGTCCATTAATTCTAGGATACATATAAACAAAAATAAAGTCTTCAAAATGTTAACCATGTTACTCGAACCTCTACCCTCAAGCAACCCTTCATGCATCATAACCACCTTGCCACTAACTCTTCTTGTGCTAGAATTTAACACTTAACTTGACTTAAGTGTCAAGTTCACTTAATCCACTTCACTAAATTTTTAATACTAAAAATTATTCTAGCTTAGCTAATTATTCCAAGCCTTCACACAAATATACTAAGCACACAATAAACATCCTATCCGAGCTAACACAAGTAACAAAAAGATACTCTAATTTTTAGGATATTACAATTCTACCCCCTTAAAAAAATTTCGTCCTCGAAATTACCTGATCAAAAGAGTTGAGGGTACTGCTGCCTCATCGCATCCTCTGGTTCCCACGTAGCTTCTTCTATGCCATGGTTCCACCATAAAACCTTTACTAATGGAACTGATTTCTTGCGCAAAACTTTCACGTCTCGGTCTAAAATCTGCACTGGTTCTTCTTCCACTGTTAGATCTGGACTCACCTCAATTTCCTTTACTGCCACGACATACGATGGATCAGAACGATAGCGTCTAAGCATGGAGACATGAAACGCATCGTGAATCTGACTCAGTTCTGATGGTAACTCGAGCTGATAGGCTACTGGTCCCACTCGTCTCAACACTTTATACGGCCCAATAAACCTTGGACTTAACTTGCCTTTTCTCCCAAATCTCAACACTTTCTTCCATGGCGAGACCTTCAGAAAAACTTTGTCACCCACGACAAACTCTATATCCCTCCTCTTGAGATCGGCATATGACTTACGCCTATCTCAAGCTTCTTTCGCATTTGCAGCCACAATCATCTTAACCTTATCCTCGCCTCTGCGCAACCAACTCTGGTCCTAACATCTGACGCTCACCCAACTCTGTCCAGCAAGTAAGTGTGTGACACCTCCTACCATACAACGCCTCATATGGTGCCATCTTAATGCTTGCCTGTTAACTATTGTTGTATGCAAACTCAGCTAATGGCAAAAACTCTTCTCAGCTGCCTCTGAAGTCCAAAACACATCCTCTCAACATATCCTCTAAAATTTGAATAACTCTTTCTGACTGCCCGTCAGACTGTGGATGAAATGCGGTACTGAAATCCAACCGCGTACCCAAACCTGTTGTAACGCTCTCCAAAACCTCGACGTAAATCTTGGATCCCTATCCGAGATGATCGACAATGGCACACCGTGCAACCTCACTATCTCCAGTACATACAACTTAGCTAACCTCTTCAGTGAGTAATCCACCCTTACCGGAATGAAATGAGCTGACTTATTCAGATGATCCACAATCACCCAAACTAAATCCTTCTTACTAGGCGTAAGAGGTAATCCACTGACAAAGTCCATAGTGATCCTTTCCCACTTCCACTATGGAATCTTCACCGGCTGAAGTAACCTAAACGGTAACTGATGTTCAGCCTTGACTTGCTGACACGTCAGACATTTGCCCACAAACTCAGTTACCTCCCGCTTCAGACCGGGCCACCAAAACTGCTCTCTTAAATCCCAATACATCTTGCTACCTCCAGGATGCATAGCATATGGGCTACTATGTGCATCCCAAAGAATCCTTTGCCTCAACTCAACATCCTTCGGCATACAAGCTCTCCCTTTAAAACACAAGACTCCATCACTGGTCAAACTATAATCCTCTAAACCTCCATTCTGAACCCGCAACCTCCAATCATTCAAACCATCATCTTTTAACTGTTTCTCCTTGATCTGCTCTAATCAAGTCGGATTGACTTGCAATTCAGCCAAAAGACTCCCATCATCATATAAGCTAAGACGAGCAAACATTAATCTTAAGTCGATATCTGACTTACGGCTCAACGCAGCGCGCCACCACCACGTTAGCCTTGCCCGATAATACTCAATCGAATAAATCGTAGTCCTTTAACAACTCAATCCATCGACGCTGCCTCAAGTTCAAATCCTTCTGAGTCAAAAGATACTTAAGACTCTTGTGATCCGTGTAAACTATCGACTTCTCTCCATACAAATAGTGTCTCCATATCCTCAGAGCAAAAACCACTACAGCTAATTCCAAGTCATGCGTTGGATAATTAACTTTATGTGGTCTCAACTATCGAGATGCATAAGCCACTACCTTCCCTTCTTGCATCAAAGACACATCCCAAACCAAGATGTGATGCATCACAATGGCTGTGAATTCCTTGCCTGCCTCAGGTTGAACCAAAACTGGAGCTTCAGTCAGAATCTTCTTCAACTTGTCGAAACTTTCTTGCTGCTTCTTGGTCCACACAAATGGAACTCCTTTCCTCAATAACTTTGTCATAGGTGCGGCGATCAAAGAAAATCCTTCTACAAATCTTCGGTAATACCACGCGGACCTAGAAAACTTGAATCTCACCCACCACGACTTAGGCGGCTTCCAATCCAACATCGCCTCAATCTTCCGAGGATCCACTCTAATCCTCACGGTGATACCACGTGACCCAAGAAAGTCACCTCCCTAAGCCAGAACTCGCATTTACTAAATTTGGCATAAAGCTGCTTTTCCCTCAGAATCCGTAACACTACACGCAGATGCGCCTCATGCTCCTCCTTTGACTTTGAGTATACCAAAATATCGTCTATAAATACCACAACAAACTGATCCAAAAACTGCTGGAATACCCGATTCAGCATTCCTATGAATGCTGCCGGTGCGTTAGTCAACCCAAACGGCATCACCAGAAATTCCTAGTGCCCATACTGAGTACGAAATGTCGTCTTATGAATATCAGCCTCTTTCATCTTTAGCTGATCAAACAAGTCATCTACCCTCAGCAAAGGATACTTGTTTTTGATCGTTAGCTTATTCAACTGGCGGTAGTCTATACACATCCGCATTGTACCATCCTTCTTCTTGACAAAAAGTACTGGCGCTCCCCATGGCGAAACACTTGGTCGGATAAAACTTCGATGCAACAACTCCTGAATCTGAGCCTTCAATTCCACTAATTCCTTCGGTGCCATCCTATACGGAGCAATAGACACTGGCGCAGTTTCGGGTAACAGATCTATACCAAATTCAACTTCACGATCTAGAGGCAGTCCCGGAAGTTCTTCTTGAAATACGTCTGCATATTCCTTTACCGTTCGAACAATCCCTACAGTAGACTCCTTAGCCTCCAACGCACGTACATGGACCATAAATGCCTCACAGCCCTTCCTGATCAACTTCATAGCTTTCAACGCAGATACCACGTTGGATAGATAATCTCTTCTATTACCTATCATGACCACTTCTTCACCATCAGCTGTCTTCAAAACCATGTGCTTAGCAGCGCAATCCAAACTTGCTTGGTACTTGACCAACCAGTCCATCCCAAGAATCAGATCAAACTCCCCAAATGGCAGTTCCATCAGATCAGCTACGAACACTACCCCTTGGAGTTCTAAGGGTACATCTCTATACAGCTTATTTACTTCTATAGAGTGACCTAGAGGGCTAAATACTGTCATCTCCCGAAAAGTAGGCTCGGAGTCTAAGTTCATAATCTCTACAATGCTACTAGCAACATACGAATGTGTCGAACCCACATCTCTCAAAGCAGTATATGGTACACCAAAGATTAAAAATGTACTTGTTATGACATCCGGTGCGTCGCCCTCCTCTCGACGCCTCGCTGCATACACCAAACCAGGCTGTCTTGCCTCAGTGTTGCCAGCGCCTCTGCCAGATGCTCCGCGGCCTCGACCAGAACCATTACCTCCTCTACCATTACCACGACCTCTCTACGGTGGCGGTCCCTCCTTTCTGAACTGAGCACGACCTTGACCTTCAGACTGGTTCCTGGCTAGCTTACGTGGACAGTCTCTCACACGATGATCCAGCGAGCCACACTCGGAACATCCTTTCCCTCCGGTCCAACATTCGCCCCAATGAGATTTTCCACATCGATTACATCATGCCGGTCCACGATTAGCGATGAATGAGCCTCCCATCGATTTGGCCCACTCTGAGCCCTCTTCTGAGAATTACCGGCTGACCCGGATGATCCATAACCTCTCTTATGCTTATTCCGGTCGTAACTCTGTCTTCCAGATTCCTTTATTCCTTTGGCTATCTTAGCCTTTTCAACTAAAGTAGCAAACTCTCACTCCTGATGTGGAGCAATTAGCAATCTCAACTCGTCCCTTAAACCGTCCTCGAACCGGACACATCGCTCATGCTCCGAAGCCACGATACCTCCAGCATACCGACTCAATCTTAAAAATTCCGCCTCATATTCTGATACGGACTTATTACCCTGGACCAAACTCAGAAATGCCTTACACTGCACATCAATGTAATTAGATCCAACATATTTCCGCTATACGCTGCCTTGAAATAATCCCAAGTGAGATCCTCCGCTGTAACACTATTCCGTACCGTGAACCACCACTGATATGACTCATCCCGAAGAAGCGACACAATCCTTTTCAGCTTGTCCTCAGCATTCAGATCCAAGTCATCCATGATTTGCTCCGTCGCCTCTAGCCAATATTCAGCTGCACTAGGAGCTACACCTGAAACACCTCGAAATACCTCCGCTCCATTAGATCGGAGTCGCTCGGGTACAGATTTTTGAGCTCCCGCGCCTCCACCTAATCCAGCTACCCTCTCAAGGACTCGCAGCACCGCCTAAGACACTGCATCATCCCCCGTTTGATCATGATGCTCAACTCCAACCGCTGGTGGTGGGGGTGGTGGTACCTCATTTTCGGATCCTTGACCAGACCTCACTGGTTCAGACACAGCCATCCTACCATGACCGCGTCCACGAGTAATACGACCTCGACCTCGAGTACTCATGTCTAAAATCTCGACTTATCTGATTTAAAAGTGTTATGCATGAGTCATTATTCCACTTTCTTTAAAACAAAGTTTTATGAATAATTTTAATAAGAGATTGTTTCGCGAGTACATCCAACCTATAGTTTTGGGTCTCTAGAGTAGTTCCTATTACTATACAGTCATACCATCATATCATCAAAATCAATAATTTGAAGTACTTACCCGGGCGGATCGGTGCCGGAGACTCGATGCCATGCTTTTCCAACCATATAATTTTAAACAATAACATTTTAAAACTATACTTTAAATCATTTTGGGCCTCGGGCCCACAGCCGAGCTTTTGAACTTAGCTCTGATACCAATTAGTAACACCCCAAACCCGATCAATACGCCATCACCGAATCTGGCATGCCACAGAGGAAAACGTTTTGAAGAAAATCGAATTAACGATTAAATTTTAGTGAAAAACTCTTTGTTGTTCTATGTTTGTAGAAATCAAGTGTATAATAAGTTAAAAACTGATAATTTACTTTGAAATTCCGTAAATAAATCTTTAAAACATAGTTGTAAATCCATGGATTAGAAAACCTTTTATAATTTAAAAGAAACCAAAGCGAATAGTTTGAAAACTGTTTCTAATTGAAATTTGGGAACTTGAGTTTTGGAAAATAGTATGAGTTATCGAAAACACTTAGGTTGTTAAATATAATCAAATGATTTATATTACCCGATGGTAACATTTTAAAAACCATTACGTTTTGTAGTTTAGAAAACTTTGCGCTCATATTATTTAATTAACCATGTAGTTTATTAAGCCATGATTAAAACAAGTCCAAAGCATATAAATAATCCAAAAACATAATTTGAAAGGCCTTATTACAAATCCAAATAAAGATGAAAAACCAAATTTAAATAAAATATAATACCCAAACCAAAATCTGTGTAAATCGAATTTTATTGCATGGCCTCCTCGAGTCCATCTGGCTCCTCATCCGCGATTTACGAATCACCTGAAAAGATAAGGGAGAAGGTGAGTCACCAAGACTCAGTGCATAAATCCTTCCCCAGTTGATGCAACAAACTTACACAATTTATAACCAAGCAATATATATATATACAATGCACCCAACCTAGCCATCCATAACTCCTTTTCTACCCCGTGTGGTACCAAACCACTGGTGGTGCCAAACCACTGGTGACCTAAAGTCACGATATCCAATAATGTGGTGCCAAACCACTGGTGACCCAAAGTCACGAATAATCAAGTTGTGGGGCCAACCCACGTGTGATACCAAATCACTGGCGACGATCCCAATATATCAAAAGTGGGGCCAACCCACAGTGGTACTAAGCCACTAGGACGAGTCGCTATGAGGTGCCAAACCTCTGGTGTCCCAAAGACACGAAATATGTGGTACCAAACCACTAGTGACCCAAAGTCACGAATAATAAAGTTGTGGGCCCAACCCACGTGTGATACCAAATCACTGGCGACGATCCCATATCTCAAAAGTGGGGCCAACCCACAGTGGTGTTAATCTACAGGGACAAGTCGCTATGAGGTGCCAAACCTCTGGTGTCCCAAAGACACAAATGTGATACCAAATCACTGGAGGTGCCAAACCTCTGGTGTCCAAAGACACGGATATCAAATTCTTCCCCCTCCACTCATGTTCCCAAACCAATGTATTAATAGTATAAAACATGCCGTCATACTTTGATATGATCATATAACATATTTAAATCGTAGATCATGATATCAATCAATCATATATTAACATCATATCGAAACGGACTTACCCGAATCCTTGCACATACCCTTCAAGGTATCAAATCAAGATCTCATAGTATTTCACTTTAATAAAATGATTAGTATATATATATATATACATATCACCAAATTATAAAGTGTGTAAGATACACACCTGTCACTAACGCAAGTACTAAAATCTGAAGACCCGATCTAACGCACTAGATCACCTTATCCTACAATCGGCCAATATTTAGATTATAAACAAAGGCCATTCGGCCATACCACTAAATCCCAATGAGTTATCACTTGAAAAACCAAGTCTTACCTAAAAGCTTACCTAAAATGATTGACAAAGAAACGAGGCTTAGATTGATTGCTTCTGTAACACCCTAAAATTCAAGTATCGAGTTATTGCATGTTTTGGTGCTAAGTTTATAAAGGAAAATTTTCTTATTTCTTTTCGTGCTTATCATAGTCCTGAAGAAGAATTAGAAATATTCGGGTATGGAATAATTTTTTTTAGTTTGAGAATTTATTGAAGTGGAGCAAGTAGCATTGACACTTAAGTTAATTAAAGTGTTAAAGTGTAGCATAAGATGAGTAATGGCAAGGTGGTGTTGGCGCATGAGTTAGTGCATGAGGGGAGTGGTTCGAATCCCTTAAATAGCATTTGGACAACTTTTATTTTGCTCTTCTATGGTAAGTGCCGGCCAAGCTTATTTATGGTAAGTGTTGACTTTGTTATTTTTGGTTAGTATATCAAAAGAATAAGGTAAGAGTGAATTTATGGTAGGGAATCAAGAAAAATATGGAAAGATATGGAGACATAGGGCAAGTATCAAGGAAAGTGTTTTGGAAATAAATTCATGGTCATTTGACCAAT
Organism: Gossypium bickii; assembly: GCA_025503065.1. Lineage (NCBI taxonomy): Eukaryota > Viridiplantae > Streptophyta > Magnoliopsida > Malvales > Malvaceae > Gossypium > Gossypium bickii. The sequence goes on from CP106713.1 coordinate 77,077,052, forward strand.
GAATTTGGACGGCAATATGGCTTGGGGGGAGGTTGGCCGAATTTTTGCTTGTAGCTTGGTAAGGTTTAGGAGTTGCTTTTGGTCATTTTTAGTTTTTGTGCAAAGTTTTGCAACTTCTCTCTCAACCTCTTTTCCTTTGGCCGAATTTGATCCTTGGTAAGCCTTGATTATTTTGACCAATTGGTCATATTTGCTTTTCACTTTAGTGTTCAATTTTGTGCCTTTCTCATAGTGCCGATTCTACCAACACAAAAAGGCCATTCTTTTTCTTTTCTTCTCCTCATTGTCGAATATACATCTATCCCAAAACTCATCTCTTTCTTTCTTTCTTTCTCTTTTATTCTCTTTGAAAATTTAAACAATATCATCAACCCTTCTCTCATCTCTTATTTCTTTTCACTCATATTTTCTCCATTAATTCTCTCATGGCCGAATGCTAGTGTGCCCATAGCCGAATTTATTTTCTTTCCTTTGGTCATATAGCCGAATCCTCTATCATTCACAAACATCATTCTCAATCTTTTCTTTCAATCATGGACAATAGTGCAATAACGGAAGATCGAAAATCAAGTGTTCGTGAGGAACATAGAACGTTGGAATCGATTTAAAGTGTTAAGGGAACGTTTGGTTGATTCTCTCATTGTGGTTCAAGGACATTTGTGGTAAGGAAACCTAATCCTTAAAAGCCCTTAATCATATTTTTGATAAAATATTAGATTGGATTAATGTTCTTTTGTCATTGAAGACAATCAAAATAGGGAAGAAAAGGGCGATGTTTAGTGTTCAAAAGAAGGGAGGTTCCGTTATTCCCCCTAAGTATAAACAAAGGGCTATTTCGGGAATCCGAGATTTTCCATCGGGTTGTGGACGTTCATCCGGGAAAAATCAATTGTTTGAAGTAGTTCGTACTCCCAAACCATTATTCGTTCGTGGATTTGCATCGGTTAACGAACCATCAATCGGGGAGAAACCGCAAATAGAAGTAGTTCAAAAATCCGAGGGTAAAAGTTTATACTGTTATTTCTAAGATCGATCTTGTTAATAAATTATAGTGTTTTAATTTATCGTGATATGTATAGGTGTTGACGAGCGGGAAAGTCTAGTTCTCACTATAACCAGGTGTGTAACTTCACACTTATCTTTCGGGTTAGATACTAAACCGTAAGTATAGTGATAAATCGTAGAAATGGCAAAATCAAAAATTTTGTCATATTAACACTTTTGTGTAAATGCTTGAAAACGGTAAAAACCGAGAAATTTACGAAAAATTGCTAGATCGATAATTTGGATCATAAAACTGCTAGATCGATATTTTTAAATGGGCCAAAAAAAATATTCTAGTTCGATAAATGGACCAAAAATATTCTAGTTCGATAAATGGGCCAAAAATATTCTAGTTCGATAAATGGGCCAAAGATCTCTAGATTGCTAAATGGGCTAGATACTATATTGTTAATAGGCCCAAATGAAAAGTTAAATTATAGACTTATCTATAATATGGATTACTTGATAAATCATGTTATGATTAAAGCTTGTTATTCATACATAGTTGCATGGGATGGGATTTGATGAAGAGAAGAAAGGCACGTGGCCACGTATCTAGTTCGGTGGAGTGCACTTACAAATTTGGCTTAATGCCTCTAGTTCGGTGACTATGTCACAATCTAGTTCGGTAGTGCACTACAACAATATTAAAAAGGCTTAATGCCTATGATTGGTGTGTTTGGCGGGGTGGGTTGACTTGATCCCCACAGGTGTGTTGGTTGGTACGGGGGTGTTAGCAGATGGAAATTAGGCTTGGTTTGGGAAATTCATTTTTACATGCATTTTATTTTATTTTATTTTATGCTATTCTATATTGTTAAATTTGTAATTGGGCTCAAGCCCAAATTAATGCCTTGATGGTCTGGCCCAACAACGGTGGTAAGTGGGTTACACACTGAGTTCTTTGTGACTCACTCCGTTTTATTGTCCATTTCAGGTAATGGAAATTGATGTGGACGTGGGCCGGAAATGACTTGGTGGAGGCCATACTACAAGCATGGGTTTTATAAACTATGAACTTTATTTAAGTTACTTATTTTAATTACTATTTTGGGTATGATGTAATAAGGCCTTTATTTATGTTTTATGGATTTTTATGTGTGGATGGATTTAAATTTTGTTTTAAGACTCTTAATATGGGCTTATGTTAAATCTATAATGTTTTCTTAAAAACATTGTGTTTTATAACAATTTGGACATTTTAAATTATTTTTTTAAATTCTTTCGAATGGTTTTAAAAACTACTTAAAGTTTTTGACAATTATGATAAGATTTCAAACAAGTATTTTATTAATTCTCCAATTTTAAATTATTGTTCTTAATTTTTATTAATCTTTATTTTCAAAAGGTTTTGTATTACTGTTTTACTTAAATTATTAGAGAATTGAATAGATGTTCGATCGGTGTGACAAACCAAATCTCGTCTTAACGCATAGACCTGGTTTGGGGTGTTACAGCTTCCAACGTTCTGAGGAGCCTAAAAGAAATCGGTTTCTAAGAATGATTAGAACCTTGCAACAATTGCCCAAAATTCGTCTTTTGTCCACAAGAGGAACAACATAGAAACGAGAAAAAGAATAAAGAAAAACGACCATAACACTTACCTATCTTCAAAAACCGATTGAAGAAAACCAAAAGAAGTCCTACCCTTGATGATATTCGGCCAAGACAAATCAAAAGGATATGAGAAGTTTTGGCTATGGTTTTGAAAGAAGAAAACAATTGTTATTCGGCTAACAAGAGATGAAGAACTAGTATGGCAAAGAAAAATGAAAAGGGAAGAAGGATGATTCGGTTTTAGCAACCAATGAAAGAAAAATCAAGAGAAATGGGGGAGAAAGAGATTCGGCCAAGAAGAAAGTGAAAAGGAAATGTGGTTTTGAGAAATTGCCAAAAGAAAGAAAAGAAAGAGATGATAGAAGAAAGGTTCGGCCAAGTACCTATTTTGCCGAAAAGAAAAGTGCACAAAAATGCAAAATGTGGTTTCGGTTTCAAAAGGAAAAATGAGAGAAAGAAAATAGTATTTGGTTCAAACACAAATGAGAGCTAATTCAAAAGAAAAATTGCACAAAATGCCAAAGGTACATTTGGCCAAAGAAGGAGTTTTTGGAGAGGAAGAGAAAAATGCCAAATGATGCATCAAAATGCTAAAGTTGACCAACTATTCCCCCCCAAACTTCCTATCAACATTCGGCCACCCCCTATCCACACATGCCATCCACATTCATGCACTAATGGCCATAGGAGAGTTTCCAAAACAACTCCCTTAAGCCAAGCCTTATGTCCCCCCATCCTTCCATAAACCTTAAGATTCTTTTCCCAAAGTACAAACTTTCCTAAACCAATATTCAACTTGCCAAAAATTAAAAGTCCAACCTTCCATAATAAAAGCTTGACCGTCCATTAATGCTAGGATACACATAAACAAAAATAAAGTCTTCAAAATGTTAACCATGTTACTCGAACCTCTACCCTCAAGCAACCCTTCATGCATCATAACCACCTTGCCACTAACTCCTCTTGTGCTAGAATTTAACACTTAACTTGACTTAAGTGTCAAGTTCTGTAACATCCCAAAAATGGGGTTATTTGAAATTTAGTTATTTTTTTCCTGTAAGAACTGCTATGGTATTATTTATGGAATAATAGAGCTTAATTTAAGGCTTTGAGTTGGCTCGGTTTAATGGAAAAATTCAGTTTTTAACTTAAAAGGTAGGGAGCCTTAGCAGAAGGGTGTTAAAAGAATAAATGAGGGTAATTTGACACTAAAAAGCCCTTGGTAAAGTGGCAAAAAGAAGCCACTTAAGAGCTTGAGTTGACGCCATCAAGGGAGCAAGGGGAGCCTTGGTTCGAGTCGCTGAAATTCCCTCTTTTTGCACATTTATGGGACGGCACATAGGGAGAGTTTTTCTCTCTTCAAATTCATTTTTATTTTATTATTAGGGGATAATATGAGCTTTTAAAAAGGATTATATTATAAGGATAATCAAGGATTTTATTAAAAAGGGATATTATTTGAATATTAAGGATATTAGTTGATTAAATAGATTATTATTTTGATTATTATGGAAGGATTCAAATTATTTGAAATGAGTGGTCAAGAGGATTTCTAGGTGTTGGCCGAATTGAACTCCTTGGTAGGAGTGGTGTGGACGGCAAGGCTAGGGGAGAGGGTGCCGAATGCCTATAAAAGGTTCAACCTGGTCACCTTGGTTGCTTTTTGTCATTTTGCTAAGTGCCGAAATTCTCTTCAAAGCATTCTTCCATCTTTTATTTTGCTCCTTTGGCAATAGCCGAATTCCCTCTCTACTTCTTTTTGCCGAAACCCCACATTCAAATTCCCTTTTCTTTATTTCTTTGTTAACCGAACCTCCACTCCTTGTTGCCGAAACTCCAACACCCTTTTCTCCTCATTATTTTCCTCTTGCCCGAATATTCAAGCAAGGGTAATCTTCTCTAAAACTCATCTCCAATCGATTCATAAGGTAGGTAGGTATGGCCGAATGCCATCTTTCTTCTCCTCTGTGTTTTTGTCGATTTCTATTAGGGGGGAATAAGTGCCGATTTCGGCAATGGTAATCAGGATTTCTAAATGCTTTCGGGAATTGATCTCTGCTAGGTACCCCAAGATTGTGAAGCAGTTGACCCAAGCCCTAATCTCTAGCAATCGGTTTTGGTAGTAAAGTGGTAAGAGTAATCTCTTTAATTTGACATTCAAGGCTATTAGTCTTATTTACTAATCGGTGGTAATTGATTAAGCGATTCGGAAATTGGGTATGCGTGGTTGGTAACCGAAGGAATAAAGGTAAGGATTCGGGTTCAAGCAATAACCCTAAAAGGATTATTTGGTTTGGCCGAATGGCCCATATCACTAACACTATTTTGGCCGAATATAGGGGCTAGTGGATCTAAGGTGGCCGACTTCTTCATTCGGGATTTAGATTATTCGTGGGTGACAGGTGTGTACATACACACCATATGATATATTAACTGTGCTTAATATTGTGAATGCTCATTTATATTTATGTAGCATTGGAATTAATACCAACTCGGTATAAGTGGCGACTCAGGTAAGTACCTGTTATTATGAATTTGCTATTTGATGCTTTTGGTAAGCATGATGTATTGACACATGAAATTTAAGAATGTGATGGCATGAAACATATATGTGTTTATCTCATTTGTGGGATTGATGAGTGGAGGGGCGGTGTAATCGTCGTGCCGAGCGGGCACCAGATGTTTTAGTAACACACTCGTGACTACGGTCACGAGAGGTTTGGTACCTCCAGGAGGTTTGGCACCTCGATGGCGACTTATCCTCTGTGGTTAATACCACCGTGGGTTGGCCCCACTTGAGATATGGGATCGTCGCGGTGATTTGGTATCACACGATGGGTTGGCCCCATCACCCGATTTGTGTCTACTGGACACCGATGCTTTGGTAGCACATCGTGACTATATGTCACCAAAGTGGTTTGGCACCACCAGGTGGTTTGGTACCACAACGGGGTAGACAGTGGCGTATGGTCGGCTAGGTTGGGATATATGATGTTTTGCCTGTTAATCTGTTATATGATGTGTATGAACATGTTTAGAACCGGGGAAGGGTTACATCATCGAGTCTTGGTGACTCACCTTCTCCTTTACATTTTTCGGTGACACGTAGATCGCGGATGTGGGCCGGGTGGACTCGAGGTGGCCATGCGATGGATTAAAATTTTATGAACTTGATTTTAAGTTTTGATATTTTAATTCCTGGTTTATATTTTATTTGGATTGTAATAAGGCCTCCCGACACTTTACTTTTATTATTTTGCATATGTTGAATATTTGTTTTAAACTTGTTGGTATTATTAATTAAAAATCACATGTTTTCCAAGTTAAATCAAAATTGTTTTTAACGGGCCATCGGGCCCACTTATAAATTTATACTAACTTGACCCAAATAATATTTTCCAAAATATTGTTGATATGGGTTTTATACACCTCAAAGGTTTCAACCAAAAATAAGTATCTTTTACTAAAACATCAAATTTTCCAAACTTTTCCAAATATTTTCTAAGTAGCAAACCAGATTCGGCCAAAGCGTTTGGGCCGGGTTTGGGTTGTTACAAAATTGGTATCAGAGCCCACTTCAAAGCTCGGCTGTGGGGGCCCAAGGCCCAAAAATGTTTTGGTAGGCCTTATGGAATGGTTTTTGGTTTTTGAACAGCATGGCCCGAGTCTCCGGCACCGATCCGCCCAGGTAAGTACTTCTGAACCTCTTGGTGAATTATATTCTGTAGAAGGGTAGGAAGTATGGAACATAGATAGACTTATAGGACTTGAACCCTAGGATTAGATTACTCAAACACATGAACCAAACATAAGACATTAAAGAACTTAACCCACCTATGACTTAGTCAGTGAGCTAGGGTGTGGTAACCCCTGTACGCATGTCGAGGATTGGATCCGGAAGAGCACAGTATTTAAGCGATCAGTGTGACTCACCTCCTCTTCGCGGTATCCTGCAGTGCGTAGCCGGTTCACCCTAACTCGGAGAGGGCTCGGTGGTGTGGCAACCTCTGCAATGCGCATGTCTAGAAAGGTTCGGTGAGAGCTTGGTATTTAAGCGGTCCGCGTGACCCACCTCCTCTTCACTCGAATCCTGCCTGGTGCGTAGCTTTGGTTCACCCTGACCAAGAGACCGAGGGCTCGGTCATAGGCTAAACCTAATGACTAAAACCCGAAAAAGGGAATCAGCCATGTTTTCGAAACAGAACGAAACAACAACAACTCAAATGTTTTCAAAACTCTTGCAACAACTCTTTCAAATCAGAAAACCTCATATTTACAATGTTTTCCTAGAAAAATTCAAATTTTTGGAAAATTACAAAAATGCCCTTAGGGGTAAAATTATTAAAACGCCCCTGACTCATAAAATATCAACTCAATGGTTTCTGCCCAAAATTTCAATGACTTTACAAATATTCACAAACCCTGCTTTGCAAAATATCAATCAAATATTTTGGTTTCCGGAAAATTACCAAAACACCCTCAATTTGTGAAAATTACCAAAATGACCCTGATCTTTGAAAATCGTTACAAACATCACCATTTGAAAAAGGGGAAAACTTTCAAAAAGGACCCTCAAAGTTTTACAACTGTCGAAAATATCCCTGATTTATCAAAATGACAAAATTGCCCCTGATTGACAAAATTACCAAAATACCCCTGGTTTCAAAACGATTACAATTTTACAAATTTTCATAAATATCCTCCAGTTTTGGGGAATTTCAAAATGACATGTTTTATTAAAGTTTTAAAATTCCTTTTATTTACGAAAATACCCCTGTAGGGAAAATGACGAAAATACCCCTGGGTTAGAAATGGGCAGAAATGTCCGAAGAGTGAATAGGTATGGAAAGTATTAAGGAATGGATGCATGAACTCTTTTGTGTGAACTAGGATAGAAGACTGAAACCTTGTTTGCTCGAAGGAACCCCTAACTAAATTCTGTTCATAAAATTTCTTCGTGAATAAGAAAGTGAAACAAATGCTAACACATAAAATTCTCTTAATCGAGTTAAGCGCAGAGATAGAATGAGTTCTAGAGACGTGGACGTCGTGGGCGCGGTAGGGGTAGGATGACGATGTCCGAACCCGTCAGTCAGTCAAGGTCAAGGTTCGAAGCAGGTACCACCGCCACCACCACCTCCTACTTTCGTGGCCGGGAGCGGACCGGGCCGGTGGTGAGGCCGTGTCGCAAGTCGTTTCTGCGAGTTTTGGAGATGGTGGCCGGGCCGTGGAATTTGGGAGCTCGGAGTCCGCTCCCGGCGAATTCGGTCCTAACGGGGCCGAGGTATTCCGTGGTGTCTCGGGAGTGGCACCCAGTCTTGCAGAATATTGGCCGAATCTACGGAAAGGGTCATGGATGATCTCGACTGATCAAGAGGAGAAGTTGAAAGGGGCGGTGTCGCTTCTAAAGGATGAAGCGTACCGGTGGTGGTGATCGTCCGGATGGAGCCGCGGTGATGATCTCACGTGGGACTACTTTAAAACGGCCTTTCGTAAAGAAGTATGTGGGCACTAGTTACACCGATGCTCAAAGGGAAAGCCTTCCTAGGTCTAGTGCAAGGAACTAAGTCGGTGGCCGAGTATGAGGCGGAGTTTTGAGGTGAGTAGGTATGCCGAGAGGAATTGTAGCCACCGAACATGAAGCGCCGTGTCCGCTTTGAGGATCGGGCTCAAAGATGATCTGAGATTACTAATTGCCCCGCAGAGTTCGTGAGTTCTCATCTCTTGTGGAGAAGGCCAAGGTGGCCGAAGGGTTAAGGAGGTCAGAAGGGCAAAACTATAGTAAGAACAACCGAGAAAAGAGGATTTGGGTCACCGGATCGGGTAGCACTAATGCTCGAGCGGGCTAGGCGAGTGGGCCGAATCAGGGTGGAAAGCCCACGGCTACTAATCAAAGGCCGACTCAGTGCAACCGCTGTGGAAAAACCCATTGGGGAGGTTGTTGGACCGGTAACAAAGGTTGTTTTGAGTGTGGGTCCTTGGAGCATCGGGTAAGGGACTCGTCCTCAAAAGGCGGTAGGGATCGACCGGAAAGGTCGAAATCGCGCTCAGGCGCGAAAATGTTGGACCACCACGGAGGGTCGGGGGTAATGGCGAGAGAAACAATGGTTCCAACCGAGGTCGTGGAATTCGTGCGAGAGGTTCGGGTAACACGAGGCTAGGCGGCTGGCTTAGTCTATCAAATGAGGCGTCGCGAGGAAGGAGACGCACCCTGACGGACGTCATAACCGATCGTTTCTAATATTTGGTTTACCCTATGTTGCATTAATTGATGTGGGTTCGACGCACTCATACATTGCAGTAGTGTGGTAGGAACTATGGACCTAGACTCGAGACTACTCTTAGGAAGATGACTGTATAAGCCCCTAGGACACTCTGTAGTAGTAGACAAACTTTATAGAGATGTACCCCTAGAACTCCAAAGGGTCGTATTTGTAGCCGATCTGATGGAACTACCTTTCGGAGAGTTCGATTTGATCCTTGGAATGGACTGGTTGGTTAAGTATCAGGCGAATTTGGATTGCGCGGCTAAGCGCATGGTTCTTAAGACGACTGAGGGTGATGAAGTGGTTATGATAGGTGATAGAAGGAATTACCTATCCAATGTGGTGTTAGCCTTGAAGGCTGAAAAGATGGTCAAGAAGGGCTGTGAGGCATATTTAGTTCGGATCTGTGCTTTGGAAGCTAAGGAGTCAGTAGTTGGAAAGGTTCGAACGGTTGGGGAATTCGCTGATGTATTCCCAGAAGAACTTCCGTCCGCCTCCGGATCGGAAGTTGAATTCGGCATAGACACGCTACCGGAACGGCACCAAAGTGTCTATAGCACCATATCGAATGGCACCAAAGGAATTGGTGGAGCCAAGGCTCAAATTCGAGAGCTCTTGGATAGAGGTTTATTCGACCAAGCATATCTCCATGGGGAGCACTTTGTGCTGTTTGTCAAGAAGAAGGACGGGTCCATGCGAATGTGCATCGACTACCGTCAGTTAAACAAGTTAACGATCAAAAACAAGTATCCGTTGCCGCGGATCGATGACTTGTTTGATCAATTGAAGGGTGCCTCGGTGTTCTCGAAGATAGACCTTAGGTCGGGTTACCATCAACTAAAGGTGAAGGAAGTTGATGTCCATAAGACGGCATTCAGAACTCGGTATGGACATTACGAGTTCCTGGTAATGCCATTCGGGTTGACCAACGCGCCGGCGGCATTTATGGACTTGATGAACAGAGTATTTCAGCAGTACCTAGACCAATTCGTTGTGGTATTCATTGACGATATCTTGGTTTACTCTAGGACGGAGGGAGAGCATGACAAGCATTTGCGAATAGTGTTGCAAGTACTAAGGGAGAAGTAATTATATGCCAAATTCAGCAAGTGCGAATTTTGGCTGAGGGAGGTGGCTTTCTTAGGACATGTGGTATCGGCGGAAGGAATTAGAGTAGACCCTCGTAAGATTGAAGCGGTATTGGATTGGAAACCGCCTAGGTCAGTGGCGGAGATCCGAAGTTTCCTGGGTCTAGCGGGGTACTATCGGAGATTTGTAGAAGGATTCTCTCTAGTCGCAGCACCGTTGACAAAGCTACTAAGAAAAGGAGTCCCATTTGTATGGTCAGAAAAGCAACAGGAAAGCTTCGATAAGTTAAGGAAAATCTTAACGGAAGCTCCGGTTTTGGTGCAGCCAGAGGCAGAAAAGTTGTTTACCGTCTATTATGATGCATCTCATACTGGTTTGGGATGTGTGCTGATGCAGGAAGGGAAGGTAGTAGCCTATGCATCACGTCAGTTAAGACCTCATGAATTGAACTATCCAACGCACGACTTGGAGTTAGCGGCGATGCGTCTTTCGCTCAAAAAAATATGGAGACACTACCTTTATGGGGAGAAGTCGATAGTTTATACAGATCACAAGAGTCTGAGGTATCTCTTGACTCAGAAGGATCTTAACTTGAGACAGCGTCGGTGGATCGAACTTTTGAAGGATTACGATTGTTCGATCGAGTACCATCCGGGCAAGGCCAACGTGGTGGCTGACGCATTGAGCCGGAAGGTTGTGACGGACTTGAGAGCAATGTTTGCTCGGTTAAGTCTATATGATGATGGAAGTCTCTTGGCGTAACTTCAAGTTAAGCCGACATGGATCGAGGAGGTTAAGGAAAAAGCGATCGGATGATGAAGGGTTGAACGCTAAGAGAGCACAAGTTCGGGAGGGTGGTTTGGAAGGATATAACTGTCGAGTGATGGAGTATTATGCTTTCAAGGGCGGGGTGTATGCCAAAGGATGTGGAGTTGAGGCGAGAAAGATTCTCCATGATGCACATAGCAGCCCACTACGCTATGCATCCGGAGGAAGCAAGATGTATAGGGATCTTAGAGAGCGCGATTTTGGTGGCCCGGGTTAAAGCGTGAAGTAACAGAGTTTGTTGGTAAGTGTCTAACTTGTCAACAAGTTAAGGTGAACATCGATTGCCGTCGTGTTGCTTCACCAGTGAAGATTCCCAATGGAAGTGGGAACGGATCACTATGGATTTTGTTAGTGGGCTACCCTTACGCCCAAGAAGAAAGACGCGGTTTGGGTAATAGTAGACCCCTAAGTTAACTAAGTCGGCTCACTTTATACCTGTGAGGATGGATTTCTCTCTTGAAGCTAGCTAAGTCATGCGTCTCGGAGATAGTAAGATTGCATGGGGTTCCAACATCAATCATCTCGGATAGGGATCCCAGGTTCACGTCAAGGTTTTGGAAAGCCTTGCATCAAGCTATGGGCACACGGTTGGATTTTAGTACCGCTTTCCATCCACGGTTTGTGGACAATCGGAAAGGGTGATACAGATCTTGGAGGATATGTTAAGAGGTTGTGTCTTGGATTTCCGTGGTAGTTGGGAGGAATTTCTACCGCTGGCGAGTCGCCTACAACAACAACTACCGTGCAAGTATCCGAGATGGCTCCGTATGAGGCAATCAGTATGGACGGAAGTGTCATACTCGACATGTTGGACAGAATTAGGCGAACGATAGATTTTGGGTCCGAGTTGGTGACAGAGACGGAGGATAAAGTCAAGGTGATTCGGTCTCGTCTTAAGGAAGCATCGGATAGGCAAAAATCCTATGCGGATTTAAAACGCAAGGAGATGGAGTATGCTGTGGGAGACAAGGTTTTTCTGAAAGTGTCGCCTTGGAAAAAGGTGTTAAGATTTGGACGGAAAGGGAAGCTAAGCCCAAGGTTTATCGGGCCATATACGGTGATTAAGCGTGTTGGACCAGTGGCGTACCAACTTGAGTTCTGCCGCGGCCGAACCGAGATCCATGATGTCTTTCACGTATCAATCTTTGAGACGGTATCGGTCGCACTCCCATCGCACGTAGTGCCGCGGCGTAAATCGAGGTGAATTCAGATTTATCGTTCAAAGAGGAACCGATTCGGATCTTAGGCCGAGATGTGAAGGTTCTACGTAGGAAGTCGATGCCCTTGGTGAAGGTGCTTTGTGGCGGAACCATGGTACAATGGAAGCTACGTGGGAACCCGAGGATGTAATGAGGCGACAATACCCCCACCTTTTCTAGTTAAGTAATTTGGGACGAAATTTATTTTAAGGGGGTAGAATTGTAACATCCCAAAAATGGGGTTATTTGAAATTTAGTTATTTTTTTCCTGTAAGAACTGCTATGGTATTATTTATGGAATAATAGAGCTTAATTTAAGGCTTTGAGTTGGCTCGGTTTAATGGAAAAATTCAGTTTTTAACTTAAAAGGTAGGGAGCCTTAGCGAGAAGGGTGTTAAAAGAATAAATGAGGGTAATTTGACACTAAAAAAGCCCTTGGTAAAGTGGCAAAAGAAGCCACTTAAGAGCTTGAGTTGACGCCATCAAGGGAGCAAGGGGAGCCTTGGTTCGAGTCGCTGAAATTCCCTCTTTTTGCACATTTATGGGACGGCACATAGGGAGAGCTTTTCTCTCTTCAAATTCATTTTTTATTTTATTATTAGGGGATAATATGAGCTTTTAAAAAAGGATTATATTATAAGGATAATCAAGGATTTTATTAAAAAGGGATATTATTTGAATATTAAGGATATTAGTTGATTAAATAGATTATTATTTTGATTATTATGGAAGGATTCAAATTATTTGAAATGAGTGGTCAAGAGGATTTCTAGGTGTTGGCCGAATTTGAACTCCTTGGTAGGAGTGGTGTGGACGGCAAGGCTAGGGGGGAGGGTGCCGAATGCCTATAAAAGGTTCAACTTGGTCACCTTGGTTTCTTTTTGTCATTTTGCTAAGTGCCGAAATTCTCTTCAAAGCATTCTTCCATCTTTTATTTTGCTCCTTTGGCAATAGCCGAATTCCCTCTCTACTTCTTTTTGCCGAAACCCCACATTCAAATTCCCTTTTCTTTATTTCTTTGTTAACCGAACCTCCACTCCTTGTTGCCGAAACTCCAACACCCTTTTCTCCTCATTATTTTCCTCTTGCCCGAATATTCAAGCAAGGGTAATCTTCTCTAAAACTCATCTCCAATCGATTCATAAGGTAGGTAGGTATGGCCGAATGCCATCTTTCTTCTCCTCTGTGTTTTGTCGATTTCTATTAGGGGAATAAGTGCGATTTCGGCAATGGTAATCGAGATTTCTAAATGCTTTCTGAATTGATCTCTGCTAGGTACCCCAAGATTGTGAAGCAGTTGACCCAAGTCCTAATCTCTAGCAATCGGTTTTGGTAGTAAAGTGGTAAGAGTAATCTCTTTAATTTGACATTCGAAGGCTATTAGTCTTATTTACTAATCAGTGGTAATTGATTAAGCAGATTCGGGAAATTGGGTACTGTGGTTGGTAACCGAAGGAATAAAGGTAAGGATTCGGGTTCAAGCAATAACCCTAAAAGGATTATTTGGTTTGGCCGAATGGCCCATATCACTAACACTATTTTGGCCGAATATAGGGGCTAGTGGATCTAAGGTGGCCGACTTCTTCATTCGGGATTTAGATTATTCGTGGGTGACAGGTGTGTACATACACACCATATGATATATTAACTGTGCTTAATATTGTGAATGCTCATTTATATTTATGTAGCATTGGAATTAATACCAACTCGGTATAAGTGGCGACTCAGGTAAGTACCTGTTATTATGAATTTGCTATTTGATGCTTTTGGTAAGCATGATGTATTGACACATGAAATTTAAGAATGTGATGGCATGAAACATATATGTGTTTATCTGTTGTGGGATTGATGAGTGGAGGGGGCAGTGTAATCGTGCCGACGGGCACCAGTGTTTTGGTAACACACTGTGACTACGGTCACCGAGGTTTGGTACCTCCGAGAGCTTGGCACCTCGATGAGCGACTTATCCACGTGGTTAATACCACCGTGGGTTGGCCCCACTTGAGATATGGGATCGTCGCGGTGATTTGGTATCACACGATGGGTTGGCCCCATCACCCGATTTGTGTCTACGGACACCGGTGCTTTGGTAGCACATCGTGGATCAGTATGTCACCAAAGTGGTTTAGCACCACCAAAGGTTTGGTACCACAACGGGGTAGACAGTGGCGTATGGCTGGCTAGGTTGGGATATATGATGTTTTGCCTGTTAATCTGTTATATGATGTGTATGAACATGTTTAGAACCGGGGGAAGGGTTACATACTGAGTCTTGGTGACTCACCTTCTCCTTTACATTTTTCAGGTGACACGTAGATCGCGGATGTGGAGCCGAGTGGACTCGAGGTGGCCATGCAGTGGATTAAAATTTTATGAACTTGATTTTAAGTTTTGATATTTTAATTCCGGTTTATATTTTATTTGGATTGTAATAAGGCCTCCTGACACTTTACTTTTATTATTTTGCATATGTTGAATATTTGTTTTAAACTTGTTGGTATTATTAATTAAAAATCACATGTTTTCCAAGTTAAATCAAAATTGTTTTTAACAGACCATCGGGCCCACTTATAAATTATACTAACTTGACCCAAATAATATTTTCCAAAATATTGTTGATATGGGTTTTATACACCTCAAAGGTTTCAACCAAAAATAAGTATCTTTTACTAAAACATCAAATTTTCCAAACTTTTCCAAATATTTTCTAAGTAGCAAACCAGATTCGGCCAAAGCGTTTGGGCCGGGTTTGGGTTGTTACAAGTTCACTTAATCCACTTCACTAAATTTTTAATACTAAAAATTATTCTAGCTTAGCTAATTATTCCCAGCCTTCACACAAATATACTAAGCACACAATAAACATCCTATCCGAGCTAACACAAGTAACAAAAAGATACTCTAATTTTTAGGATATTACAATTCTACCCCCTTAAAAAAATTTCGTCCTCGACATTACCTGATCAAAAGAGTTGAGGGTACTGCTGCCCCACCGCATCCTCTGGTTCCCATGTAGCTTCTTCTATGCCATGGTTCTGCCATAAAACCTTTACTAATGGAGCTGATTTCCTGCGCAAAACTTTCACGTCTCAGTCTAAAATTTGCACTGGTTCCTCTTCCAGTGCATTGATTTTGAGATGAGAAAGTGATTTATAGGTCGTTGTGAAATCTATTATTGAATGTGTGAGTGTTTGGCCTTAAGGCTATGAAAGGTGAAAGTTTATGAATGATGATAAATTATGAGAAAGTGAATTAGATATAAATTATGAGATGGAATATATGCATGATTATGATATCTCCATGAATGAATTGGTGACTGACTGTGTATTTGAGTTAAATGATTCAGGTACGTATGAGGTTTAATTGCTAAACGAAAAATAAGGTAAGTGAAGTTACTTAACGAGGAACATGGATTATATGAGAAAAGTGATTGTATATGTGTATGTGATTAACTAAATTTGGCCTTTTTGAATTGAATTATATATGTTTCTATGGTGAATTATTTGCTTATGGCTTACTAAGCTTTCAAAGCTTACTTTATGAAATTTTCCTATGTTTATAGAGTTTCGAAGACTTGCTCGAGTTGGAAGTCGAAGAAGACCTCATCACACTACCCAATTTTTGTTTCGGTAAATAAATGCTTGGAGATTTAGTTACGTGGCATGTATAGTCTAGTTTTGATATTGCTGGTTTTGAAGTTGAATATATTTGTATAAGCCATGCGAAAATGGCTTGTTCATCTTGTTAAATCTTGAAATTTATATTTTGGCTTGATGATCATGTTTGGTTGTGGTTTTAGTTGATTTGGTTTTGGGTATATATAAGTATGGTTATTGTATAGAGTTTAAATGAAATGGAGTAAAGATGTTATAAACTAGTTAACCATAATTTACAATGAAACAGTTTTTGGTTAATAGCAATGACATGATTTTTTAAAAATAACCAAAAATAGGAGAAATGGAATTAAAAAGTGAATGAGATATAGAATTAAAGCTTATTGTGTCTATTTTTATTTGAAAGAAACAGAGTAGGTAAAAAAAATTTTATATTATGAGATATTTAAATTTTAGTGAGACTAGTTCTGAATGACTTCGTGATTCCCTATTCTATCCTAGAAAAATTATAGTAAGAAGATATATGAGTCTAGTTTCAAGTAAAATTTACGGATCTAAATTTCGAGTGTTGTAACTCAAGTTATAGTCAATTTAGTCAACATGACGCAGATGGATAGTCTCAATTTTTAAGCCCCGAATTAGTAGTTAAGTTTAGTAATACCTCGCGCTCGACTCCAGCAACGGTCTCGGGTAAGGGGTGTTGCATTAGATACCATGTATATATATGTTTGCTTTTGTGACTTGTCCCAGTGGTTTAGTACCACAGTGGGTCGGCCCCACGTATATGATTATCAGGGATTGTCACCAGTGGTTTGGTACCATAAGTGGGTTGGCCCCACGTGTTATAATTATTGACTCTGTCACCAGTGGCATGGTGCCACGTATGAGGCGTGTAGAGGATGGAGGGTTGATTGTAGAAATATCCACTGTGTGTTGGGCTAGTATGAGTGGCGTGTAGAGGACGGAAAAACTAGGTTAGGCTGGGACATACTGCATTCCTATCTCTCGCATGACATATCGTGTGGGCTAGGGCCCAATGTGTTATTGTGGGCTTTGAACCGTTTGGGTTATACAGGGGATTTACGCACTGAGTCTCGGTGACTCACCCCTCTGCTTAATTTTGCAGGTAATCAGTAGATCATGGATCTGGGAGCCGACGCAGACTCGTGGAGGCCATTAAACCTTTTCTTCTCATAAACTCATTACCTTTTTATAAATTATTTTAATTGGGGATATTGTTGTGTAATAAGGCCTTCTTAACTTAAGATTTGAGATTTTCTTCCTGCTATGATATGGCGTTACTTAGTTAAAATGAACATTAAGATGGGATTTTCAAAACATAAATATCACGAACAACCGTTTTCTTACAAATGTCAGCAAAGATAATACATATTCGATTGACTCAACACGGGAATTTTCCTTAAACTACAAATCACTATTTCAAAATATCACTTAAAACGAAAAGTTATGAACTTATGGTATTTTATTAAAGGAATTCAAAAAGTCGTTTCTACATTTTCACCCTGTGACATACCAGATCTGGCCGTAACGTTTTGACCGGGTTTGGGGTGTTACATTTCAACTTAGCCTTCATATTTGCACATTTTATCAATTTAGTCTATTTTTCTCAAAACATCAAATATACAAAATCACCATATACTCTTGTTTAGCCGAATGCTCATTTTTCTCATACAAGTACAAACATTTCATTTATTTTACAAATTAGTCCTTCAAAATGCTATTTTCACAATTTAGCCCTCGTTAGCTAAATTTATCAAAAATTAAGAACAAAACATGTTCATTAAACACATATCTTCCATTTAACACCATCATCAATTCTTCAAATTACAACATGGGCTTGATAGTAGACTAAGCAACAATCTCAAAAACATAAAAATCATCAAAAACCAAAGTCAAAACATACCTTAGTCAAAGCTTGCAACTGCCGAATGTATGAAATCTTTTTAAACCCTTATTTTCTTTTGATTTTCAGCAAGAAGATGGATGAGAATGGCTTATTATTTAGCCTTTTGTTTTATTATTACCATATTATTAATCTAGTTACTAAAATATCCCTTCAATTAATAATTAAAACAAACATACATTAAGGGCATATTTTTCCTTTGTCCATCCACTATCTAAATATTGGCATAATTGCCTCATACCTATTAAAAAGCCATCCGAAATGGGTGTCTTTTCATAAAGCATGCGGATTTTGCATTCAATGCAATTTAATCCTTTTATCAAATTAAACACACAGACAGACAAATTAATTTATGGTACTTTAACACATGCTTAATCACATATCAATGGCACAGAAAATAATATTAAAATATTTTACTAACTTGGATTTGTGGTTCCAAAACCACTGTTCTCACTAGGGTCTAAACCGGACTGTTACAATAGAGACATAAAATAAAACTTCATTATTGCATGCCATGGGATTCGAACCTCAGACCACTAGAACAATCCACAAGCAACTTGCCACCTTACTAGTAGACTCATTGTGTCACAAGCCAAGCACACTTAATATATATGCCCTTTAAGCTAAAATCTAGGTTTCCAAAAGAGAAAAAATCAAAATTTTGCCAAAGGCCATACTTTAACCCAGGCTTCCTAAAATCCCCAAAACACACCCAAAACACTTAGCCATTGAAGAAAACAAGCAATTTGGTCAGAACATGAAAAATTAAAGACCCTATATTTTGGGGCGTTACATTAGTTGAATATTGGTCAATGATTGTAGCATGTATAAGTTATTTTGGCACCATGTGATGTTGGTTGGTTTGTGCCATTTTGGTAATTTTGATGCCTATTTAGTATTCGTTAATGTAGCAATGGTTTGATGCATGTTTCAATGACCAATACGGTATGTGATGGATTAGTTTGAATATAGTCAAGATAGGGTTGTTTTGAAAAGGTATTGGACTTCATCTGCATGATAAATATGTGGTAAGGTATACATGTTTAGATAAGATTTGAATGAATGCATTTGAGGTGCCTTGTTTGGCAATGCATTTGAGGTGCCTTGTTTGGCATATTAGTTGAATAGATTTGGTATATTGAATTGGTTATTTCATGCAAGTTTTAGTAAGGTTTTGATACTTTGACTATGTGCTCAAAATGCTTTTAGGTACATACTTGATTTGGTGATGGAAATGACTTGATTTTGACCAATTTCATGTCCACACGGCCTGTGACTCAGCCGTGTGTGACTCACGGCCAGGCAACATGGCCTTGTGTCTCCTGTAGGTTTTAATGCATGCAAGTCAGGCTATTACACGGCCTAGCACACGGCCTTGCACACGGGCGTGTGTGGCTATTTTGAAATTTACACGACCTGACACACGGGCGTGTGGCTTGGACGTGTAACCCAACTCGGAGAGTTACACGGGTTGGAACACATGCTGGGACACGGCCGTGTATCCCTATTTCGATTGTCACACGGCCTAAGACACGGGTATGTGTCTCAACCATGTGACCCTTGTAGTCAAAATATTGCGAAATGTTCTTAAACTTTTCAAATGTTTCTTATTTATTCCCGAATTGTTTCTAAGGTATTTCCAGGGCCTCGAGGGCTCCATTAAGGGATGATATGTATGTAAATTATTGTTTTATAATGTGTTTATGATAATCTATGAAATGTATGTTTAAATGTTCTGTTTGTACGGTAATGCTCCATAACCCTATTCAGGTGATGGATATAGGTTACGGGTGTTACAAACATTCTCCTTATTTCCCCTCACATGTCCCATTGAATGGAGCTTAGCTCTCATTCCCTTATCCCTCCATCATGTCTTAAGGCCTTTACGCTAAAAATCATTGTACATATAGATGAGTATTCACAATCCTATGGCATGCCAACTATATCAAATGATTTCAAGATCACAAGGCCAAAATATCCGAAAACAAACACATATCACTTATTGATTATCCATGTGCTATCACTGCATAATTGCATCTTTAGCAAAACACTGTCACTAACATTGAACATATACATATCATGTACACACTTGCACTTTCACAATAGTTATCATAACCACATATCACATGTTTGAGCATCCTATTACTATGCACAATTTCACAATCATATAAGCACATGAATCAAAAAATAAATATAGATACAAGAAAGCTTACACTTGGAATTTAGAGTTGGGGTTTAGGCTACTACTAAATTCCCAAATATCATATGACTCATTTCTACGAGCAATAATTCCAAACACTCACCACTTTATGTTTTCACCAAAAAGCCGAAAGCTAAACGAACCCTTCCTTAACTTGTAGCAGGCTCTAATGAATCCGAGGCTTTACATACAATAATTATATAATAAACACAATCAAATAACAACCAAGGACTCAGACTAACAAAATACAAGCCTAAGGTAAGTTCTCATATAACTCAAAACCATTAACATAACAAACTTTAAATTCGAATATATCGATCTATACTCAGTCTTTTTGCCTAAAACTAGTTTCATTCATCTTATAATTTACCTATAACTGATTCTCAACTATCAAACTACAATAATATACCCTATTCCTGGTATTGACTTTTTTTGACATGTTCACGGCTATTTTTCAAAAAAATTATTAAAATGTGAGGAATCATCAACAAAACTTCAAAGTAAGTTTAGAAACCTTCTAATCATGATAAAACAAGTTGAAAAACACTTCGAAACCATGTTTTTACTCAAAATCCCAAAATACACCATTAATGTCCCAATTTTTAGCTTTTATTTAAAACTTGCGATTCAATGGCCAATAATTTAGTTTTAAGGACTAGATATCATGAAAAACTCATAAGAATTCAAAATTTTGATGAAAACCCCCCAAAAAACCAAAAATCTTGACAATGGTGTGAAATTAATGGAGATTTTAGGTGTTTTAAAGAGATTCAATGGATGTTTAAGGCTTGGGTGTTGAGAGAAATCAAAAGCTTATAGATTGGAAATCAAAATCGAGTAGTTTAATGTTGGGAAAACAAAGGGATGACAATATGGGAGAGGAAAGGAATAAACTAATGTGAATTTGCTATTTAAGGGAAGAACTGGGTTGAAAATTTAAAATCTGGGCTAATTGCCTCTTAAAAACTCTCAACTTTGCCCTTTTAATAATTCAGTCCCCCAACCCAAATTGAACGACTTTTAAAAATTATTTTAAAAAATTGATTTAACAGCTAAGATGCCATAGTTGGATCTATTTTCCACGCTACGAAATTCTGAGCAGTCTAGAGCTAAAATTCCTTAAATACCCTCGAAACTTCTAAGCCCTACTTTGGGCTATTACAGGTAGTATGCTATTAGCCATAGTATCAAAATAGAAAGTTAATTGGGACCTTTTTTGAACCAAATTCAAAGTTGAATATGTTAGTAAATGGTACTTAGACTAGAAAAAAAATCGCTTCACGAGCTGAAATAGGAAAACAAGTTTATATCATAATATGAGTGGGAGTTTGTTCAGCTTAGTTAGTATACTCGCGAGATTGTACCAACTGAAAAAGTGAGGTGTGTTTGTTTTGAATATGGACTAGTTGATAAAATTAAAATGTTGATTGAAGCGATGAAAATATGGGCATTCATGGTTTTGTTTGGTCGAGTGTAGTAAATTGAAGAGATTTGTAACAGTAAGAAAAAGACTGAAGTGGAATTTCATGACTCTAGTAAAAGAAATGTATCTAAGTTGTCTTCATTTTCACTCTCAAAGAAACCAAGATACTTTTATCCTTAATGTCATATTAGCTGGATTCACAGGAAGAAATAAGTAGAGATAGAAAGATTCAAGACTTTAACGGGCATCGATAGCCAATATTGGCAGTGTCCGTAATGATGATAAATTTGTTTGTGATCATTGTTGAATGTTCTTCAAGGATGTGCATCGGGTTACGAATGGAGCCTATTTTTGATGTGTATCTACCAAACCTTTTACGAATGATTGATCAAAGAAGTCAGGCATTTTTGTAAATTAAGTTGTTTGATAGATATCTGCCTTTCAAGGAGGCAAAGACCACGACAGAGAAGTAATTCTAGAACTATTCACAGTGGAACAAAATATAAAACAAACAGATCTCAAACTAGGGTGTCTGCTAGAACTTAGGCCACTCAAGCAAAATAAGAGACTTCTGACCCAGATGTTATAACCAGTATGTTTTCTCTCTTTAATGTTAATGTATATGCATTGATAGACTTTGGGTTGATTCATTCTTACTTTTGAACTACTTCAGTATATGAAAAGAACATACCAGTAATACAGACAAAATTTGATGATAAAGTAACTAAACCGTTGGATCAGAATGTCATAGTTAATTTGATTTGTGTAAATGTCCACTAATAATTTGGAGTTGTGAATTTTTCCTGCTGAACTAATGATATTATCGTTTCATTAGTTTGAAGTAATACTTAATATGGGCTAGTTGACTTTGCAAGACGATGAATTGTATCTTGTTTGTATCTTAGATATCAAAATGTCAGAATTGAATATGAATTAAGTATAGATGATTAAATAATTTATTTATATATTTATAGAAGAACTATATAGATTATCACTCGTATTAGAAGATGATATTGTAATTAACATGATACTAGAAAACATTTTGATCTTTACTGTCCTCTATAGAATAGTACTATCAAAATTATAAGAACTATAGTTGAAGTAGTTATTTGTTAGAAAGAGGTGTTTAACTGAATGTGTAATCTGGGAAGACCATAATGTGTTTATGAAAAAGAAAGACATGATTATGAAAATCGTATAATGAATACAAATAGCAGATCACAAAAACATAAAGAACTCATATTTGTTATTTTATATAGTTGACATATTTATTTAGTTAAGAGAAATATCATATTTTGAATATTGACTTTCAATTAGATTGTTGTTAGCTTTGAATTATGAGTCAGATGTACTAAAAACTTCTTTCTAAACTTGATTTAAACAATGTGATATTCTGATAACATCGCTTGAACTATAAATTGCTCAATCACTTTATTTATTTAATAGAAAGAATTTTCTAGTTGTATCCAATCGAAGTTGTGGCTATGTGATGGAAGATATTCAATTCATGTGAGGAATGAAAATGAAAATGTTTATCATTGAAAAATAATGCTACAAATCTTATGAGGGAAACCAGTGTATGTGAAGACCATCAAATATGAATTCTAATTTCAAGAAATGATTTGCTTAGGATTCCCGATGATAGCCCTACCATTGACGAGGTTGTCGATAAATGTTAGTTTATATCGGTGGAGTTTTAAAAAGGTGAAAGCTATGTTAACAGAAATTCCAGTATTGAATCTGAGATAGCTCACATATCTAGAGCATGAAAAAAATTATTATCAGGGAATTCAAGAATGGCAGATATATGATCTGAAATGTGTTTTAAAAAATGATGATGTGTGTCGAGAAATTTCAGAGGTTATAGCGAAATGGTTAGTTTCGTCAGACGTAATACTACTTATGATACTTGTTAACAATAAAGTAATAGAATGACACTATGAGACCTTATGCAAATGTAAATACAAAATTTCTTTGTACTGATCAAAATTGAATGATATGAAACAAGTAGGAATTGATTTATTATTTGAAATAGAAGAAAATGAAATTGAAGGAAACCCTAAAACCCCCTGAAGAAAATTGAAGGGAAGATCTTCCGTCTTGAGTATGATTCCAGCTTCTTAAGATGAATCAACTGGCTATCTTCGAGTAAATCCCATAATTTGACCTCTCTAGCTTGGCTCCTCGGCTTACCTGCAACGCCCTCACTTAGGTCACACTTAGGGTGTTTAGATAGGCTTTCAGAATGTCTTTCTTTGCCCCTAAGTATCCTAATCTGATTGGAATTAAAACAAGTCACGGCAGGGACACGCCCGTGTAAATCGAGTCCAGGCCATGTTCGGGTCTGCTAAAGAGGCACGGTCGTGTGGCTCAGGCCCAGGCCGTGTGAATTTCGTACTTTGGAATATTTTCTCTATTTTTTTGCCCATTTCTCGTTCTTTTCATCCCCGGTGCTCTCCTAAGTATAAAACATGAAATTAAAGGATTAGGAGCATCAAATACCCTCACACTTAAGCATTTTCTTGTCTTCAAGCAAAATTCTCAACTCACAATTAAAATGAACTTCCTTAATTCATAATATTCATCAATAGTGTTTCACCATAATTCAAAGATAATTCATACATTGATAATATAAGTAATTCATACATTGATAATATAAGTAGAAGGGTCTTAAAGATTCAAACAGTCAATGTCATAGTTATTATAGCACAAAAACATAGGTGTTTCCCCTTACCCAAATAATTACCTTTAATTCGAAATCGACAAGAGTTGACATCCTCACTAAGATTCACTCAAATCACTCAAAGTGTTTAAGGTTAAAAATTAAGCACTTAAAAGTCGAACATGAAAAGATAATCCCATAGGCTTGCATGAAAATCAAATATCTACCACTATAAAATGAGATTATACACAAATCAAAAGGTCTTTTAAGGGTTGTAACGGGGCTTTGGTTAAACGTGTGGATAAAAACTGAATTAAAGGGTTAGAATTGAGATTGAATTGACAAATTACCTGACTTAAAAAGATGAACTAAGACTCAAATAATTACATCAATTAAAATTTTATAACACGAGCTTCTTCTCAAGATGTGATTTTAAATGTATAAGCTCACTTAATCATAGAACTAATAAATATGATTCGTTTTTTTTAAAGAACATATCAAGTATCTAGATTCTAAAAATTGAAATGAAGAATGTAGTTAGGCAACTGATCAAATCAAATCTCGATATAAGGGTAGTCAAGAGAAATTGTGATAACAAATACAAGATGGGTTTTGGATTAATATTAGTGGGTGAGTCAATAAAAAGTTTGCTAGGATCAAAGGGGTTCACTAGGGGTTAATTTTGAGGGTAGGCTTTTAGTGGAGTAAGTAGGTTAAATCCTAAGTGCCTTTATCATCTCTGTTTATCAAATCAATGATGTGGTCTTGACATGTATAATCGAAGCAAGTTCTAAAATAATAAATCAATATTGACACACTCATAATCAATAAAGTGAGCAAGAAAAGAATGTATGCTCTAAAAGGCTCAAAATCTCACAAAAATTATGGGGTTTTTTATATCAACCATGTAAATTTCAAACTTCAAGGTAATAATTAGATTCAGATAGACAACCTAACAAAAATTTAATTTTTTTTTGAAAATAGACTCATCATGCTTGATTCTCTAGTCTCCTAAAGTTTAAATCATCACTGCACAACTATCAATTACTTAATCTAAAACATATCACTAAAAATCATGACTCAAAGGAAATTTCATTCTAATAGTAATATGAGAAAATTACTTAAGAACAAGACATAATTCAGGGATTTGAGAATAATGCAAAAAGTTAAGAACTTTTCAAAATAAAATTCACCCCCCACACTTAAGATGTACATTGCCCTCAATGTACAAAGATATATATGAAATCATAAGAGAAGGGAGAGGTGAAACTTCCTGAATTTTGGATTGATTCCTTGAGTTGGAAGTGTAGAAATTTGATTCGGAGGTGAAAGATAAGTTTGGAGGAGGCATGGTGTGGTGGCCGCCAACAATCTCTGCACTAGATGAAGAAATTTGGTAACTCGTGAAGAATTAGCCAGGAAATAATAAGAATAATTCAAAATAAACTAATTATATATTTAAAGAAAAGAAAAATAAAAAGAAAGAGTGTAAAAAGTGAAATAAAACTAAAAGAAAAGATTAATGGACTGAAAAGTCCTTACTGTTAGATGGTTCGCGAGGTGGGTGTGATTCCCTAACAGCCTTTAGAACCTAAATCAAAGAAAACAAAATAAAATAGACTAAATTAAGTGTAAGAGAAATAAAGAAAAGGAAAATAAAGGAGAAAGGGAAAATAAAAAGAAAAATTAGATTGACTCAAAGGTCCTTATCCTGTCGAGTTAAAGAAGCAGCCGGTGTGAACTTATGTAGATCGGTCTCGCAGAGGGAGACTGTGTTAGGATCCTTCCATTTCTTCGACATGGATAAGGTGTAGATTAAAAGTTTGGAGAATGAAGAAGGGTGAAAATGAAAAGGGAGGGGAGTATAAAGGGTATGGAAGAAGGGGAATGGGGAGTAGGTGAGAAGGAGAGAGGGTGTTTTAAATAGAAATCTCAGATCTGGTACATCCCCACGCCCGTGTGTCATGGGCGTGTTAAGTCGCACGGCCGTGCGGTGGTTCGTTCGTTTCTCCCACCCCTGTGTGCAGGGTCCTACGCCTGTGTTCGTAAATCAATGTCGTCCACGGCCTTAGAGCACGGGTGTGTGGATTTATCACAACCCGTGTGCTATAGGCAATTTTGACCACGGCCGTGGCGATTAGTCGGAGCCCGTGTCTTGGGGAAAATTTTCGTCCTGTTTCTACACAATTTCCGCCACGCCCATGTACCCATTCGTGGTGTCCACACGGCCACGGCCACGCCCCTATGCAAGGTCGTGTTGGTAGAGAAACCTGTACTTTGGTTAGTTTGTAGTTAGGTGCTAAAAAGGAAAAATAAAAGTAAAAATAAAATTGTAAAAATTAATGGGGTCAGTTGTAACATCCCGAATTAAGGCCTAGTCAGAACAGTGGTTTCAGGACCACAAATCCGACGTAAGAAAATTTATTTTTATTATATTTTTATGGTCTACAATTTTACGGAACGTTTTCGTGAAAATTTCGTTCGAAAATTTTGATGTTTGGCCACTCAATTTAGTCAAAAGGACTAAATTGTAAAAAGTGCAAAACTTGAGTTCTAGAAGTTAGAGGTGTCAAATTGCTATGAAATTTTAAAGTAGAGGTTCTTAAATGGTAATTAGCCCATTGGTTAAATTTTTGGACCAAAATGGATATGGTATATGTTAGATAAGATATTTTTTTTTGTAAGGGCATTTTGGTCCTTTTGTAAATTAAATGAATTAAAAACAAAATTAAAATGCCAAATTGTCCATCTTCTCCATATGGACGAAATTTGCCAAGAGAAGACATGGCTAGGGTTTTCTCAACTTTCCAAGCTCATGGTAAGTCCGTTCTAGCCCCATTTTTTAAGTTATTTACTGTTTTGGAGTCTCTGCAGTTTGATTTAGCTTATGCTACCAATAATTCATGCTAGGGTTCATCTTTGGAAAATTACCATAGGTGAAAAGTGTTTGTTTTGATGTTTTATGGTAGAATATGAAGTTTGAAATTATGTTAAACAACTTTTACTAAGCAATTTTAAGTGAAAACGAGTAAAACGACATAATCGGTAAAAATACCTAATGTTCAAAAGTGTATGTTAGAGTAAGAATTTGATGTTTCCATAGAAGGGAACAATGGTCAGCATGTTATAAAACATAAGAATAAGGGCTGAAGTTTAATTTTCGAGTATTGGGGAAAAAGTGTAAATATGTAAAAGTTTAGGGGCAAAATTGTAATTTTGTAAAAGTTGAGTTAAGGACTATTTTGAATAGTACATTAATTAAATAAGTGAAATATGTTGTTATAGATCAAGGAAAACGAGGTTTGGAACTAGAACGTGAAATTGACGAATAAGTCATTTTCAATGATTTTGCTTTCGAGGTAAGTTTGTATGTAAATAATACACTATTTTTACTTATGTTTTAATATTTTGGTTATATTATATGAGATATAGTTGAATATGGAGTAATTACTTGATGCAAATTATGAATTGTGATTGATTATGGATGAATTGGAAAAATGTTGAAAAGTGAGAATTCCCTTGTTCTAACTTGGAAAAATCATTGAAAATTGTACAAAAATAATTTTAGGACATAATTTATATGGTTATATTCCTTAATGAGTCCATTTTTAGAATGAATAAACTATAACATCATTTGAATGTTTTACAAAAAAATAAGTAATTTTAGCGAAGAATGGTCGGGATTGTCAGACAGCAGAATAGGGGATACTTTGAAGAATAAACTGTACTAATTGGCTAAACCAAAAATTCTGAACATTTTATGATAACAAGATACTTGAGTCTAGTTTCAGGGAAAATTTATGGATCTTAATTTGGAATTTCGTAGCTCCAGATAAAAATAATTTAGTGACTATGACTCGAATAGACAGCTTGCTCCAGACTCGAATAAATAGTGAATTTGAATGTAGATATGATTGTGTTATTTTGTAAACATGTTAAATTCATTTCTTATTATTTACATACTTACTTACAAAGCTTTGTAGCTTACTTCCCTCTATTTCCCATATCTTATAGGGTTGTATGCTAACTCAAATTGGAGATCGTCAAAGATGTAATCACACTATCAAGCTATCATCGTGGGGTAAAAGTGAATACAAACCTCTTAAGTTTATGGCATGTATTTGTATATGTCCTAATTGGTCTGGCCTAAAGTGTTGGCCTTTAATATTTAGCAGTTCATTTTGTATAATTTGGATGAAATTTTATGGTTTAGTTTAATACGTTTACAAGTGTATGTGTTTTGGTAATGCCTCGTACCCTATTCCAGTGTTGAATATGGGTAAGAGGTGTTACATCAGTGCTCGGGTTGCCTACTGAGAAGCGCTCGTTTAAAGTCTTAAGCTAGACTTACCTCTCATTCGCATAATCATGGTGGTTTGAGGAGTTGAAAATCCTTTCTTATGCTATCAGTTCTATTCTCAATATATAACTTGAGTCGAGTAGCGTTTACTTTAAAAGTGTCGAATATAGGATTACTTACCTCGACTGTTCCGTAAGGGAAGATATTGAGTACCTTAAAAGGGATTTTTTTCGTTTGTATTAAGGTCGGATGGGGAGATTCAAGGGTCTTCTTATCCAACAATACCTGATCTCCGATCTTAAATTGGTTTGGCTCATGGAGTGGCTTTGGTTGTGCTTCGTGTATTCCTAGTTTTTCCTTGAAATGTGTCTTCCACTCGTCTAGTTCATCGATCTGAAGCCTTCGTTCCTCATGAGTTATTTCCTTGTTGTCATGGGGTCTAGGATCTGGTTCAGGTGTGTAGTTCCGTTGTGCTTCCTGAAAAGGAGGTTTAACCGAGTGGTCTGTAATAGAATTTATTTTCTCACCATGATTACTTGATATCCTAGTTGAGTCAAGAGCCTAAAGAGTAATTGATTCATCACCTATACGAAATATGAGTTCCCCTGTACCAACGACAATTTTAGTTCTAGCAATTGCTAAAAAGGGTCTTCCTAAAATTAAAAGGATATTATTGTCTTCATCCATGTCTAAAATGACAAAGTCTACTGGGAATATGAATTTATTAATTTTCACGAGTACATCTTCAATTATACCCCTAGGAATTCTAATAGTTTTATCAGCTAATTGAATGCTCATCCTAGTTTGTTTGGGTTTCTGTAGACCTAGCTGTTTAAACATTTTATAAGGCATAACATTGATGCTTGCCTCTAAATCAGCTAAAGCATTATCAATAGATAAACTACCAATTAAGCATGGAATTGTAAAACTCCCTGGATCATTTAATTTCCGTGGTAGTTTATTTTGCAACATTGCTGAGCACACTACATTTAGTTCCACATACGACTCTTTGTCTATCTTCCGTTTGTTTGTTAGAAGCTCTTTTAAAAATTTCCTTGAATCTGGCATCTGCGAAAGAGCTTCAAGAAAAGATAAGTTAATATGTAATTTCTTTAAAAGTTTAAGAAATTTACCGAATTGTTCATTTGTGTTGTCTTTCTTCATCGTATTGGGGTATGGCACACGAGGTTGGTACTATTTAATTACCGATTTTGGTTTGTCATGGCTTACCTCAACCTTACCTTCCTCTACCATATTCTCTTGCCTTAATTTTGGCTCATCTAATCCTTCACTATCTTGAGCTGTTATGGCTTGAAGTTGCTCCTTCGGGTTAGTTTCAGTGTTGCTTGGTAGGCTTCCTTGTGGTCGTTCTGATATGATCTTGGCAAGTTGTCCTAACTGGTTCTCGATCTCTTTAATCGATGCTTGTTCATTTTTAAGTGTTGTTTCGGTGTTTTGAAAACGGGTTTCTGACACTGCTATAAATTTTGTTAGCATCACTTCAAGGTTTGGCTTCTTTTCTTGTGGGTAGGGTTGCTATTGGAAACTTGGGAAGGGCCGCTATCTTTGATTTCCTTGACCACCCCATGAAAAATTGGGGTGGTTCCTCCAACCTGGATTGTAAGTGTTACTATAAGGGTTATTTTGAGGTCTAAAATTGTTACCCATATAGTGAGCTTTCTCGTTTTCAGTGTTTGGGTTGTAAGGCGGATATTCTATGTTGTTCATCTCCCTCTATTCGTGTCGCACTGCATCACTGAATGTACCTGCGAAGAACCACATAAACCATCAATTTTCTTATTCAAAAGTTCTACCTGGTTTGATAGCATGGTTACTACGTCGAGGTTGAAAACATTGGCTGCTTTTGTTGGCCTTATCCTCGCGACTTGCCACTGATAGTTATTCAGTGACATCTCTTTAATAAATTCCTAGGTAGCCTCAGGTGTTTTGTTATTCAAGGTTCTGCCGACGGCTGAATCAATCAATTGTCTGGTGGAGAGGTTCACACCGTTGTAAAAGGTTTGGACCTGCAGCCACAAGGGTAATTCATGGTGTGGGCACCTTCTCAATAGATCTTTGTATATCTCCCATGCATCGTAAAGTGTCTCTAAATCCATCTGCATAAAAGAAGAGATATCATTCCTCAACATAGCCGTTTTAGCCGGTGGAAAATATTTTAACAAAAAAAATTCGGTCATCTGTTCCCATGTAGTGATTGATCCTCGTGGTAACAAGTTCAACCATTATTTATCTTTGTTCCTCAAGGAGAAGGGAAACAACCGAAGACGAATGGCATCATCAGAAATGCCATTTATTTTGAAAGTATCACGAAATTCTAGGAAATTCGCCAAGTGATTATTTGGATCTTCATCCTGCAAACCATCAAACTGAACAAATTACTATATCATTTGTATAGTGTAGGTTGCAGTTCAAAATTATTTGCAGCAATAGCATGCAACATCTTGAAATTCGGGTTTTTGTGTTTTGGCATTATGTCATGTGTTAGGCTGCTTTGTGTGTTGGTTGTGTGTTTGGGGGTCCTAAGAGGGCCTGGGGTCAAGTTAGAGCTTGCTAAGGATTTTTGTGTTTGGGCTTAAAATGGGAGAAGGTAGGTGGCGTCAGACATAAGGGATTAAGTATATAAAATGCTAGAACAAGTTGAGCAAGTGTAAACGTGGTGTGGCGTCATTTGCAAGAGCTAAAGGGGAGGAGTTCGAATCCCACTTACAACATAATCTATTTAATTTTTGTGCTGATCAGGTGGGGGTGGAAGAGTTCGGCTGGGACTCTATTGGAGGAGTTGAAGACTCATTCAAACGTTTTTGAATGAGTGGTGGAGAGGGGACTAAGGAGATAATCAATGAGAAAAGATGGGGATTGAGGTCAGAAGGGGAGTTGGCCGAATTTTGGAAAGTGTTGGGGGGAAATTCGGTCAAAGTGGAGTCTCTTGGATGGGGAAGGCATTCGGTTTTGGTGGGGGGTTTAGGTGCCGAAATTTTGATGTGCGTTTAGTCTCTTGCGGTGTTGTATTATTGAGTTCAAAGGTAGTTGGGGAAAATATTCACTGTTAGCTGAATTCACATATAATAATAGCTATTAGCCGAGCATAACAATGGCTTCGTACGAGGCTTTATACGGGTGTAAATGTAAAATTCCATTATTTTTTTCTGAATTGAATGAAAGAAAATTAGCTGGGTGGATTTAATTAAAGAAACCAAAGACAGAGATAAAATTATCCAAGACAATTTGAAAGTTGCATCTGATCGTTAGAAATCTTATGCTGATTTGAAATGAAACAATAGAGTTTTATGTTGGTGAGAAAGTGACCTTGAAAGTCTCGCTCTGGAAGAATGTAACAGCCTGGTTTTAGCTAAATCAAAACAGTGGTTTTGAAACTACAAATCTGATGTCAAAAAATTATTTTAATATTATTTTTGGTGTTTACAGGATGGTATTTGATATGTGTGAAAATTTCATAAGTTAATTTTATCGTTTAATAGCTCAATTTGAGAAAAAGGACTAAATCGAATAAAATGCAAAAGTTGCATTCTACTTTTTAAAGGTGTCTAATTATTATGATTTATTAAATTAAAGATCCTTATAATGTTATTAGACCATTGATAGTGGAATTTGACATAGATGGCCTTATATTAGATGATTTAAATGTTTTATTTTTAAGGATTAATATGGTAATTTGGTTATTAAGTAAAATTAATAAAACAAACACCATTTTCATCTTTATTTTCTTCATCTATAACTGAAAATAAAAAGAAAAGAATCCAAAGGTGTTGTTTTAGGGTTCGACCCTTATTGTTCTTGATTAAGGTATGTTTTTTGCTCAGTTTTTGATGATTTCTATGTTTTTGTAATCGTTGCTTCGTATTATAGCTAGCTCGTGCCTTAATTTTTGAATTTGTTCATGATTTTATGAAGTGCCATCAATGAACATTTGAGCTTTTGAATGTTTGATAATGGAAAATGACTATTTGTTGATAGATTTAAATGTTTCGTAAACTGATTTTTGACGAAAATGTCAAAAAGGGATTAAATTGTGAAATATGTAATATGTGAAATAAATGAAAGTTTTGGGTTGCTAGGGACTTATATGAAATTTGGCCAAGCATAGGTTTTGTTGAATTTTGTGAATTTTGTGTATTTGTGAAATAGGGACTAAATTGAATAAATGTGAAAATTTAGAGACTAATGTGTAAAAATGCCCAAATATGTGTTTAAGGATTAAATTGAATGAGTAGGTGATTAAATGAGTTAATTTTGAATACATATATATCAAGAAAAGTGGAATCCAGAATTAGATCGGGGGAAAGGAAAAGTTATCAAGTAATCGATTTGATTCGTCAATTCTGAGTACGAGGTAAGTTCGTATGTGGTAATTTCAGTATAAATGAATGTTAAATGCTTTGGCATTGCATAAACTATGATTATGAGGTTACAGGAAATGTTTGAATTGTTAATACGATTATAAGGATGTGTTTCACGATGAAATCGACAAGTGAAACTTCTAGGTTGAACCTTAGGAATAGTTTAGGATGCCAGTGACATATCATTAGGTTATGTGTTGGCTTCGGGCCACGATATCGGCACTACTGGTGCTAATGATACCTTGATTTGGCTACAAGTCATGGTATAGGTATTTCGAAAAGGAGTTACCTTGATTTGGCTATGGACTATGTATAGGTACTCTGGGATAAGTTACCTTGATTTGGCTTCGGGCCATGGCATAGGTACTTCTCAATTGAGATTCTTGAGTATCCGACTTCTATTTCGAATGGTTCAACGGGTAAATGAATAATGTGATGGATAAAGAGGTTGGTACGAGGCGATACAAGTACCGAGTATTAAATAGAGAAAGTTGATGAAATGGTATTTGATCATGTTTTAAGACATGAGAAAGGTTTGTTGATAATGTGTATATTGTGATGTTATGTACAATTGGTTGATTTGTATTTATTTGATGAATTAAATTATTCATATACGAGCTTACTAAGCTATGAAGCTTACTTTGTGTTATTTTTCTATGTTTTATAGTGAATTAAAGCTAGCTGGGATCCGGGAGTCGTCGGGAACATCATTGCACTATTGGATATCTAAGTTGGTACTTTTGAATTGTACATATGGTATATGGCATGTATAGGTTAGATGTGGTACTTTGTTTGTGAATAGATTCATAGGATTTGACTTGTAAATGCATATGTTTTGTTTTGTATATATAGCCATGAGTGATGGCTTATTTTAGTATGTTTTGGTATGAATGTGGTTATGGTTTCATAATTTATCAAATGGTTATATTTTGAGTTTGGTTAATAATCTATATCGTGTGATTGAAGTTGATAATTTGAGAAGTTATGTGCTTATGAATTATTGCTTAATAATATAAGTTTTAAATGTGTAATTGACATTGATTTGGAATTTGAGAATGGATGCATAAATGTATGAGTTATGTATATAAAATGATATGTATTGATCGGTAATACCTCGTAACCCTATCCTGACTGTGAATACAGGTGAAGTGTGTTACATTTATTGCTATCAGAGCTACAGTTTAGTCGATTCTAGGACTAACATAGCATGTGTGAGAGTCTAGCTATATATGCCATATATATACTCTGCGATAGCGTGATGATTCCTGATAGCTTAAATTGTGTTTTCAGTATAGTAATGGATCCCAAAAGAGCTGTAGCTGATGATGTAGAGAGTAATGTGCCTACTCCCGCTCAAGGGACAATGACTACTGAATCTAGACCCGTGTTAAGTAGTCACAGTGGTTAAGCTAAAGAAGCCTTTTTCCATATAATGAGTGAGTGGTTCATGGAGTTCATTCGAACGAATTCGGCTGCTCAACAACCTCCACCCCCACTTGTTCCTCAGCAAATCCCTGCAATTCCTTAAGTTATAGATCTGATACAGATGAATAAGCTGCCAATAGGTAAGATTCAGAAACATGGGGCTGAAGAGTTTCGGGCTACTATTGATGATGATGTAGAGAGAGCTGAGTTCTTGCTTGAAAATACAATCCGAGTATTCGATGAATTATCTTGTACTCCTGGTGAATGTATCAAATGTGTTTTATCTTTGCTGAGAGATAATGCGTACCATTGGTGGAAAACGTTGATATCTGTGGTTCCTAAAGAACGAGTTACTTGGGAGTTTCTCCAATCTAAATTCCGAAAGAAGTACATCAATCAAAGATTTCTCGATCAGAAGCATAAAGAGTTTCTAGAGTTAAAACAAGGTCAGATGATTGTCACTGAGTATGAAAGAGAATTCGTACGTTTAAGCAAGTATGCTCGAGAGTATGTGTCTACTGTGGAGATTATGTGTAAACGATTCGTTGACGGGTTGAACGAAGATATAAAACTACTAGTCAGAATTCTAGAGTTGAAAGAATTTGTCATGTTAATAGAAAGGTCTTGCAAAGCTGAGGATCTTAACAAAGAAAAGAGAAAAGCAGATTCAGAAGCTAAAGACTCGAGAAAATGATCGATGAGTAAGCCGTATCAATCTTCATCGAAGAAATCCAAAGATTCGTATACTAACCCAAATGTTTCTAATGAATATTAGAATAGAGATCGTAGAAAACAATACTCAGGCTCTAAAGCTAAAGCGACATTAGTAGCAAGTGTTGGTAGTGTGAGAGACAACAAACCTGAATGTCAGCAATGTGGAAGATGACATTTCGTAGAATGCTAGAATAAAAATAATAAAGCTTGTTATAAATGTGGTTCATTAGATCATTTCATCCGGGATTGCTCTAAGCCAGATGAGAATAAAGTTCAGAATGTGAAACCGAGTAATATGACTACTAAAGGGAGACCACCCCAAAACACAGGGAATACGAGTGGTAACCGAGGTGTTACGAGAGACTCTATTATTAGATCTAAGGCACGAACACATGCTCGAGCTTATGCTATCCGTGCACGGGAGGAGGCATCATCGCCAAATGTTATCACCGGTACTTTCACTCTCTATGATACTAATGTGATTGCATTGATAGATCCAGGATCAATTCATTCTTACATATGTATGAATTTAGTATTTAGTAAGACTTTTCCTGTAGGGTCTATTGAATTTGTGATTAGAGTACCGAACCCCTTAGGCAAATGTGTTTTGGTTGACAAATTCTACAAGAATTGTCCGTTAATGCATCGGGATTTCTATTTTCCGACTAATCTGATGTTGTTGCCATTCGATGAATTTGATGTGATTTTAGGTATGGATTGGCTAACGATGCATAGTGCTATAGTGAATTCTAGACGAAAGACAATTGAACTGAAATGTCAGAATAATAAGACTATTAGAATTGAATCTGATGATCTGAATAGTTTGCCATTTGTAATCTCATCTATGTCAGCTCAGAGATTTGTGAAAAAATGGTGTGAAGCTTACCTTGCGTATGCACTTGATACGAAAGTGACAGAAATAAAGGTTGAATCAGTACTAGTAGTGTGTGAGTCTCCAGATATATTTCCTAAACAGTTATCGGGTTTACCACCTATTAGAGAAGTTGAGTTTGGTATTGAATTAGTACCGGGGACAACGCCGATATCGATAGCTCCGTTCAACCAATATGCCATATAGGCACCTCAAATGCAAACAAACAATTTACTTAAACATATACATGTACTTAACACGTCTCATTCATCAACATCCAATTCATTTTCCATCTCAAAATCCATCATAAATTGACTTATCACTTCAACATAAACTCACCATATTTGAAAACATTTATACCATTTCAAATAGCTCATATCTACCAGAAAGCATAATTCAACTTGGCCTCATTATAAACATACCAAATATAGTTATTCCAAACCTGCATCAAGATACCATAACAATTAAATCAATCAACACAAGTCCACCTATACATGCCATTATAACCCTGACTAAAACATCAAAATCTACCAATATAATCGTTGGATAGTGTGAAAGATCTCCGACTAGCTTCCAAATCGATCGAGCTTTCGATAATCTAAAAAGTAAGAGAAAGACGACCACATAAGCAATGGATACTTAGTAAGCTCGTATAAACTTCAAACTTAACATTAAATTCTAAATTATGAACTTTATATGTCATAAATAAACCTATACCCATGCTTCAAGATTTATCAAACTATATAACTATCAACTCACAAATGAATAGGTTCATTAACATCCCGAATACTTTCCATTTATACCTTAATAAAGTCTTTTAAGTTGAATTACATAATCATCAGCCTTTTCTTAAAACGGTGAACCATTTCATTTACTTACTTAATATTACATTAACTTAGCATAAGCTTAATTACGAATCAATTCACGTAATTAGTATATCTATTCATGACATAAGTAAATTCACACATATCATAAGTAAATTCCTTCCTTACAAGTACGTCCTTTAACTCAACAATCCTTTTTATTTCATTATATTTGATCACATCTATGCACTTATCATTTCTATATCTAATCTCACTCGTTTCATTTGCATAACTCACAATACATAAGTATAAACATCAACCATAACCACAAGCTAGTGCATTTAAAAATAACTTTATCACATTTAACTAATAATCATTCTATAATTCATCATCCATCTCTAAATTTCCTATAAACATGTCATTCTGGAATATTTACCTTCACTAAACAAGATTAAAGCTCAATGAATAAATTAATCATATATGTTATGCATTTATGAAGCACTTATAGGCTTAGTATTGAAAATGATTCATCGTATGCTTCCTGTACTATAATAATTCAACCCAAACTCATTTATATATATATGAACATATATTTTTTACCGAATAATCATCAATATAATGATACTCACATATGATCAAGTAATTCATTGAACATTTCACATTTAACATTTACTAATATCTTGACTTTACATTAACCTTTAACATTAAAATAATTTTATAAATTCCATTCATTGTTAGCTCGACGAACTAGTAACTTCACTTGGATACTCAGGTAACTACACCACACCAAAGGCATCATAGACGCATAACAAGGGCATCGAAGTGTAGATAGGGGCACAAATCTGCAAACAAGGGCACCGAAGTGCGAAGAGAGACACCGAAGTGTATATAGTGGCACCGAAGTGCAATCAGGGGCACCGAAGTGCAAATCTCGTACAAGTGCACATTCTAACCCCATTGTCATGCCAATTGTATCCTAGTAATTACTACGTCCAATCGGGCATTCCATGTAATCCATTTCATTTAAACATATTTATCATTCAAAGGCACTTCATCGTTTTCGTACACATGTTATAATATCAATACATATATTCATATTGCCAATGTGCCATCATAAAGATTAAGATCATCTATTAATCACTTTCATATTTCTCGATACACATGCTGTAACAATTCATAATCATGCTGAAATTGCATAGATGTCATATCTCATAAATATTCAATAGATTTATAATAAATCCTTTCTCACCTTATATTTAGTTATAATATTTTGAGTTTCGGCTCCAATTTTAAACATCATATATAAGTATATACATTCATGAGTCAGCATTAACATTATTTATATTTATAGGTATGTTCAATTCTATATGTACGAACTTACCTAGCTAAATTGTAGAAATTTCAAAGTACAAGGGCTTTTTGTTAATTTTCCATTCTCCTTGATTTTCCACCCAATCTTGATCTAAAATAATAATTTAATTCAATCTATTAATTTAGACAGTAAAACAATGTATTTTAAGAAATTTAATCATTTTTGACATTTTTACAAAATTACACCTAAAGTTTTACTTTTATTCAATTTAGTCCCTGAGCCCAAAACATGCAAATTAATCACTTTTAATGCAAATTTATAATAGTCAGATATTCATGGCATCCAAATCAGCTCATATTTGAAAAAAATTCACATTAAAACCTTACATTTTAACTATTTTAACAATTTAGTCCCTAATCGATAAATTTATCAAAAAACACTTAACAAATTCTTTCACGTAACAACTAATAACTCAAATTCATCATTTAATATATAAAATCACAAGTTTCATCAATGAGAACATTCAAAATCTTTAACAGTTTCAAAATCGAAGGTACGAGTTAGTTGGA
This sequence comes from Gossypium bickii, assembly GCA_025503065.1. Taxonomy (NCBI): domain Eukaryota; kingdom Viridiplantae; phylum Streptophyta; class Magnoliopsida; order Malvales; family Malvaceae; genus Gossypium; species Gossypium bickii. Next base: position 77,115,231 of record CP106713.1, read on the forward strand.
CCTAGTTGCAACGATTTCGAAAACATAAAAATTATTAGAAACTGGTGAAAAATGGCTTACCATGCATGAATTGAAGCATGGCCAGACCTTGGTTCTTCTTCCCATGGTGTTTCTATGATGAAAATATGAAATGAAGAAGAAAACCATTCTGTTTTCTTATTTTATGTGCTTTTATTTCTTTATTTTATCTTTTATCTTTTAATAATATTATTATAACATATAAAATACATATAAATTAAAAGAAAATAAGCTTTAATCGCTCACCAACTTAAGAATGGGTAATTTACCCATTAAGGACATCCAATAATAATTCTTTAATCAATTTAACACCTTTAAACTAATAGCGATTGGTTTTTTCAACTTTTACAATTTAGTCCTTTTTCCTTAATTAATTATCGAAACGTTAAAATTTCTTAAAAAAACTTTAATACCACTTTAATGACACTCTGTAATATTTATAAAAATATTTATGACTCAGTTTATAGAAACGAGGTCCGGATAACTCATTTTCTAAAACCACTTGACCCTAAGGTCAAACCACTTAAACTTAATAATTCGCTTATATAACATAAATTATCAAATCAAAAACATTTTTAAAACTATATTTGACTCGTAAATATTAAATACTAATATTTACAAACTTACTCATCAGATTTGGTGGCCCCGTAACCATTGTTTCTGAGACACTAAAAAACGGGTTGTTACAAGTCTCCCCCCTTACGAAAATTTGGTCCTCGAAATTTCTCACCTGATACAAGCCACTCAACCAAGTCTTTCTTCCACTTTTTCAATCAAAGTCTATAACAAACAATCACAACTCATCTTGATTCAAAACTCATATTAGAACTTGATACTACACCTGAACTTAACTGAACAACTATGAGGTTCTCCTGTCATAACTTTATCATTAGTAGTATAACTACCGAGAAATTCCCAGTAACCATCTGTCAAAACATAACCAAAAAACCCAGATTATCAAACTCTGACTGATGTTTCTAACACATCTGCATCTATAACTTTAACTGATGACGTTCTATTTCATGGAAAGCTTCAAGCAATATCATTTAATACAAACGTGATAGCTGCAACTACAGAGACAACTTAAGCGATAATATCGTTTCTCGCTTATAACTGACCTGGTAGATATATTTTTGGTTGCTCTTCTTTTTACCTGTGAATTCGCAAAATTTATTCTCGAATCTAAAGATGTACTCAAATATCTACAACTCATCTAACTTTTCTAGTGAATAATCAGTTTTGACTAAAACAACTAAATCGATTTTATCTATCGGATAATAATATTTCAGAATAATCCTTTCTTCTTGTTGTCAAGACAACCCAGACATGCAATCTATCATAATTCCCTCATAATACTAATCAGAGATCTTTTCAAACTGTATTAACTCAAACGAAACATAACATCCCATTTTAACTCATTGACATAAATTGAGATTACCTGAGGAATGTGAACCAATATATAAGTTTAAGCTCGATCTTCCACCGTCTATACTTTTGTTATTACCTATCCCTTTCATGAAAGCTAGATATGGGACATAAAATGAAGCTATTTCAATTAATAACATTGAAAATTTGAACCATATCAAAGTCGTAACCATCAGATAAATTAAAATCATAGTGCTATAATGAAATCGATGTTGCAACTGTTAAGAGAGAACAATACCTCAAATATCAATAATGCAATTCGAGACAAAAGAGAGAAACCGAATGTAGTACCAATAATAACCAGTGCAGTTGTAACATCCAGAAATTGGGCTTGTGCATTTTGCTTAATTATATGAAATAGCATGCCTTTGTGTGTTATAATGTGTTTTATGAATTTTGAAGAACTTTAGAGGATAGATAAATGCCTTAGAAAATATTACGTTTTAAGTTTAAAAGAGGGAACTGAAGCAAAGTGGCCTTAAAAGAAAATGTAGGGGAAATATGACACACAAATGGGCTTGGTTAAGTGGCTTGGAGGCGCCACTTAAGGCTTTTGGAAATGATGCCACAAGCATGGTGAAGGTCTTAAGGTTCGAGTCGCGTGGGAAGCAATTTTTGGGGTTTTATTTCTGCTTGTTGACGTCAAAGAGGGGGGTGATGGACGGCTATAGGACTTTGAAAGGATGAGAATAAAGACTTGATTTATCCTTTTAAAATTCGGCTAAGGAAGGTGATAATTATTGTTTTAATCAAATTATTTTAAATAAGTAGATAAGAGGGAAAAGAGGAGAAAAACAATGAGAAGTTAGTGTTTGAGTAGGAAGCCGAAACTGAGTAGCAAGGTATTCATCTTTTCTTTTCTTTTCTTTCCCATCTTTTCTCTAGCTGAATTTCCACTGGTCTTTTCTCAAAGTCTTCTTTTTCTTTTATTTGTTCTAGCCGAAACCTCCTTCTCCCTAGTTCATCATATGTGTAACCCCTAAAAGCTTCATACCCTTCCTCTTTACTCTTGTTAAAGCTGATTTCTTCATTTGATCAAAAGCCGGGATTTGTTGACCAACGTTAGGCCTATAGCTGAATCTATCAAGTGGTGACAGACAGAGGTGCAACCGATTTCAGTATAAAGGGGTAAAGATCTATAGTCATCATCATATTTCTTTTCTTTAAGTCAAAATTAAGATTCTAATGCCATCAATGTCTTTGACCGAAACTATGAAGGATTCTTTCAGGATTTCTAGTATAGTCGACTATAAGGAGGATCATTTGGGATTTAAGGTAAGTCATGTGGTATTCGGCCAAAGGCCATGTATTGTGATTAAACGTTAGTTTGGATCTAACAGGAGCTTGTAGGTATTTCGACAGAGACCAAGGACAATTGAATTTCAGAATTTGATTCATCAAGGTAAAGGTATAAGTGTTCGGCCTAAGGCCACTTTCTAATACTTTTGGTATAGAAGTCGAATCTAACAGTGGTTAAGCAGGGTATTTCGACAACTCCCTAATCAGGTGGTTGTTTTCGGGAAATAAGATTCACAAGGTAAGTGAATCTGATATTTGGCCAAGGCCCTATTCCGCGATTTAGATTTGTTTCTTTATTATTCAAAAGCCAAAAACTAACCTGTGAAATGATTTGATGCTAGCCGATTTCAAGAAAGAAATACTACGAGGTTTCAGGATTTGATTAATAGTCAAATCGGCAGCAAGGTAAGGAGTTGGTTTCGTGAATCCTTCGGGATTTGATTTTATAGCCGAATGGGCTTTTGTTTAAATATTAAATGTTGACCGAATGTAGGGACTAGGATCTAGAATATTAGATCAGGATATTCGGGATTTCAGTGAAGCGTTAAAGTATATCAGGTGTGTATCCCACACTATTTCTTTATAGATTTATGGCTATGTTTTAATAAATGTGTAATAAGAATATGTAAAATGTGAAGCTAAGGTACCATGCAATGGTACATAGTACTCAAGTACGTTTTCCTACTCCTACTATGAGTATAATATGATCTGTTATGGCATATGTAAAATTATAAGAATGTGAATAAGGGATATGACATGGCTTATGCATATTTGTATGACATGGGGCATATGGGTGCCTATGAAAGGGGAAGTGAATGTGGTGGTTTTATACCGCAATATCTGAATGTGGTGACTCATGTCACAAATATTTTATCTGGTGGCTATGCCATGAATCTTATAAGGGCGATGAGCACATCGACTGCAGTGACTGCCATTGATGATGTGTAGCGGATGGAGGGTTGACTTAGTAGTCCCCACAGTGTGCAGGTTGGTACAGGTGATGTGTAGCCGTTGGTACTTAGGTTTGGGTTCGGGTTTGCATCATTATCTTTATTTCTTCTATAAGTACTTGTATAGACTGATACGCCTAAACTGTTGGGATTTAGGGTTGGTTACACATTGAGTCTGTTTGACTCACCCCATTGGGGAATATTTTCTTTCAGGTGACACTCAGTGATGGACCGGGTCGGCAGGAGCTTAGTGGTGGCCATGCTCAGCTCAGAGTTTAATTAATTTTAGACTTTTACATTTAAAGTATTTGGATTTATTTTGGGATTGTTTTCATTTGTAATAAGGCCAAAGTATGAGACTACTTTATGTTTGCTTTTATCACGATATTATTATTGTTAAAACAAAAGTTGTTTAAATTGTTTTTGTTAAAATAAATGTTACATGTTTTGACACCTAAATATGAATGATTTCCAATTTAGGAAAAACTTTGAAACGGAGAAATAAAGTTTTATAAATACTTAGATTTCAAGAATAAACTTGTTTTCAACTCAAGCCCAACCCAACACAAAGTAAAATTTCTTTCAAAACCATCCGAATTTTCCAAAGTAATCAAAAAGTTTTGAACCGTTTTACTCGAGGAACATACCAGATCTGGTCAAGGCTCGTGGGCCGGGTTTGGGGTGTTTCAATTTGGTATCAGAGCCCAGTTTTAAACTCTCAGCCTTGGGTTTAAAGCCCACAATGTTTTAAAGTTTAGGCCGAAATGAATTTTTGTGAAAGTTTTGTGAAATTGAGCAGGTTTTTCTGGCATGGCACCTAACTCTCCGATCCGAAGTCCACCAGGTAAGTACTTTTAACTACTGTGTGATTTATAGTATGACTTGTAGAAGGGTAGAAATGGAACGTAGATTAGTATACTAAGTACTTGAACCCTAGGACTAGTTTACTCCAACAATCCCATAAGACTTAAAGCCTAATTAAACAAACCTGTGAACTAAGTCGCCGAGTTAGGGTGTGGCCACCATTATGCGCATGTCTAGGATTGTATCTGGAAGAGCCTGGAACTTAAGCAGTCCTAGTGACTCACCTCCTCTTCGCTGGAATCCTACCTGGTGCGTACCTTCGGTTCACCCTAACTAAGAGGATTTATTCACAGGCTAAACACAATAACTAAAACCCGAAAGGGATTAGCTGTATCTTCATAAAAAAACTTCGGTTTTAAAATCACCAAATTACCCCTTTAAATGGTAGCAAGACTTAGTTTGAAAATTTTCCAAAATATTCCCGAATTACAAAATTACCTAAATACCCCTAGTGGTAAAATTACTAAAATGCCCTTGGTTTCCAAAATTACCAAACTACCCCGATTTCAATAAAATTCTCTGATTTTGCAAAAATATCCAAAAAAAAATTTATCGTTACAAAATACTAAGGTACCTTGATTTGGAAATTACGGAATTACCCCTATTTACAAAATTACCAAATGACCCCCGATTTCTAAAATTTCTACAACAACACCGATTTGGAAAACAAATTCTGAAAAGAACCCCCAAAACAAAGTACCTTTGATTTATAAGGATTTTTGGAAGTTACCCCAGTTTATTACCAAAATACCCCTGTAGGAAAAATGACGAAAATACCCCTGGGATAGGAATAAGACAAAAATGTTAGGATAATAGATGTGTGTGGTAGATACTACTGAATGAATGTTTGAATGAATGTGCTCCTCTGAATTAGGATAGAAAACTTGAACGAAAACTTTGATTGATCGAAAGAACTGCTATTAAACTCCTTTCATAAAATTTCTTCGCTAATAATCAGTGGAACAAGGACTAATGCATAAAATTTCTTAATCAGAGTAAAATGCAAACGTAGACATGAGCTCTAGGGGACGTGGTCGTAATGTGGAAGGACGCGGTCGAGGCAGAATAACCGTGTCGGAACCCGTTGGGTCGGGTCAAGGATCTGAGAATGATGCACCATCGCCACCACCACTAGCAGCTGTGGGTGGTGAGCAGTAAGATCAGACGGGTGATGATGCTGCATCGCAAGCTGTGTTACGAGTTCTTGAAATGGTGGCTGGAACAGGTGGGAATATGGGAGCTCGAAAATCTGTACCCGAGCGACTCCGAGCCAATGTAGCTGAGGTGTTCCGTGGCGTATCTGGGGTGGCACCCAGTACGGCTGAGTATTGGTTGGAAACGACTGAGCGGATTATGGATGAGCTAGATCTGACCCCTGAGGAGAAATTAAAAGGAATGGTGGCGCTGCTACGCGATGAAGCATATCAATGGTGGCTCACAGTTCGGGATGGCGCCACAGTTGAGGATCTTACGTGGGAATATGTTAAGGCGGCGTATCAGAAGAAGTATGTTGGAACCAGATATACTGATGCGCAAAGGAAGGCTTTTCTGGGGCTGGTTTAAGGGAACAAGTCCGTGGCGGAGTATGAGGCTAAATTTCTAAGGTTAAGCCGATATGCTCGAGGCATGGTGGCTACGGAACATGAGAGATGTGTCTGATTTGAGGACGGACTTAGGGATGACCTGAGGTTGTTGATAGCTCCATATCAGGAGCGGGAGTTTGCCGCATTAGTAGAAAAGGCTAAGGTAGCTGAAGGGATTAAGGACTCTGTAAGGCAGAACTCTGATCGGAATAGATAGAAGAGAGGTTTTGGGTCGTCTGGATCGCCAGGGAATGTACAAAAGAGGCCTAGGGCTGATGGGCCTCGAGGTCAGCAAGTTGGTTCAGGAGGGCAATACCGTACTTGTACTCAGTGTGGTAAGATGCATCTAGGAGAATGTTGGAAGAAAACAGAAGGATGCTTCAAGTATGGGTCTAAGGATCATATGGTTAAGGACTGTCCAATAAAGATAGATGGAAGTCGACCAACAGGCCAAGGGGCTAATCAGGCTGGTAGAGGTGGACAGCAGCCTCAGCGAGGTCGTGGTCCGAATGGTAGAGGTAACACTGCTGGAAAAGGACGTGGAACGCCTGGCAGAGGTGTTGGGAATACAGAGGTAAGACAGCCAGGTCTGGTTTATGCGGTTCGTCGGAGGTAGGATGGAGACGCACCGGACGTCAAAATTGGTACATACTTTATTTTTGGTAAACCTTATGTTGCTCTGATTGATGTGGGCTCGACCCATTCCTATGTTGCATGTAGTGTAGTGGAAACTCTAGGCATAGCCTCTGAACTTTTTGATAAGGAGATGACTGTAGTAAGCCCATTAGGCCAAACTGTAGTGGTGAATAAAATCTTTCGGAGTGTACCTCTAGAGATTCAGGGAGTGAACTTTCCTACCGACTTAATGGAACTACCCTTCGGAGAATTCGATCTTATACTTGGTATGGACTGGCTAGTAGAGCATTGGGCTGTGTTGGACTGTGCAGCTAAGCGAATGGAGTTAAAGACCCCAGAGGATGAAGTGATAATCATGATAGGAGAAAGAAGAAACTACTTTTCTAACGTAGTTTCAGCACTTAAGGCTGTGAAGATGGTTCGGAAAAGGTGCGAGGCTTTCTTGACTTTCGTTAGTGCGTTGGATGCTAAGGAAGGGGGAGTTAGTGGAGTAAGGACAGTAAGGGATTTTGTGGATGTCTTTCCGGAGGAATTACTTGGAATACCCCAAGATAGGGAAGTTGAGTTCGGAATTGACCTGCTGCCGGGAACAGCTCCTGTGCCAATTGCCCTGTATCGAATGGCACCAAAGGAGTTGGTTGAGCTCAAGGCTCAAATCCAAGAGTTGCTTGATCGTGGGTTTATTCGACCCAGTGTGTCTCCATGGGGAGCACCGGTCTTGTTTGTGAAGAAGAAGGAAGGGACTATGCGGATGTGCATAGACTATCGTCAGTTGAATAAACTGACCATCAAGAATAAGTATCTTTTGCCAAGGATTGATGACTTGTTCGATCAGCTGAAGGGGGCAACAGTATTTTCGAAGATAGATCTACGGTCGGGATATCATCAGCTTAAGGTGAAGGAGGCAGATATCCATAAGACGGCGTTCTGAACAAGATACGGGCACTATGAGTTCTTAGTGATGCTGTTTGGATTGACAAACGCACCAGTCGCATTCATGGATATGATGAACCGGGTTTTTCAACCCTACTTGGATAGGTTCATCGTTGTGTTCATTGACGACATTGTGTACTCCAAGTCTGAAGAGGAGCATGATGAGCATCTTCGGTTGTGTTGCAAGTGCTGAGGGAGAAGAAGCTTTATGCCAAATTCAGCAAGTGTGAATTTTGGCTTAAGGAAGTTGCATTCCTAGGACATGTGGCGTCTGCGGAAGGAATAAGGGTGGATCCCAGAAAGATTGAGGCAGTGTTGGATTGGAAACCACCTAAGTCTGTGGCTAAGATTCGCAGTTTCTTGGGATTGGCAGGCTACTACAGAAGGTTTGTGGAAGGGTTCTCATTGATAGCCGCACCTTTGACAAAGCTGCTGAGGAAAGAAGTACCTTTCGTATGGACAGATAAGCAACAGAGGAGCTTTGAGAAGCTTAAGAGGGTGTTGACTGAGGCTTCAGTCTTGATTCAGCCTGAGGCAGGAAAGGATTTTGTGGTGTACTGTGACACTTCTCATACAGGATTGGGATGCATACTAATGCAGGATGGGAAAGTAGTCGCTTATGCATCGCAGCAATTAAGGCCTCATGAAGTTAACTACCCAACTCACGACTTGGAATTGGCGGCAGTGGTCTTCGCTCTTAAGGTATGGAGGCACTACCTTTATGGAGAAAAGTCAGTGATCTACACAGACCACAAGAGTCTTAAGTATCTGTTGACTCAGAAGGAGTTGAATCTAAGACAGCGAAGGTGGGTAGAATTATTGAATGACTATGATTGTTCCATAGAATATCATCCGGGTAAGGCAAATGTAGTGGCAGATGCCCTAAGTCGGAAAGTGGTGTCGGATCTGAGGGCGATGTTCGCACATCTGAGCTTGTATGACGATGGAAGTCTGCTGGCAGAATTGTAAGTTAAGCCAACGTGGTTGAATGAGGTGAAAGAGGGACAGTTGTTGGATGAGGATCTAAGTGCTAAGTTGCAGCAAGTACAGAGCAGGGAGTTAGAGGATTATAGTGTTAACAGCGAGGGAGTATTATGTTTCCGAGGCAAGGTCTGTATGCCGAAGAATAAGGAGTTAAGGCAGAGAATTCTTCAGGAATCGCATAGTAGCCCTTATGCTATGCATCCTGGAGGTACTAAGCTGTACAGAGACCTAAGAGAACAGTTTTGGTGGCCTGGTCTGAAGAAAGAAGTTACAGAATTTGTCGGCAAGTGTTTGACGTGTCAGCAAGTTAAGGTTGAAGTTCTGTCAGGTTTGCTTCAATCGATAAAGATTCCGCAGTGGAAATGGGAAAGAATCACCATGGACTTCGTTAGTGGGCTTCCCCTTACACCTACTAAGAAGGACTCGGTACGGGTGATAGTGGATGGATTGACAAAGTTCGCGCATTTCATTCCGGTACGGGTTGACTATTCTTTGCAGAAGTTGGCAAAGTTGTATGTGGCGGAAATTGTAAGGTTGCATGGGGTGCCGGTGTCAATCATTTCAGATAGGGATCCAAGGTTTACATCTCGGTTTTGGAAAGCCCTACATCAAACTTTAGGCACCAAGTTGGATTTCACTACGGCTTTTCATCCACAGTCGGATGGGCAGTCTGAACGGGTAATCCAAGTGTTAGAGGATATGTTAAGAGGCTGTGTGATAGACTTCAGAGGAAGTTGGGAAGACTATTTGCCTTTAGCGGAATTTGCGTACAATAATAGCTATCAGGCCAGTATTCGAATGGCACCGTATGAAGCACTGTATGGATGGAAGTGTCGCACTCCTACATGTTGGACAGAATTAGAGGAACTCGAGTTTTAGGTCCAGAGATTGTGACAAAGTCTGAGGAAAAGGTTGAGGTAATTCGGGTACGGTTGAAGGAAGCATCTGATAGGCAAAAGTCTTACGCGGATCTGAAAAGAAGGAGATAGAATTTACTGTGGGATATCAAGTGTTCCTTAAGGTTTCGCTATGGAAGAAAGTGATGAGGTTTGGTCACAAAGGGAAGTTAAGTCCAAGGTTTATAGGACTTTACCGAGTATTAAAGCGAATTGGACCAGTGGCATACCAGTTAGAGTTGCCTCCGGAATTGAAGCATTTGAACGACGTATTCCATGTTTCTATGCTACGTCGTTATCGATCGGATCCATCTCATGTGGTGCCGGTCGAGGAGGTGGAGCTTAGGTCAGATTTGTCCTACGAGGAAGAGCCGATTCAGATTCTGGAACGCGATGTGAAAGTGTTACGGAGGAAGTCAGTTCCTCTAGTCAAAGTGTTATGGTGCAATCATGGATTGGAAGAAGCTTCGTGGGAGCCGGAGGAAGCAATGCGACAGTAATACCCTCACTTATTTCAGCCAGGTAATTTTGAGGTCAAAATTATTATAAGGGGGTAGAACTGTAAATCCAGAAATTGGGCTTGTGCATTTTGCTTAATTATATGAAATAGCATGCCTTTGTGGGTTATAATGTGTTTTATGAATTTTGAAGAACTTTAGAGGATAGATAAATGCCTTAGAAAATATTACATTTTAAGTCTAAAAGAGGGAACTGAACCAAAGTGGCCTTAAAAGAAAATGTAGGGGAAATATGGCACACAAATGGGCTTGGTTAAGTGGCTTGGAGGTGCCACTTAAGGCTTCTGGAAATGACGCCACAAGCATGGTGAAGGTCTTAAGGTTCGAGTCGCGTGGGAAGCAATATTTTGGGGTTTTATTTTTGCTTGTTGACGTCAAAGAGGGGGGTGATGGACGACTATAAGACTTTGAAAGGATGAGAATAAAGACTTGATTTATCCTTTTAAAATTCAGCTAAGGAAGGTGATAATTATTGTTTTAATCAAATTATTTTAAATAAGTGGATAAGAGGAAAAAGAGGAGAAAAACAAGGAGAAGTTAGTGTTTGAGTAGGAAGCCGAAACTGAGTAGCAAGGTATTCATCTTTTATTTTCTTTTCTTTCTCATCTCTTCTCTAGCCGAATTTCCACTGTTCTTTTCTCAAAGTCTTCTTTTTCTTTAATTTGTTCTAGCCGAAACCTCCTTCTCTCTAGTTCACCATATGTGTAACCCCTAAAAGCTTCATACCCTTCCTCTTTACTCTTGTTAAAGCCGATTTCTTTATTTGATCAAAAGCCGAGATTTGTTGACCAACGGTAGGCCTATAGCCGAATCTATCAAGTGGTGACAGACAGAGGTGCAATCGATTTCAGTATAAAGGGGTAAGGATCTATAGTCATCATCATATTTCTTTTCTTTAAGTCAAAATTAAGATTCTAATGCCATCAATGTCTTTGACTGAAACTATGAAGGATTCTTTCGGGATTTCTAGTATAGTCGACTATAAGGAAGATCATTCGGGATTTAAGGTAAGTCATGTGGTATTCGGCCAAAGGCCATGTATTGTGATTAAACGTTAGTTTGGATCTAACAGGAGCTTGTAGGTATTTCGACAGAGACCAAGGACAATTGAATTTCGAAATTTGATTCATCAAGGTAAGGGTATAAGTGTTCGGCCTAAGGCCACTTTCTAATACTTTTGGTATAGAAGTCGAATCTAACAATGGTTAAGCAGGGTATTTCGACAACACCCTAATCAGGTGGTTGTTTTCGGGAAATAAGATTCACAAGGTAAGTGAATCTGATATTTGGCCAAGGCCCTATTCCGTGATTTAGATTTGTTTCTTTATTATTCAAAAGCCGAAAACTAACATGTGAAATGATTTGATGCTAGCCGATTTCAAGAAAGAAATACTACGAGATTTCAGGATTTGATTAATAGTTAAGGTAAAGAGTTGGTTTCGTTAATCCTTTGGGATTTGATTTTATAGCCGAATAGGCTTTTGTTTAAATATTAAATGTTGACCGAATGTAGGGACTAGGATCTAGAATATTATATCAGGATATTCGGGATTTCAGTGAAGCGTTAAAGTATATCAGGTGTGTATCCCACATTATTTCTCTATAGATTTATGGCTATGTTTTAATAAATGTGTAATAAGAATATGTAAAATGTGAAGCTAAGGTACCATGCAATGGTACATAGTACTCAGGTACGTTTTCCTACTCCTACTATGAGTATAATATGATCTGTTATGGCATATGTAAAATTATAAGAATGTGAATAAGGGATATGACATGGCTTATGCATATTTGTATGACATGGGGCATATGGGTGACTATGAAAGGGGAAGTGAATGTGGTGGTTTTATACCACAATATCTGAATGTGGTGACTCATGGTACAAATATTTTATCTGGTGGCTATGCCACGAATCTTATATGGGTGATGAGCACGTCGACTGCAGCGACTGCCTTCGATGATGTGTAGCGGATGGAGGGTTGACTTAGTAGTCCCCAAGGTGTGTAGGTTGGTACGGGTGATGTGTAGCAGTCGGTACTTAGGTTTGGGTTCGGGTTTGCATCATTATCTTTATTTCTGCTATAAGTACTTGTATAGACTGATATGCCTAAACTGTTGGGATTTAAGGTTGGTTACACATTGAGTCTATTTGACTCACCCCGTTGGGGGGAATATTTTCTTTCAGGTGACACTCAGTGATGGACCGGGTCGGCAGGAGCTTAGTGGTGGCCATGCTCAGCTCAGAGTTTAATTAATTTTAGACTTTTACATTTAAAGTATTTGGATTTATTTTGGGATTGTTTTCATTTGTAATAAGGCCAAAGTATGAGACTACTTTATGTTTGCTTTTATTACGATATTATTATTGTTAAAACAAAAGTTGTTTAAATTGTTTTTGTTAAAATAAATGTTACATGTTTTGACACCTAAATATGAATGATTTCCAATTTAGGAAAAACTTTGAAACGGAGAAATAAAGTTTTATAAATATGTAGATTTCAAGAATAAACTTGTTTTCAACTCAAGCCCAACCCAACACAAAGTAAAATTTCTTTCAAAACCATCCGAATTTTCCAAAGTAATCAAAAAGTTTTGAACCGTTTTACTCGAGGAACATACCAGATCTGGTCAAGGCTCATGGGTCGGGTTTGGGGTGTTTCAGCAGTAATACAACTTCTATAATCTGAGATCCATATCACCGTGCTCCCATGATCGAACCAGGAAAGTAATATATGTAATTACCTCTGGCCAGTGATGAACCATGTTTGATAGAATAGGTCATAAGAACGATGAGAAAGCCGAAATAATGAAATCCAAGATATAAACCTCTACTGAATTTCAGAGAATACAATGCATATTGAATGATAAAGAGATTGATGCTACCCTAGAGAAAGTCCAGAAGAAGAATATTACTCATACGCATTGGAATTAGTTGTGACAGAGACAACATAGATTGTATAAATATAATTCAGAGTATCAACTAGTAAAAGAATGAAAATAACATCATATGAGTCTTATCGTTGCATCTTCCACAGAACATAATAGAATAGAATGCCAAATAAAAATAGAGTAATGCCGATCAAAATCAACCAGACTAACAATACCTCTGTCTAACGTTATGATTAGCCAGCCTTTTTATATAATAAGAATCACATCTGAATATGAACGGTTGCATATATCTCTGAGGATAAAAGAACATACAGAATACCTAGAAGAGATCATTGTAAGATACTTGACTATAATTGTTGCATTCATATATCTTTGCAATTCAAACATTATTCCACTGACTACTAAAGTCATCAATGATCTCACATTATCTCGTTTCACTGAAGAAATCAATTAAGAAGAAATTTTGGTTAATACGTTCTTAAGATACCATACCTGAATAAGTCAATTACCCTTGATTAACCTTCTCTTTAACAGCGACATTGCGTATCCCAGATGATCTTCAGAAAAATCTAATATCTCTTCCAAAACTCTCTTTACTTGCTAACCCATTCTTAGCTCTGACCGCATTATTATTCATTCAGTCACTGAACTTTTTGATTTCATACTTGTGGGCTTAACAAACATAAATATTGTGAATTCCGTTGTATGAAACCTTGAGGGTGAGGGGGTGGAGATCGTAATGCCTCTAAATTTGACACTCGCATATATACACACATAACATAGCATTCATCATTAACATAATCATTATAAATATTTATTCATACCTTCCCTAGTTTCTACTCATCCTTAGCAACATCTTTACTCACATACTTGAGTATCACCATTCAGCATTATCAGAATTAGCTCGGTTGGAAAACATCTCTGTCTAAAAATGAAACAAATCTCATCAGAGCAGGGAGCTATCACACTATTACAGGTTGTGTAATGGCATGTATTTCTAGACTTCACACATGCTACTTTCAGTCTGAGAACCGACTAAATCGTAGCTTTAATACCACTAAATGTAACACCCCTAACCCTTATCCATAGCCAAAATAGGGTTACAGAGATTAATAAAGTTTACCATTCAAACCTTGATGCGACCTTAGCTCAGAAAGTTACTACCGAATCTATTGAGCTGCCACAAAGGCCTATAACTCAATCACGAACTGAGAAGTTTAGAGATGCATTAGCAAGCTATGTGGATCGAGCTTGGGGAGAGCAAGTAGCCGAATTCAATAGTCAAGCTTGGACCAGCCCAATAGGCGTCACTTGCAATTTATTACAAGTTGAATTTATTTTTTAATTAAACTCATCTTAGATTAATAAATGAGTTGCTAGCCTTTATTCAACCCATCTTAGTTTAAATAATTGAGTTATTGTTGGACTTTATTTAATATATGTTTCTCCTAATTAATATAGTTGCTAGAATGATTTATTGATGCATAAGTTTTAAGTTACTTAATTATGCTTCACTTAATTAATCTAGTTGCTGGAATAATTTATTGATGCATAAGTTTTAAGTTTATTTATTTAAGTTAAGTGTTTAATGTGTTTTGTGTTTAATATGAGTTTAAATGTGATTAATGTGTTTATTTTAATGTGTTTGATTGCAGGTGCTTTTTCAGCTGGAAACTGTTACATTCAGGGGCTGCTACAAATTGATTAAAGTGACTTTCAAGTAGAAATCAGTTACATACAAAGAGGGCATTATACATCATTAAAAGGAGTTGTTATATCAATTAAAAAGGAGATCATTACACTTTCGTAAAATTGGAAGCAGCCTTTTTCTTATTCCATAACCGATTGTTGTTTAAATGGTCACTCCATGAGCTTAAATTCCATTAAAAGCTGTTGGTGTCCATTCGGCTAGCCAAGGGAGACTTCAAAAGTTTTCTTAAACACCTTGGATGCTCAAGTATGAAACCTAAGCATTCAAGTGAATTGAATCAGCTGAATTAAAGAATTAAATCATATTGAAGGAAGGAGTTACTTAAGCCTAGAATTTCAAAAGTCTGTAAACTTTATTTCAGCTCATTATTAGCTCATTAAGCTGAACAAAAGTGACCATTTGGTTAGGCCTTTCATAGCACTATAAATAGCTGTATTCAGCCTATTGTAGGGGACTTTTTGCTGAATTTACGCTAAATTTGAGATTTGTGAGTTATCAAATTCTCTTTGTTCTTTTGAAACTGATCTGACTTATCAAGCATAGGTTGTGGCCCCTATCATTTCCATTGTTTCCTGAACTTATCACTTTTGAGTGTGGCATTCGTATACCTTTGGTTCCTATCACTAATTGATAGTGGATCAAGGTTTATCCTTTGTTGTTTTCCCTAAACCACCTAAGAACCATTTGAGATTCGGGTCAACAATCCAATATTGTTGGTTCTTCTTTGGCCTTAGTCAAAGTATCCGTTATCTTTGTTTAACCATTTTGTTACCTTATTTTAAACCCATTTATTTCATTCATTAGCCTTTTTTATTTAAAACTTAGTTCAATTCAAAATGAATCATTTCTACTCAAATTCACGACTGGGCATCAAACGACTCGAATCATTTAGGAAACGAGTTTGTATCATTTGGTATTGAGCTAGCGAATTTAGGGTAAGAATTAACATTTTTGGCATTATGGTATTGCATTTCATTTTAAAAAATTAGAATTTAAAAAAAATTCAGCCTCCATTCAAATTCAAGGAGAGAATATCAAGTTTTACGAGTAGAAAAAAAATCGTGAAAAAAAAGAGAAATTTGTTCAAGTTTCTTTTTCATTGTCGAGTTTTCTGAAAATCCTGCTTGTTGTCCGGAAATACCCAATCAACATCCTACCATTCGGCCACACTCAATCTTCTTCATTTCTTATTTCAAGCCTACTTTTGTCCTACAATATTTCCTACCAAACTCTAACATCAAATTTGCAAGCCGACCCACAACAGCTATTTTTTAAGTTTAAATAGTTCCTTAAGAACTTAGAGAGGAGGAGCGAGCGAAAATATGCAAGAGAATAGTGAGACTATGCGAGAGTATAAAAGCCAAGTGTGTGTGATTTCGTTTTGATTGGATCGTGAGGTTCTTTGTTGTGAGTTCTTACCAAAAAAAAATGTCAAGAAGCCCGAAAAGAAATCCAAATGTGGAAGGCGGGTTCCGTCCTGTAAGAAATGTAAGAAATGTTCCGTCCCGAAAAGATCTTACCCTTCAAGGACTTATACGAGAGATGGAGTGATTATTTGATCGAAAACTCGAACCAATTGAAGATCGATTATTTCTAGTCGAGACACGACAACAACATGAGGCAACCCCGGAAGGTGCAAGACGAGAGCGAGGACGTCCAATCCAGGATCCTTATGAAGCAAGTGAGCAAGAGAGTGATCATTCATCTGCCCAAAGTGTATGACAACGAGTCTACCAACAACATCGGGACCCTAGAGATCATGATCGTCCATATGACAAACTTAAGAATATCAAGATGATAATTCCACCATTTCAAGGTAAGAATGACCCTAAAGCTTATTTGGAGTGGGAAAAGAAGATCGAACTTATTTTTGAATGCCACAACTATTCGGAGAGTAAAAAGGTGAAGCTTGCGGCAATTGAGTTTTCAGATTATGCCATAGTGTGATGGGTCCAGCTTGTAATGAGTCGAAGATGAAATGGTGAAAGACCTATCTCTACTTGGGGAGAAATAAAATCAATCATGCGGAAAAGATTTATTCTATCATACTAGCATTGGGATCTTTATCAATGACTTCAAAACCTTATTCAAGGTAATAGAAGCGTAAAAGATTATTATAAAGAGATGAAAATAGCGATGATTCGAGCTGATATCGAGGAGGATCGAGAGGTAACAATGGCCAGGTTCCTTGTGGGTTTAAACCGTGACATCGCTAACATAATTGAACTACAACACTATGTTGAAGTGATGGACATGGTCCACATGGCGATTAAGGTTGAAAAACAACTCAAGCGAAAAGGAGTTAGTCGATCCTCTGCCAATCCTTCAACCAACAAATGGAGTCAAGGAGTTCATAAACCCCCTGTTCGAACAAAGGAGCCAATTGTAGCAGCTAAATCAAATTAGCCTATTGGTGAGTCTAGTCGCAATAAAAATGAGGAAGTGCCAAATCGCACGAGAGACATAAAATGTTTCAAGTGTCAAGGCCAAGGACACATACCAAGCCAATGTCCTAATTAACGTATTGTGGTAATAAGGGCCAACGGTGAAATCAAATCCAAGGAGGAGAATGAAAATGAGCCTGAAGTACCATCCGATGATGAAGAAGAAGATCTAGAGTTACCTATTGAAGGAGAAATTCTTGTGGTGAAGTGAAGCCTTAGCGTCCAAAGTGTTGAAACTAATCAACAAAGGGAGAATATTTTCCACACCCGATGCCACATCCAAGGTAAGGTATGTAGTATGATTATTGATAGTGGAAGTTGTACTAATGTATCTAGCAACATGTTGGTGGAAAAGCTCGGTTTGGCCACAACCAAGCACCCAACTCCATATAAATTGCAATGGTTGAATGATGGAGGTGAGCTTAAAGTAATGAAGCAAGCTGTAGTAGCATTTTCCATTAAGAAGTACCAAGACGAAGTGGTGTGTGATCTAGTCCCCATGCAGGCGAGACATCTACTTTTGGGGCATCCATGGCAGTTTAATAGGCGCATGATCCATGATGGATATACAAATCGGTACACATTCAGGCATCGAGGCAAAAATGTAACTTTATCCCCATTGACTCCAAAATAAGTGTACCAACATCAATTGAAATTGAAAGATTAGAAAGAAAAAGTACAAGAAAAAAGATTGAAATAGAAAAAGAAAAGAAAAAGGAAAAAAAAAAGGAAAAAGTAAGGGAGAAGAGGTAAAAATACGAGAGGAACATGAAAATCAAAAAGAAAATGAGAGTGGAAAAATGGGCGTATTTACGAGGGAAAAATAAATTCGAAAGTCCTTGTTGATATGCCAGCCCGCCTTTGTACTTTTGTACAAGGAGTGCTTATTTGATGCTAACAATCTTGATAACTGTTTACCTTTGTCTGTTGTTTCATTACTTCAAGAATTCGAATATTTTTTCCTGAAAGAAGTGCCTAGTGGGCTGCCTTCTATTCAAGGTATTAAACATCAAATCAATTTCATTCACGGGGCTACAATTCCAAATCGACCAGCTTACTGAAGCAACCCCGAAAAAACTAAGGAGTTACAACAACAAGTAGATGATTTAATAGAGAAAGGATACATACGGAAGAGTTTGATTCCATGTGCGGTACCCATCCTGTTGGTGCCTATAAAGGATGGTTCATGGAGGATGTGCGTAGATTGTTGAGCTATCAACAAGATTACCGTCAAATATCGTCATCCCATTCCTAGACTTGATGATATGTTGGATGAGCTTAGCGGTGCAAATTTTTCTCTAAGATCGATTTGAAAAGCGGCTATCATCAAATTCGCATGCGGGAGAGAGACGAGTGGAAAACCGCGTTCAAGACCAAATACAGTTTGTATGAGTGGATAGTGATGCCATTCGGCCTCACTAATGCCCCTAGTACTTTCATGAGGTCGATGAATCATGTCTTGAGGTCTTTCATTGGTCATTTTTGCGTAGTTTATTTTGACAATATTTTAATTTATAGCAAATCCTTATCTGATCATCTTGAGCATTTACATGTTGTTTGGAAGATTTATTTGCAAACCTTAAGAATTGTAACTTTTGTACTAACAAAGTTGTTTTTCTAGGTTTTTTTGTAAGTGAGAGTGGCCTCGAGGTAGATCAAGACAAAATCAAAGCAATACAAGGATGGCCACATCCGACCAATATCAGCCAAGTTAGAAGCTTTCATGGCCTTGCAAGCTTCTATAGGAGATTCGTAGCAAACTTTAGCACACTTTCTGCCCCATTGATTGTGATTATCAAAAAGAATTCCCCTTTTCTTTGGTCTGATAAACAAGAATCTACTGTTGTTAAAATCAAAGAATATTTAACTAATGCTCCACTTTTACGTTTGAAGGATTTTGACAAAATTTTTGAGGTGGAATGTGATGCGTCTGGTATAGGAATAGGTGCGGTTTTAATGCAAGATGGGCGACCGGTGGCTTATTTCAGCGAGAAACTTAATGGAGCTACACTCAACTATTCTACCTATGATAAAGAAATGTACGCATTGATACGTGCATTAGAAACATGGCAGCATTACCTTTGGCTTAAGAGGTTTGTTATACACACAGACCAAAAGGCTTTGAAGCATTTGAGAGGGTAAACTAAGCTCAACAAATGTGACGCGAAATGGGTCGAGTTCTTAGAATCCTTTCCATATGTAATTAAATATAAGCAAGGTAAGGAAAATATCATTGCGGATGCTTTATCGCAAAGGTATGCTCTTTTAAATTATTTGGATGTTAAATTACTTGGTTTTGCTTATTTAAAGGAATTATATGCTGATGATTCTGATTTTGGAGAAATTTACAAGTTATGTGTGCATGGTGCGTATGATAGGTACTATCGGCAAGATGGATTCCTATTTCGAGAAAATAAGTTGTGCATACCCCAATGATCAACTAGAAATGTGCTGGTTCATGAAGCACATAGTGGGGGTTTAATGGGACATTTTGGCATTGCCAAAACTTTGGTTGTTCTTGAAGAACACTTCTATTGGCCGAAGATGAAATGAGATGTGGCCAAAGTGTGCGACCGCTGTATTGTTTGCAATAAGGCGAAATCAAGAATTCAGCCACATGGACTTTAAAACCCATTACCGATCCCAGAAGCACCATGGATGGATATTTCTATGGATTTTGTTTTAGGCCTATCTAGAACAAAGAATGGGAAAGACTCTGATCATGTAAGTCAGAGTCTTAGATTAATAATGAGTATATGATCGAACCTGGAAACTAACTCTGACAACGATTAAAGGCAAGTGTACCTATCAAAGAGTAGTATAGCTTAGGCAAGATTGGATTGTCGAACCCAGAGGAACTAAAAGTACTAATACTAACTTTCTTTTTAATATCTAGCCTAAAATAGGTGAAGTTGTTTTAATCTAAATCTATTTAACCACTAAGCTACAGACACAAAGACAAAAAGACTAAATTGGGGAGATAACTTTTAGAAAAACTCAGTTGATTTAAATGACACCCTTAGGAAGAATCCACCTAGACTTCACTTGTTATCTAACACTAAACCATACGATTTATTCATTTGACTTGATCCATAAGACTCCGTAACGTATATTAAACCCTCTCTGGAGGCGAATAACGTCTAACCCTAGGTTGATTAACGAAAATCTCTTTCTCACTTAATAACCCCTAGAATAGCATTAAATCAATCTATGGACTCCCATATTAGGTTTCGCCCTAATCCAGCAAAATCTCGTCACCCTATCTTTAGGCGCGCGAACGACTCCGCTTTAATTATGCTAGATCTATTCTTAAGAAGGGACTTTTGCTCCTCCACCTAAGAACATCTGACTTGAATCAATATCCCAGAAATATTAACACAAGAATTAAGCACACATAATTAAGAACAAATCAAGTACTTATCTTATAGTTTAGAAAACAATAACAAGATTCATCTAGGTTTCATCCCCTTCAGGTATCTGAGAGTTTTAGTTCATAATAAATAAAGAAAACATCTCAAGAGAAAAGATAAAACAAAACATAAGAAATCCCTAAAACTCCCTGAAAGAATTGAAGGAGAATTTCGCCGTATTGAGTAGAATTCCGGCTTCTTGAGATGGATCAACTGGCTATCGTCGAGTGAATTCCCACAAATCTGACCTTTTCGGCTTGGCTCCTTGGCCTAGCTAACCGCCCCCTTCAAGGTGGTACTTAGGGGGTATATATAGGCTCTTGGAATGTGTTTCTTTCTCCCTAAGTATCCTTTTCCGAGTGAAATTGTTAATTGCCACGACAGGGACACGGCCATGTCACACGCCCGTGTGACTAGTCTTTGAGCCATGTTCGTATTCCTTTAATGAGGCACGACCGTGTAAATCGGGGTAAGACCATGTTCTAGATGATCAGTGAGGCACAACCGTGTGGGCTTAGGTCCAGGCCATGTCGATTTCTTCCTTTGCCTAAATTGCTTTGTTTTAGGACCGTTTCTCGTTCTTTTTATCCCCGGGTACTTTCCTGAGTATAACACATGAAAATAAAGGATTAAGAGCACCTTTTTACATAAATTAAGGGATAAATCATCCAAAAGCATACTAAATGTGGGATTAAAATATGTTACTATTATGATTTATCAAATACCCCCACACTTAAGCTTTTGCTTGTCCTCAAGCAAAATTCTCAACTTACAATTAAAACGAACTTTCCATAATTCCTAATTCCTATCAACAATGTCTTATCATAATTCATAAATTATTTATACATGGATAATTCAACTCAAAGAGTCCTAAAGATTCAAACAAGATTAGTCATACATTTGTATCATGAAAACGTAAGTGTCTCCCCTTATCGAAATAATTACCTTTAATTCAAAATCGTCAAGGATTGATATCCTCACAAAAGATTCACTTAAATCACTCTAAGTGTTTTAGTTTCAGGAAAAGAGCACTCATAAGCCGAACATGAAAAGTTAATCCCATAGGCTTGCCTGAAAATCAAATCTCCACCACTATAAAATGAGATGATAAACAGATCAAAAGGTCTTTGTCAGGGTTGTAACTGGGCATAGGTTAAGGGTATGGATAAAGGCTGAATTAGAAGGTTAGAATTGAGACTGAATTCATCAAGTTACGTATCTAGAAACCTGAGGTGATAATAAATAATTACATCAACTGAAAATTAATAATCCTAATAATACGAGCTTTTTCTTTTGATAAGTTGACTTTAATTGTATAAGCTCATAATACTACTACTGAATATACTTCGATTTTTTTAAACACAAATCAAATATTACATAATAAGGATGAATTCAACTCATAATATAATATAATTAGGTAACTAATCAAATCATATCTCGATAAAAGGGTAGTCAAAAGGAATGGTGATAACAAGTACAAAGGGTTTTGGGTTAATATTAGCTGGTAAGTCAATAAAAAAGGGTTGTTAGGATCAACGGGGTTTACTAGGGGTTAATTTTTTGGAGGTAGGATTTTTAATGGAGTGAGTGGGTTAAATCCTAGGTGCCTTTATCATCTCAGTATATCAAATCATAACTTTGGTCTCAACATGTATAATCAAGGTAAGTTCTAGAATAACAGTTCATAGTTGACACACTCATAATCAATAAAGTGAGCAAGAAAAGGAATATATGCTCTATACGGCTCAAAGTCTCACAAAAATTATGGGTGTTTTTGACATCATCCTTATAAATTTCAAATTTCAAAGTAATATTCAAATTCAGGTTAAGAACCTAAAAATTTAAATTTTTGAAAGATAGACTTATCATGCTTGATTCTCTAGTATTCTTCAGTTTTAATTATCAATGCATAATTAACTATGACTTACTCAAAAACATGTCAATAAAAACCATAAATCATCAGAAATTTCATCCTAACTAGTAATATGAGGAAATTACTTTAGAACAAGACTAAATTCAGGGATTTGAGAATAATGAAAAAAAAGTTAGGCACTTTTATCCTCATGGATTTGAGAATAATGCAGAAAGTTAGGCACTTTTATCCCCCCACACTTAAGATGTACATTGCCCTCAATGTACAAAGATAAATAATAACAGTTATTAAATGATCAAAAGAGAAGGGAAAAAATCACACTTCCTGAATTATGGATGACTGCCTTGGAGGATGTGGAAAATACGTGAGAAGTGCCATCTTTTGTTGTAGCGGTTACTAATGAGCTCTGCGCTAGATGAAGATATTGGAGAGCTCGTGAAGAATTAGCCAGAGGTTATTAAGACATAATTAAAATAAACTAAATATATAAATAAAGATGAGAAAAATAAAGAGAATGAGACTAAGAAGGAAAATAAAAGTAAAAGAAAAGAATAATGGACTGAGAAGTCCTTATTGTTGGAAGGTTCGTGAGGTGGGTGTTATTCCTAGGGCTGCTGTGGTGCTGGCGGTGGCGGAAGTGGCGTGATTCCCAAGCAGCCTTTAGAACTCCTTGGGTTATGGTGGTTGTGGTCGTGGTTTCCAATGAGTGATTCCCTAGCAGCCTGACAAACCTGACACTATGAAACTAAAATAAATTAAACTAAATTAAGCATAAGATTGTCAAAGGGAAGGAAATTGAAGCAAAAGAGAAAAGAAAAATAGAAACTAAATGGTCTCAAAGACCCTTGGCTTGTTGTTTGGATGAAGTGGCTGGCATGAACTTATGTATTAGGGTCTCCCACGGGGAGACTATGCTTGCTTTCTTCTGCTTCTTTGTCATGACTTTGGTGTGGCGCAAGAGTGATAGAGACTTCGTTAGAGAGAATTCCGAGAAGAGGGAAGAAGAGAAAGGGTGGAGAGTAGAGGGGAAGGGAGGTTGGGCTTAAATAGTGGCTTAATTCTGGTACATTCACACGCCCTGGACCGAGGGCATGTCAATTCACACGGCCGTGCGGCCGTGTGTTTAGGCGCGTTGGCTCACCCATGCCTGTTTTGCAATTTGCCACGGCCGTTGGTGATAAGTCAGTATGTTGGCACGGTTGTGAGGCACGGGCATGTTCCTTTATCGGTGTCCATAGGGGAGTGATTGAGTCCGTGATTTCGAAAAATAGTTGAATCTGACTTGTACCATCCTGCCATGTTAGTACCAAGATTCTTGAGATACACACGGCCTCGGCCACGGCTGTGTGCAAGGTCGTGTTGCCTGGAAATCTTCACCCTTGGTTATTTTTAAAGTTAGGTAAAAGAAAGAATAAAATAAAATAAAATAAATGAAAAACATAGAGGTTAATGAGGTTAGTACTCGGGCTGCCTTCCGAAAAGTGCTTGTTTATAGTCTTAAGCTAGACTTTTCCTTATAAAATTTTCAGGGGGTTTAAAGGTTTGAATATCTTCCCTCATGCTTACAGTTATAATTTCTTGATAAAGTTTAAGTCGAGAAGCGTTTACCTTAAAAGTGTCGAATGTTGGATTGCTTACCTTGACTGTTCCGTGTGGGAAGATATTGTGTACCTTAAGAGGAATTTCTTCGTTTACTTTCAGGCCTGATGTGGTGATTTGAGGGTCGGCTTTGTCTAACAGTACCTGGTCTCCTATTTTGAAGTGGTTTGATGTCCCTACGAGCTTTTCTAGAGGCTCCTTCGGTTTTGCTTCGTGTGGTTTCGATTCTTCTTTGATTTGTGTTTCCTACTCTTTTAGTTTGTCGACCTTAAGGCTTTGTTCCTTATGTGATTCTTCTTTGTTGGTACTAGGTCCATGATTCAGCTCAGGTTTGTAGTCTTGTGGTGTTCCCTGTGGTGAGGCTTGAACACATTGATTAACAACTGGATTGACTTTCTTACTTTCATCGATTATTGTCCTGGCTAAGTCAAGAGCCTTAAGACTAATTGATTCATCACCTACACAAAGTATGAGTTCTCCTGTGGCAACATCAATTTTAGTCTTAGCAGTTGCTAGAAAGGGTCTTCCTAAAATTAGGGGGATTGAATTATCCTCATCCATGTCTAAGACAAAAAAATCTACTGGAAAAACGAATTTATCGATTTTTACAAGAACATCTTCAATAATGCCCCTAGGAATTCTAACAGTTTTATCAGCTAATTGAATAGTCATCCTAGTTTGTTTGGGCTTCCCTAGACCTAGTCGTTTAAACAATGTATAAGGCATGACATTTATACTTGCCCCTAAATCAGCTAACGCATTATCAATAGTTAAAGTACCAATTAAACATGGAATTGTAAAACTCCCTGGATCTTTTTTCTTCCGCAGTAGTCTATTCTGTAATATTGCTGAACATACTGCGTTTAATTCCACATGTGGCTCTTCCTCTAATTTGCGCTTGTTCGTCAAGAGCGATTTTAAAAATTTCGTCAAGTCTAGCATCTGAAAAAGAGCTTCAAGAAGAGGTAAGTTGATATGTAATTTCTTTAAAAGTTTAAGAAACTTACCGAACTGTTCTTCTATATCATCTCTTTTCATTGCTTCAGGATAAGGTATGTGAGGTTGGTACTCTTTGATTACCAGTTTTGGCTTTTCCCGTTTTACCTCTACTTTACCTTCTTCTACCTCGTTTTCTTGTATTGAGTTGGGTTTATCTAACCCTTTACTATCATGAGATGTGATGGCTTGGATTTGCTCCTTTGGGTTAGTCTCCGTGTTACTTGGTAGACGTCTTTGCGGTCGTTCGGACATTAACTTTGCAAGTTTTCGACTGCCTTAGTGACTTCCCCTACTGACTTAGTAAGTTCCCCGACTCGGTTCATGGTCTCTTCAACCGATGTTTGTTGATCTTTAAGTGTTTTCTCAGTATCTTGGAGATGATTTTCTGTTGCTTCCATGAATTTTGTCAGCATCTCTTCAAGGTTTGGCTTCTTCTCTTGCGGATATGGTTGATTTTGGAAATTTTGAGGAAGTTGTTGTCTTTGATTTCCTTGATTTCCTTGACCACCCCATGAAAAATTTGGGTGGTTCCTCCAACCTGGATTGTAAGTATTATTATAAGGATTATTATTGGATCTGAAATTATTACATATATAGTTCATTTGTTCGCTCTCTGTGCACGGTTGGTAGGGTGGGTACTCAGGATTCACCATAGTTCCACCTGCGTCGCACTGCATTACTGGGTGTGCCTGCCAAGAACACAAACTATCAATCTTTTTATTCATCATCTCCATCTGTGTTGATAGCATGGTTACTGTGTCGAGGTTGTAGACTCTGGCTGATTTTTTTAGTTTTGTCCTGGTAACTTGCCACTGATAGTTATTCAATGACATCTCTTTAATAAACTCGTAGGCCGCTTCAGGAGTTTTGTTGTTCAGGGTTCCACCAGCGGCTGAATCGATTAGTTGCCTCGTTGAGGGGTTTACACCATTATAAAAAGTGTGGACTTCAAGCCACAAGGGTAAACCATGGTGTGGACACCTTCTCAAGAGATCTTTGTATCTCTCCCATGCGTCGTATAATGTCTCTAAATCCATCTACACAAAAGAAAAGATATCATTCCGTAATTTGGTCGTTTTGGCCGGTGGGAAATATTTCAATAAAAAATTTTCGGTCAATTGTTACCATGTAGTGATTGACCCTCGTGGTAACGAGTTTAACCACTGTTTTGTTTTATTCCTTAATGAAAAGGGAAATAACTGAAGACGTATAGCATTATCAGAAACACCATTTATTTTGAAGGTATCACAGAACTCTAAAAAATTAGCTATATGAGTGTTTGGGTCTTCGTCCTGCAAACCATCAAATTGAACAAATTGTTGAATCATTTGTATTGTGTTAGGCTTTAATTCAAAATTACTAGTAGCTATAGCAGGCCTAACAATACTCGATCCTGCTCCTGTTAAATGCGGTTTAACATAATCGAACATGGTTGTGGATTATTCTCGTCCATCCCTTCAGTAGGATTGGATCTGCCTTCTTCTATGTAATTTAGGGCTCGCCTGATTTCTCTGTGATTCCTTCGAGCAGTAGCTTCAATATCACTGTTGTATACTAAAGGTCCTCTCGGGTTCCTTCTAGTCATAAACTAGAGGTACCTACTAAGAAAAGATAGAAGAAAAAAAATTCAAATACAAAAAACAAAAAACAAAAATAAAAAATAATGGCTAGAGTAATAAAAATAGAGTTTTCTTAATATTTTAGTTCCCTGGCAACGGCGCCAAAAACTTGATCGCGTAAATCAGAGTCTTAAATTTATAATAAGAATAGGATCGAACCTGGAAACTAACTCTTAACAACGATTAAAGTCAAGTGTACCTATCGAACAGTAGTATAGCTTAGGCAAGACCGGATTGTCGAACCTACAGGAACTAAAAGTACTAATACTAACTTTCTTCTTAATATCTAGCCTAAAATAGGTGAAGTTGTTTTAATCTAAATCTAATTAACCACTAAGCTAAAGACACAAAGACAAAAAGACTAAATTGGGGAGATAACTTTTAGAAAAACTCAGTTGATTTAAATGACACCCTTAGGAAGAATCCACCTAGACTTCACTTGTTATCTAACACTGAACCATACGATTTATTCACTTGACTTGATCCGTAAGACTCCCTAACGTATATTAAACCCTCTCTCGAGGCGAATAACGTCTAACCCTAGGTTGATTAATGGAAATCTCTTTCTCACTTAATAACCTCCTAGAATAGCAGTAAATCGATCTATGACTCCTATATTAGGTTTCACCCTAATCCGGCAAAATCTCATCACCCTATCTCTAGGAGAGCGAACGACTCCGCTTTAATTATGCTATATCTATTCTTAAGCAGGGACTTTTGCTCCTCCACCTAAGAACATCTGACTTGAATCAATATCTCAAAAATTTTAACACAAGAATTAAGCACACATAATTAAGAACAAATCAAGTATTTATCTTATAGTTCAGAAATCAATAACAAGATTCATCTAGGTTTCATCCCCTTCAGGTATCTGAGAGGTTTAGTTCAGAATAAATAAAGAAAACATCTCAAGAGAAAAGATAAAACAAAACATAAGAAATCCCTAAAACTCCCTGAAGGAATTGAAGGAGAATTCCACCGTCTTAAGTAGAATTCCGGCTTCTTGAGATGGATCAACTAGCTATCTTCAAGTGAATTCCCACAAATCTGACCTTTTCGGCTTGGCTCCTTGCCCTAGCTAACCGCCCCCTTCAAGGTGGTACTTAGGGGGTATATATAGGCTCTTAGAATGCGTTTCTTTCTCCCTAAGTATCCCTTTCCGAGTGAAATTATTCATTGCCACGACAGGGAGACGGCCATGTCACACGCCCGTGTGACTAGTCTTTAAGTCATGTTCGGATTTCTTTAATGAGGCACAACCATCTAAATCAGGGTAAGACCGTGTTCTAGATGATCACTGAGGCACGGCCGTGTAGGCTTAGGTCCAGGCCGTGTCAATTTTTTCCTTGGCCCAATTTGCTTCGTCTTAGGTCTGTTTCTCGTTCTTTTTATCCTCGGATGCTTTCCTGAGTATAAAACATGAAAAGAAAGGATTAAGAGCACCTTTTTACATAAATTAAGGGATAAATCATCCAAAAGCATACTAAATGTGGGATTAAAATATGTTACTATTGTGGTTTATCAGACTCCGTGTTTGTTTTAGTTGATAGGTTTTCAAAAATGGCACATTTTATTGCATGTAACAAAATTGACGATGCTCTAAATGTTGCTAACCTGGTTTTTAAGGAGATCGTACGTATAGATGGTGTTCCGAGGAACATTGTTTCGGATTGAGACACCAAGTTTATAAGTAATTTTTGGAGAACCTTATGGGGAAAGCTTGGCACCAAGCTATTATTTTCAACAAGCGGCCCCAAACCGACGTCCAAACGGAAGTTTTTAATTGTGTTTTGTCAACACTACTGCGTGCAATTATTCGAAAGAATTTGAACACTTGGTAGGAGTATCTACCCCACATTGAATTTGCGAACAATTGATCGGTACATTCGGCTACCAAGTATTCACCATTTAAGGTAGTGTATGGATTTAATCCCTTAACTCCATTGGATTTGTTACCTTTACCTTTTCATAAATTGATGCATGTAGATGGAAAGAAAAAGGAAGATTTTGTGAAACAATTGCATCAACGACTTAGGGATAATATTGAACGAAGAACGAAGCAACATGCTCGTCAAGTTAACAAGGGTCGTAAATGAGTGATATTTGAACCCAGTGATTGGGTTTGGATTCACATGTGCAAGGAGAGATTTCTAGTTCAAAGACGTTCCAAACTTTTGCAACGAAGAGATGGTCCTTTTTAAGTCTTGGAGAGGATTAATGATAACTCTTATAAGTTAGACTTACCTGGTGAGCATGGGGTTAGTGCTACTTTTAATGTTGCTGATTTATCCGTTTTTGATGTAGGTGACGATTTAGGGACAAACCACCTCGAAGAGGGGGGGAATGATGCGACCTTAGCTCGAGAAGTTATTACCGAATCCATTGAGCTGCCACGAGGGCCTATAATGCGGTCACGAGCTAAGAAGTTTAGAGATGCATTAGCAAGCTATGTGGATTGAGCTTGGGGAGAGCAAGTAGCTGAATTTAATAGTCAAGCTTGGGCCAGCCCAATAGGCATCACTTGAAATTTATTGCAAGTTGAATTTGTTTTTTAATTAAACTCATCTTAGATTAATAAATGAGTTGCTAGACTTTATTCAACTCATCTTAGTTTAAATAATTGAGTTATTGTTGAACTTTATTTAATATATGTTTCTCTTAATTAATCTAGTTGCTAGAATGATTTATTGATGCATAAGTTTTAAGTTTATTTATTTAAGTTAAGTGTTTAATGTGTTTTGTGTTTAATATGAGTTTAAATGTGATTAATGTGTTTGTTTTAATGTGTTTGATTGCAGGTGTCTTTTCAGCTGGAAACCGCTACATTCAAGGGCTGTTACAAATTGATTAAAGTGACTTTTCTAGTAGAAATTAGTTACATACAAAGGGGGTATACGTCATTAAAAGGAATTGTTATATCAATTAAAAAAGAGAGCATTACACTTCCGTAAAATTGGCAGCAGCCTTTTTTTTGTTCCATAATCGATTGTTGTTTAAATGGTCACTCTATGAGCTTAAATTCCATTAAAAGCTACTGGTGTCCATTCGGCTAGCCAAGGGAGACTTCAAAAGTTTTCTTAAACACCTTGGATGCTCAAGTATGAAACCTAAGCATTCAAGTGAATTGAATCATATTGAAGGAAGGAGTTACTTAGGCCTAGAATTTTAAAAGTTTGTAAACTTTATTTCAGCTCATTATTAGCTCATTAAGCTGAACAAAAGTGACCATTCAGTTAGGCCTTTGATAGCACTATATATAGTTGTATTTAGCCTATTATAGGGGGCTTTTTGCTGAATTTATGCTAAATTTGAGATTGTGAGTTATCCAATTCTCTTTGTTCTTTTGGAATTGACCTGACTTATCAAGCATAGCTTGTGGCGTCTATCATTTCCATTGTTTCCCAAACTTATCACATTTGAGTGTGGCGTTCATATACCTTTGGTTCCTAACACTAATTGATAGTGGGTCAAGGTTTATCCTTTGCTGTTTTTCCTAAATCGTAACTCACCTAAGAACCATTTGAGATTCGGGTCAACAATCCAATATTGTTGGTTCTTTTTCGGCATTAGTCAAATTATCCGTTATCTTTGCTTAAGCATAGCTTGGGCATCAAACGACTCGAATCATTCACGAAACGAGTTCGTATCAAAACTATATATAGAAAAATATAATTCCAAATTCTTTCATAACAAAACTAATCAATGACATACATATTTTCCCTTATTGGATCCCTCAAGGCCCTAAAAACACATTAGAAATGAATTCGGACCAAATCGAAAACATATGTATTTTTTAGGAGAATTATAAAAAATTTCAATCTACTGGGGTCACACAGTGATACGGCCCAGGCCGCATTATGTTTCTATACAACTCAACGACATCGGGATTGGCCTAAACACGAGGGGCCCAAGTGCAAAACAAAGCTTAATTTCAGCTCAAAGAGCTCAATCGTTTTCCCCAACTTATCTAGCTCGCTCATAGCTCTTTGAGCTCTATTCTATATCATTTTAATTTATGCATTTTAGTTGCTGGAATAAAACATTAATTATGATTTAGTTATTTTTAGTTAATTATAGTTGAGTCTTAAATATGTCTTAAGTTTATTAATGCATGTTAGTTAGTACAACATTTTAATGTGTCTTAAGTTTAATTAATATGTTATAATAAGTACATCTTTTTAACATGTCTTAGATTAAGATATTTAATTGTGTCTAAAGTTTAGACAAATTCAATGGTGTCTAAATTGTGTCTTAATGTTGCATTTAACCTAGGATTAATTTTTATTGTAGGTTGTTCACCTTGGAGGCTGAATATGCATGTAAATTGAAGATACAATGGACCGAATTTAAGGGGATACATGCACATACGAATCTCAAGGAAGTCTCCATTCATGTTCACATGTGTGACCGATTGGTGTCCAAACAGTGACCCTTGAATTAACCAAATGCATGAACACAAAAGCTACTAGAACCTTTCAAGAATCAGCTTCAATGAAGGTGCATTATGACCAATCACATGGATGCTCAAATTCATGTCATGTGTGTTTCTTAAAGATAAAGAATGTGGCTGTTCATTCTGTTCATGCATGAAATTAATCAAGAGGGACAAATCTGTCCATCCAAGCACTCTAAAGGGGCTTGTATGGTTTTAATGGCACACATTGAATTCACAAAGCACATGCCTCAAGTTCATGAACAAGTAGCTCAATTAATTCAGCCAATGTACCAGCACATACATGCAACGAAATTAGGGAATAAATCAGCTCAATACAAACTGCCCATTTATGTGTTCAAGACGCAATTAAAGCTTCAATTAGAAGTGATGCATGTCCCAAGCATCTAAAATTTGGCTGAATCATTTGGGAGGCTATTAGAGTGCTCAAGCTGCCATTTAAATTCCAAAACCATTTAGCTATTCAAGACAGCCCCTTAAAGGCTGGCTGTTAACATCTCTTGGCTGGTCATATTCAGCTCCATTCAACTCATATTTCATTTCAATTAATCATGCTAGCCTAGGAAGCATCAAGGGACTTTTTGGAGAGTTCAAGGAAGTTTCCAGCTTAATTAAGTTGAATACAAAGCTGCCCATTCTGTTATCTTATTGACCATTCAGCTAGCTTATGTATTGAGCTATAAATATAAAGCTCATTAGTTGTAATGGGGACATTTGATACTTTTATGAATGCTTATAACTTTTGGGAGTTATTCAACTCTCTTATTTCGTTTAAGACTCAAGTAAACTTGTCTAGCTTGCTAGTGACGTCTTTCTTGTTTCTTTTAACTTATCACTCAACCCCGAGTGTGGCGCTCACCCCCTTGATACCTTTGGTTCCTATCTCTTCATAGATAGTGGGTTAAGGTCCTTTCTATCAACTTTCCATCACCTTAAGTGTTTTATAAGTCTTGGGTCAATACTCATTAATAGTATTGGTTCATTATTGACCTTAAGCTTACCTATCCATTCCAGCTATCATCTTTGCCTTACTTTGTTTCCATACCTAGCCGAACCATCACCTATCATATCATTAAAACTCTTTGTAAACCTTCGTTAAGCCTACAATCAGCCGAACATATTCAAACTCCAAGTAAGAACGATACTCATCAGATTTAACTATCGGGCTCAACTACGACTTGAAATACTTTGGCAACTCAGGATCGTATTATTTGGTATCAGATCTAGTTAAATCGAGGAGTAGGACATATTTAGCAATTCCGGAATAGGTTTGTAAAAAAAATTCAAAAAAAATTTGAAAAAAAATTTGTGTACAAAGAAGATTCTATATACATTCAACATTTTAGGAAAAAAAGAAATTTGAAATTAAAAAAAAAAAGAAGTGTTTTGAAAGTGTTCATAGTTTCTTTCGATCGTCAAAAGTTCTTTCCTACCAAAACGAACCAATCGCCACACTTAGCACCATATATTTTTTTCTTTCAGCCTACCCAACAATGAAACGACATTTCCCTTTGCACCCCTTTGAAGCCGACCCCTAGACTAGTAGTTAAGTCTCAACGAGTCTTCTACGAACTTCGAGAGGAGAATCGAGTGGTAAAAGGCACGAGAGTGTGCGCTCATTTGAGTGAGGAAAAAGCCAAATAGTGAGTGTAAATACGAGTAGAGTGCAATCTACTTTTATTTTTGAGTGAAACGTGAGGTTTTGTAGTAAGGATCAAAATACTATGTCTCGAAGTGCCGAAAGGATTGTTGATGATGGTGATATTTTGTCCGACCCAACATATCAAGCATTTATTCACAAGGTGGGTCAAATGTTACAAAGACGTCTAAAACCATTGTGAGAATAGTTGGAACGTATTGTAGAATGAGACCGAAGGGAGCAAATTTTACCAAGTCAAAGGACGGGAACAAGATCATCACGAAGACAAACGACCAATGATTATACGAGAAGAGATCCATACCGTGATTCTTATATGATGAAGAATTCAATACGAAGTAAAGCAAGCTTCAAGTTTGAAACCTTTCAAGGTGGCAAACGGGATGGTAGAAATATCTCTTCAAATGCATCAAAGTATTCATCCACATAGATCCAATCTCGAAGAGGTGATCATATCTCATATGTATATGCTTTCCCTTCCTTCCAATGAAAAGCTTGTTGTTCTAATTTTTATATGTTATCTTCTTCTTGTAACGAAAGAATGAGACAAAAATAAATTAGAAGAAAAGAGCGGCAAGAAATGTTAATGTGAGAAAATGAGCGAATCCTAAATGAAATTGGGAGAAGAAAAAGAGAGATGAAAGAAAAAGAATTTGAAAAAGGAAAATAGAGTGAAAGAAAGAAAAAAGAGATTGAGATTGCAAAAGAATGTGAGCAGGAAAAGAAAATTAAAAAAGAGATTGAGTGTAACAACCTAAAAATAGGGGTTCTGCATTTTGTGCTATTCTTTTGGTTTGGCTCGTTTGACTTGTTATTTTGGTGTGTTTAGGGGTCTTGGGGAGGCTCGAATTCGAGCCAGAGATTTGGTAAAATTTTACTTTTTAGGCATAAGAGGGAAAGCTAGGGGAAACAGGCTTTAAGGATATTTGTTTGTGTTTGGTGACACAAAGTGAGCATGAGGTGGAGTGGCTGTGGCGCCACTTGTAGGAGCAAAGGGGGAGCAGTTCGAATCCCATCTACTGTATTATGGAGCTTTATTTTTGTGCTAGGATGGAGAAGAAGTGGCATTCGGCTGGGACTCTACAAGGTGGTTGTTGAATGAGTCAAACCATTTGAAATGGATGGAGGAGAGGAGCTTGGGAAGTTTGAATGGGTCAACTAATTCAAATGGTGGATGGAGAGGGCTTAGTGGAGCAAATCTAGGAGTAAATCAAGGGATTTGAAAGGGGGAGTGGGAGTTGGCCTCATGTTGGGGAGTTGGGGGGGAGAATTTTGGCTATGTGGTGTAGTTGGCTAGGAATTTCGGCATTTGTGGTGGGTGATAGCAAAAACTGAAAGCTCTTAGGGTGTGTGTGCCGAAATTTTCCACTTGTGATTAAGCATTTTTTCATTTTCGGTTTTGGTAACTCAAACATTTGGGGTCATTTCTTGTCACTCTTTCTTGCTAGTGCCGAAATACTCAAGCCTCCCTTCTTCATCTTTTCTTCTCTTCAATTGGGTGTTGGCCGAAACTTCTTTTCACCTCTCTTCTCGTCTATTCCCTTTTATTTCTCCTTGGCCATTGGTCTTTTTTTTGTGTCACCAAGAGTCGAACCTCTCATTCATCTCCTACTATTTGTTTCTCCTCCATAACCGAACCTTAACTTTCTCCTTTACATCTCTACATTCTTCATTAAAATCGAAACCCCTACTTCTTGTGTTCTTGTTTAGTTTTCTCTATAGCTGAACTTGGGGTGTCTTCTATTACTTCTGCTAGTGTCGAATTTCCTTGGTTTTCTCTCGGCTTTTCTTTGTTCAAGGTAAGATTCTCTTCTTTTTATTTATTACCATTCTTTTCATTCCCTTTTGTTCCCAAAAAGAAGTCGAACCTCAGTTTGCCTTTGTCTTCTCTTCTATTTTCGTATCCTTATTGCTTTATGCTTGAGCCGAAACCTCTCTGGTGTCTAACAAAACCCATTTCTTTCATCCTGTGCCAGTTAGCCGAACCACAGGAAGCAAAGTGCTAGTTGTCTGCCGAAGGTCCCTCTTCAATTGGATTTTGTCTGTGCTGTAACAGCCCATACCCAAGTCCGATGCTAGGACTGGATACGAGACATTACCATACATGACTCACGTAGGCATACTCTTACGGCTGTAAAATTTTGTTCCGACTTAAAAACTCCTCTTTCTTAGACTAGTCATACATTTCATGGGCCTACGAGGCCTTAAGCCCTTATCCGAAAACTTTCGGGACTTAATCGAAAACTCTTCTTTGAAGCTGAATTCACACGCCCATGTGACTTGGAACACGCCCATATTTCTTCCAACCGTAGGGAGTTACTGACTATATTCACACGGCCTCGACAGGCCCGTGGGCTTAGACTGTGTGTTATTCCTTGATATACTAACTTGATCACATGGTCGGGGCACACGCCCGTGTATCCTATCAGTGGGGATTTACGATTTCATGGACAAGGTGCAAACTTCACACGACCTGGGTACATGCCCATGTGTTGGTCGTGGCCTTCACATGGTCCGACCCACGCCCGTGTGTAACTCTAGGTGGAAAATTATTAGCCTATTTACCAAGCCATTGCTTCCCTAAAATGCACACTCTCATACTTCATCTCAAAATAATCAATTTCTATCTCATAAGCAAGTCTAAAAACTCATTTCCATCATACAAGGTAATAAAAGGGGCATTCGCTTCATGAATTTCATCTACATTGAAAGAAAGAGTTTGCCAAGTATTTTCCTAACTTATAAAACCATTTACAAAATGACTTAAAAAACCAACACTTTAACTAACAATTACAACTTGACAAAATACTCAAGTCCTATACATGCCATATTCAGAACAAGTCTAAAATTGTTATACCAAAGTGTTGTCGATAGTGTGATTCCTGACCCCTGCGTCTACGATCCTCGAGTTATCTTGGCAATACTCTAAGAAAGATGGGCAATGAAAAAGGGTAAGCATTAAGCTTAGTAAGTTGCATGGAAATAAATAGAAATCATAATACTCATAAACGAACAATTCATTCACGACATTAGCTAATCGCACACAAGTCAAGACTTCTTGACAATACTTACTTACAATTGCCCTTATCTAACATTTACCGTAACACATATTAAGCCAATTTCTCGCGACTCATTCATTAACACTTGTATTCATTCACATCTCTACTTTTAAATTCATCTGCTTATCCCACCATACACTGGAAATAATCAATGACATGTTTTTATAATCACTACGGTAAGTATAAAGCCAATATCACATTTTCTAGGTAGTCTTACATGAAGTTTCCTCTAGGTACCGATGCCATGTCCCGGACATGGTCTTATAAGGAATTACCTCTATGTACTAATGCCATATCCTGGATATGGTCTTACACCAGCTCTTATCTCAATGCCGATGCCATGTTCCAAACATGGTCTTACATTGGCACTCATCGTGTGGCCGCTGTCATGTCCTAGACATGGTCTTACACTAACACTCATAATACGACCGATGCCATGTCCCAGACATGGTCTTACACTGACCCTCATAATACGACCGATGCCATGTCCCAAACATGGTCTTACACTGACCCTCATAATACGACCGATCCCATGTCCCAGACATGGTCTTACACTGACCCTCATAATACGGCCGATGCCATGCCCCAGACATGGTCTTACACTGACCCTCATAATACGGCTGATGCCATGTCCCAGACATGGTCTTACACTGACCCTCATAATACGGCCGATGCCATGTCCTAGACATGGTCTTACACTGACCCTCATAATACGGCTGATGCCATGTCCCAGACATGGTCTTACACTGACCCTCATAATACGGTGATAGTAATTTTCAGATTCATTGTAGTCCATTAGGACTTCAATATCATATTCTCATAAGTTTCTCAAATTATTGGAATATCATGCATCAATATGGCATCAAGCATTCCCAATTATGCTAATATAATATTGTATTAAATCACATACAACTTACCTTGTTTTTAAAATAAGCTAGTTCTTCGGTTTAGTCCACGACTTTATCCTTTCCCTGGTCGAGGCAAATTCTCGTCTCCTCTTGCTCTATAATAGCAAATTAGCTCATTTTAATCGCCACATTAACATGATCATCTCAATAATTATGCTTAAGCAAAATTTACCATTTTACCCCATTTTACCCCTAGATTTTGGCAAAATGACCAATCTGCCCCTAGGCTCAGAAATTGATTCTAATCACATTTTTATCCTTAACAAGCCTAAGCAAACATTTAATGCTCTTAAAACTATCATCAAAAATCAATATTTCACATGCTTACTACAAAATTTATAACCTTTTCATTAAGGTCCTATTTGGTGTTCTCAGGCTAACACCCTTTTTAAAAGTTGTTCATCCAATAACTAAGCCTCAAGTTCTTCCATAAAAATTCAACAAATAACTAAGGTAGCTCTCATGGTAGAACTCTAAACCTTTCACAACATTGCACAATAGTCCCCTCATTTGAAAGCTCAAGCTTTAGGGGTCTCAAAAGTACAATTATTTTCAAGAAAAGTTCACTAGAACACTTACTTGAATAGATGAGAGCTTGTTGAAATTTTTGAAGGTTTCTACCCCTTATTTGCTGCAAATTTTCAGTGGAAGATGATAGGAGAAAAGATGATAACTTTTCTCTCCTTATTTTATTAATACAAGTCAAATTAGTCCACATATTACTACAAACTTTGACTAAAATTGACAATCTTGTTTGCGGCTTATCTCTTCCGTCCTTCTCTCAACATGACTTGGTTGCTTCGGATTAAAATTGATAGCCGAATCTCTTCAGCCGACTATAGGGTTCTCTTTTTTGACCATAGCCAAATCTGGTGTGGTGCGACTTCTTGTTAACCAAGGTAAGGAGTTCCTCTTTTGTTCTTTGTGATCAGCCTCTATTCGTTTTACTCTGCCATAATCAAACCCCTTGTTGGGACAATCGCCGTTTCACTATAGTACTGTACTGATCAAGGCTCCCTTCATGGATGCGAGTGCTAGCCATTCTAGGGGGTATCGTCAAAGGATCCTGAGGAGGTAAATCCGTAGTCTCTGTCCTAATTTCAACGATGTGCTGTGTCGGCGGTTCGAGACTTTCTGCCGGGTTGTGGTAGAGAGCCGACATCTATTTGGGATAGGCAAATCGCTGTTATTTCTGCTAGTAAGAGTGTCGATGATCTAGAGTGCTTAGTTCTTCACGTAATCAGGTGTGTAATGCTCACACCTTCTTTTATTATTTTGCATTAATAATTATAATGGCTAAAAGCCGAAACGGTGTATTGACAGTTGAGATACCCTTATGGGTAAGGTTGGAGACACCAGGGTAAGTATCTTTATGACTCTGCCTTTCGAATAACATAGCCTAAATGTATGTATGATTTGATTATCTGTTGTACATTGGAATTATGATTGCATTCATCACGATATGATAATATGTTGCATGGGCTTCGGGATATGATATTGATTGAAAGCGGAAGTGTAATTCAGTGGTTTGGTACCACATATATTAGTGACTATGTCACATTATTTCAGTGGTTTGGTACCACATATATATATCAGTGACTCTGTCACAGTGTTTTGGTACCATAGTTGCTTGGTGCCACAGGTGTTTTGGCTGGTTCAGGTGATGTAGGGGATGGAATACTAGGTTAGGCGGGGTTGCATTGCATACACTTTTTAATATGCCATGTTGTGAGGGCTAAGGCCCAATGTGCTTCTGTGGGCTGGAGCCCAGATTGCGTTCGTAAGGGGAATTACACACTGAGTCTTGGTGACTCACCCCTCTGGTTAATTTTGCAGGTAACCCCTAGTTGAGGATTTGGAGTCGAGGAGGACTTGAGGTGGACATGTGAAACTTCTTTCGTAAATGTCATTCCTTTATTTGAAATTACTTTTAATTTGGGAATTTTGTTATGTAATAAGGCCTCCGGGATTTTTCTTTATTGAGATTATTATATTTCATGAAATGTTAAATTGGGAGTTTTCTAAGCAAAATGTAAACAAATGTTTTTCAAATAATAACACACGAATAACAAGCAAATAAATTAAATTCGGAAATTTTCTTAGAAATACAAACACTATTTTCAAAATGTCACATTTCTGAATACCCCTAGTTACAATTTCGTATCACAAAACCTATTTTCGACCGTTAAGATTATCCATAAACTTTTTGCAAGAAAACCTTACAATTGAATCTGGTTTTCAAAATGAAAACAAAACGAAAAGCTTTTAAATCTGCAAAGTTTCTTTAAACAATCTTCCCATGTGACATACCAGATCCAGTCGTAACGTTTAGGCCGGGTTTGGGGTGTTACAATTATGGTATCAGAGTCAAATTGCAAAACTTGGCTGTAGAATGGGTTCAAAAACGTTTTCCAAAATTAGGTTGAAATATGGTTTAGAAAAATATATGTTTTTCTGGAAGTATGGCACCTGAGTCTCAGGCACCAAATCCGTACGGTAAGTCTTCTGACTATTGGTTAAATTGTATGAAAATATTATATTGTACTATGATTGCTAGTGCTAAGAGATTCAATTTTAGAGATTGAGACCTTTAGAAATACGTTATTACGCAAAACTACTTCTAATTCTATTTTTCATAAGCTATCCGGTAATAAACAGTGAAATATATACTAATTCATAAAATTTTAATCAGATTAAGTCAATTCCATAATCATGAGCGCTAGAGGACATGGATGTGGTATACACGGCCGTGGTAGAGGCCGGGGTATTGAGGCTGGGCCCTCGGAATCAGGACATGGCTCGGAAGGTGAAGTGCCAGCATCACCAGTAGCGGAAGCAGGGTCTCAAGACCGAACTGAAGGGGACGATGCTTTGTCCCAAGCTATGCTGCGTGTTCTAGAGTGGGTTGCTGGAGCAAGCACAGGATCAGTAGCTCGAAAATATATTCCTGAGCGACTTCGAGCAAATGGGGCCGAGACATTTAGAGGTATTTCTGGTGTGGTTCCAAACATAGCGGAGTATTGGCTGGAAGCAGTCGAGCGGATTATGGATGATTTGAATTGCACGGTAGGGGAAAAGTTGAAAGGAGTAGTGTCCCTCCTTTAGGATGAGGCATACCAGTGGTGGCTCACGGTAAGGGATGGCACATCAGCGGACCGTATTACCTGGGACTTCTTTAAGACAGCGTTCCAGGGAAAGTATGTTGGAGCGAGTTATGTGGACGCTCAGAGGAAGGCATTTTTAAACTTGGTCCAGGGGAAATAAGTCGGTGGCTGGGTATGAGGCGGAGTTCCTGCGTTTAAGCCGCTATGCTCGGGGTATCGTTGCAACTAATTACGAGCGCTGTGTTCGGTTTAAGGATGGTCTGAGGGACGAGATGCAGGTACTGATAGCTTTGCAACGGGAAAGAGAGTTTGCTATTTTGGTTGAGAAGGTAAAGATAGCTGAAGAGGTGAAGCGGTCTGAGAGGTAGAATCGGGATAAGGATAGGGGTAGGAATAAGAGGAATTTTGGGTCGTCAGGATCTGCTTGGGGTTTCAAAAAGAGGCCTAGGTTTGAGGGGCCGGGTCGTGTTACGGTGCCTGTTGCGGTTGGTCGGTCTCAACCGTGTGCTCGATGCGGGAATTTTTATTCGGGGGAGTGTTGGGTTAGAAATAGAGGATGCTTTAGGTGTGGATCTATGGATCATCGGATAAGGGACTATCCACAAGAGCCAGACAGGGCGTGGTCAGTAGGTCAGAGGTATGCACAGGTGTTTGGTACCACAGTGGTTTGGTACCATAGTCGCTTGGTGCCACAGGTGTTTTGGCTAGTTTAGGTGATGTAGAGGATGGAATACTAGGTTAGGCGGGGTTGCATTGCATACACTCTTTAATATGCCATGTTGTGAGGGCTAAGGCCCAATATGCTTCTGTGGGCTAGAGCCCAGATTGCGTTCGTAAGGGGAATTACACACTGAGTCTTGGTGACTCACTCCTCTGGTTAATTTTGCAGGTAACCTCTAGTTGAGGATTTGGAGCCGAGGAGGACTTGATGTGGCCATGCGATACTTCTTTCGTAAATGTCATTCCTTTATTTGAAATTACTTTTAATTTGGGAATTTTGTTATGTAATAAGGCCTCCGGGATTTTATAATTTGGTTTTTTCTTTATTGCAATTATTATATTTTATGAAACGTTAAATTGGGAGTTTTCTAAACAAAATGTAAACAAACATTTTTCAAATAATAACACACGGATAACAAGCAAATAAATTAAATTAGAAAATTTCCTTAGAAATACAAACACTGTTTTCAAAATATCACATTTCTGAATACCCCTAGTTACAGTTTCGTATCACAAAACCTGTTTTCAACCGTTAAGATTATCCATAAACTTTTTGCAAGAAAACCTTACAACTGAATCTGGTTTTCAAAATGAAAACAAAACGAAAAGCTTTTAAAACTGCAAAGTTTCTTTAAACAATCTTCCCATGTGACATACCAGATCTGGTCATAACGTTTAGGCTAGGTTTGGGGTTTTACATTGAGATTGAGGAAATAAAAGAATGTGTTAGTAGAAAGAGCGACGTTGTTGAAAAAGAAAGTGAACAAGAAAAAGTGAGGAATGTTTTTACTAACCTACATGCGAGTTGTCCTCGTATTGTTTCTTCATTTCAAGTTCTTTGAGATTCAATTGACAAGTTTCAACTTCATTACCTTCTTGATGAGAGATGATTTCGATTTATCGAGAAAGGTAAGGATAAAGGTGAAATTATTCCACAAGCGCTTAAAGGTAAGCAAGGTAAGGAGTCTTTAACCATTGAATCACATCAATTAAATTTGAATGCTACTGAGAAAATTGCTGGTGACTTAGTCTTCGAAAGATCTCCTCATTTTGATTTGATTAATTGTCATTCGAAAGATGTTAGGTTCGGCCAAGAAGAGAGGAAGAGATTAGCAAATATGCACAGAAGGAATGACACGAATGGTCAGTTTCGTAGCACAAAAAGAACTAAAGAGAACCCGAAATGCAAAAGTGTAAAAACTCAAACTGCTAGCAAAGAAATTCGACAACTCCCCTCAACACTCACAAAACTGAATAAGGAAATCCTAGTGTCAAAATTGCTCCCTCTTTTCCCCTAGCTGAATTTCACTCAGGCCTTAGAGTCCTACACGGCCACAACTCCCCTCACACTTTAAATTCCTTGAAAATCTCCACAAATCACTCCCCTTATCACTCCGTGATTTACTCCTTGATATCTTTCACAACAACTCCATGACCAATTCAAACTTCACCTTACTGAGTTTCAGTCTAACTCCACTTCTCATGCTGTAAGGAAGTAAAATAAATACTCCTTTGCATGCTAAGGGATTCGAACCCAAGCTCTCACATCAGCCATTTCACGCCACTTGCCACTAAGCCACAAGCTCTTTTTGTGTCATAAAACAAGCATTATTACTAGTAAGGCCTAAGTGCCAGTGTCCAAGTTCATTTAAGAGAAACTAAAAATTTTGCAATAGCCAATATTTGAACCCAGGCTTCTCAGACACCCCTATACACACCCAAATCACTTATCCATTCAAGCTAACAAGCAATTTTTGTCAAAACATGCAAAATTACAGACCCTACATTTTTGGGGCATTACG
The DNA here is from genome assembly GCA_025503065.1 of Gossypium bickii. Taxonomy (NCBI): domain Eukaryota; kingdom Viridiplantae; phylum Streptophyta; class Magnoliopsida; order Malvales; family Malvaceae; genus Gossypium; species Gossypium bickii. The sequence goes on from CP106713.1 coordinate 77,157,584, forward strand.
ATTCTACCCCCTAAAAGAAATTTCGGCCTCAAAATTTACCTAGTTAGAATAAATGAGGGTATTGCCGACACATCGCCTCCTCAGGTTCCCATGTGGTTTTTTCTGAACTGTGATTACGCCAAAGCACTTTGACTAGTGGAATAGATTTCCTCCTCAATATTTTAACCTCACGGTCCAAAATCTGCACTGGCTCCTCCTCGAAGGTCAGATCTAGCCTAACTTTGATCTCCTCAACTGGTACTATATGTGTCGGATCAGAGCGATAACTCCTCAGCATGGAGACATGGAACACATCATGAATCCGGTCTAATTCTGGAGGCAACTCAAGTTGATAGGCGACCGGTCCCACACGCTTCAGTATACGGTAAGGCCCAATGAACCTAGGGCTAAGCTTACCCTTTCGCCCAAACCTCAGTATCTTTTTCCATGGAGGGACCTTAAGAAATACTAAGTCTCCCACGAAATACTCAATCTCTCGATGTTTAAGGTCTGCGTAAGACTTCTACCTATCATACGCTTCCTTCAACCAGTCTCGAGTCAGTTTTACCTTTTTTTCGGTACCAGAAACTAACTCTGGCCCCAAAACTCTCTGCTCGCCCAACTCAGTCCAACAGGTAGGAGTACAAAACCTACGACCATACAACGCCTCATACGATGCCATTTGAATACTGGACTGATAGCTGTTATTATATGCAAACTCTGCTAGTGGCAAATAGTCTTCTCAACTACCTCCGAAATCAATAACACACCTTCTTAAGATGTCCTCCAGTATCTGAGTCACCCTTTCTGACTGACCATTTGTCTGAGGATAAAACGTAGTACTGAAGTCCAACCTAGTACCCAAAGCCTCGTGTAATTTCTTTTAGAACTGAGATGTGAATCGAGGGTCTCTATCAGATATGAATGAAACCAGTACCCCATGCAGCCTCACAATCTCAGCTACATACAACTTTGTCAGCTTCTACAACGAGTAATCATTGCGGACAGGTATAAAATGGGTAGATTTAGTCAACTGGTCTACAATGACCCATATTGAATCCCTCTTAGTAGGCGTTAAGGGCAACCCACTCACAAAATCCATGGTTACTCTCTCCCACTTCTAAAATGGAATCTTAACCGGCTACAGTAACCCTGAAGGCAGTTGGTGCTCAGCTTTAACTTACTGACAGGAAGCACTTACCCACAAAATCAATAACTTCACATTTCAGCCCTAGACACCAGTATAGCTCACGAAGATCTAGGCATAACTTGTTTCTGCCATGGTGCATAGCGTATGGACTACTATGCGCCTCTCCCAGTATAGACTACCTTAGCTCAGAATCTCTCGGTACACAGACTCTCCCACGGAAACACAGTACTCCCTCACCATTCAGCCCAAAAATTGCAGTCTTTCCATTCTCAACTTGTCAAAAATGAGAGACCAGTTACTCATCCACCAACTGTTTCCCCTTAATTTCTTCAGTCCACATCGGTCTTACCTGAAGCTCAGCTAACAAGCTACCATCATCAAGCTGAGACGAGCAAACATTACTCTCAAACCAGATATAGCCCTACGACTCAATGCGTTAGCGACCACGTTAGCCTTACCAAGGTGATATTCAATCGAGCAGTCATAATCCTTAAGCAGCTCTACCCATCTTTGCTGCCTAAGATTCAGCTCCTTCTAAGTGAGGAGGTACTTGAGGCTCTTGTGATCTGCGTAGATGATACACTTTTCGCTGTATAAATAATGCCTCTAAATTTATAGTGCGAAAATCACCACGGCTAACTCCAAGTCATGAGTTGGGTAATTCGCCTCGTGAGGTTTAAGCTGACGGGACACATAAGCAACCACCTTACCCTCCTACATCAGTACACAGCCCAATCCAATATGTGATGCATCACTGTAAACAGTAAATTCCTTCCCAAACTCAGGCTGTATCAAGACAGGGGCTTCAGTTAGAACCTTCTTCAGTTTTTCAAAACTTTCTTGCTACTTATCAGTCCAATTGAATGGTACCCCTTTACGCAGCAACTTAGTCATAGGTGCAGCAATTAAAGAAAACCTCTCAACAAAACGTCTATAATACCCTGCCAGACCCAGGAAGCTTCGAATCTCAAATATGGTCTTAGGTGGTTTCCAGTCCAGTACGGCTTCAATTTTTCGAGGATCCACCCTAATTCCCTCGGCAGACACCACATGACCAAGAAATGTCACTTCTTGCAGCCAGAACTCACACTTGCTGAGCTAGCGTACAGTTGCTTCTCCCTTAAAATCTGTAAAATAATTCAGAGATGTACATCATGTTTATCCTTGATTCTCGAATACACCAAGATATCATCGATAAATACCACCACAAACTGATCCAGGTAGGGCCAGAATACTTGGTTCATCAGATCCATGAAAGCAGCTGGTGCATTTGTCAGCCCAAACGAAATCACTAGGAACTCGTAATGACTATAACGAGTCCTAAACGCAGTCTTATACACATCAGCCTCTTTAACCCTCATTTGATGGTACCTAGAACGGAGATCTATTTTAGAGAAAACCGACGCTCTTTGCAGCTGATCAAACAAATCGTCGATTCTCGACAAGGGATACTTATTTTTTATGGTCAATTTGTTCAGTTACTGATAATCAATGCACATGCACATGGACCCATCTTTCTTCTTCACGAACAACACTGGTGCTCCCCATGGAGACACACTCGGTCGAATGAATCCTCGGTCTAGTGGCTCTTGAATTTGGGTTTTTAACTCCACCAGCTCCTTCGGTGCCATTCTATAAGGAGCGATGGACACCGAAGTTGTTCCAGGCAGGAGCTTGATACCAAATTCAACTTCGCGATTCGGAAGCAACCCAGGGACCTCATCAGGAAACACATTAGAAATATCCTTAACTGTCTTGATATCTCCAACAGAAGTACCTTCAGATTCAGACACACCAATATAGGCTAGAAATGCCTCACAAGCCTTGCGAACCAGTTTTTTGGCCCTTAATACAGTGATCACATTAGACAATAAGTCTCTTCGCTCCCCAATCACAGCCACCTCCTGATCCTCCGAAGTCTTCAACACCATGCGCTTAGTAGTACAATCTAACCTTGCACAGTGTTTTACCAACCAATCCATACCCAATATAAGGTCAAATTCACCAAACGGCAATTCCAACAAATCCACCAGAAAGATAACCCTTTGAATCTCTAGGGGCACATTTCTGAACAATTTATCTACCCTAACCAACTGTCCCAGTAGACTTAACACCGCCATTCCATTAACAGTACTCTCACACATGATACCCAAGGTGCCAGACACAGTGCATGCACTGTGTAACATCCGGAGCATCACCATCCTCTCAGCGACGAACAGCATAAACCAAAGCTGGCTAGCTCGCCTCAGTGTTACCAGCACCTATGCCTGGTGCTCCACGACCTCGTCCCATACCATTTCCACCTCTAGCCTGTCCACGACCTCTCAGTGGTTGTCGACCACCTCTCACTAGCTAACCATAACCCTGTCATGCAGCTTGCATTTGAACAGGCCTCTGGGGACAATTCTTAACCTGGTTATCCATAGACCCATATCTGAAGCACTCCCTAATCCTCTTCCAGCACTCACCCTGGTGAGGTATCCCACAATCAGCGTAGGGTTGCGGTCTAGCAATAGCAACATAAACTCTAGTCCGAACCGGTCTATCAAAACTGGCCTTCTTAACAGGCCTCCTAGTAGAACTTGAGGGCTCAAAATCACTCTTACTTCTGCCCTTATCTTTTTCACGGTTCTGGCGCTCTGAGCGCTTCACCTCTTCCGCAATCTTTGCCTTTTCTACAAGAGCAGCAAAATCTCGCCCTCTCTACGAAGCTATCAGTATCTTTAACTCGTCTCGAAGGCCATCCTCAAAATGCACGTAGCGTTCATACTTAGTTGCTACTATCCCTCGAGCATACCAACTTAACCGCAAGAACTTTGCCTCATATTCTGCCAATGTGTTATTCCCTTAGGTCGGGTTCAGAAATTCCCTTCTTCGGGCATCCACATAACTTACGCCTGCATATTTTCCTTGGAAGGCTGCCTTAAAAAATCTCATGTCATTCGGTCGGCCTATGTGCCCTCCCTCACGGTAAGCCACCATTGGTAGGCCTCATCTCGTAGAAAGGACACTACCCCTTTTAATTTTTCTTCGTAGTTAGTCAAGGTCATCCATTATTCGTTTAGTCACCTCTGACCAATACTCCACCACATTTGGGGCTACTCCAGAAATACACCCGAAAATTTTCACTCCATTAGATCGAAGTCGCTCTAAATTTGACCCTTGGCCCACTGTTCTAGTACTAGCTCGAGCAACCCTCTCTAAAACGTAGAGCATCGCTTGGGATAGAGCATCATCCCCAGTTGCTCGATCATAAGACCCCGTCTTAGTTACTAGTGAGGCCAGTGCTTTCCCAGCAGGCATATGGCCCGATGCCTGACGATCCAGCCCGAGCACTTCCTCGGCCTCTACCGCAGCCTCGTGTACCCCTTCCACCAGTACCTCTTGTACTCATTTTGTTATGCGCTTTATCTGATTAAAAAGTCTTATGCATCAGATTTTAATTTTAGTAATTATTAAAAAATGTATTATGAAAAATAGTCATCAGGGTTTGTTTACGCAGATCGAGGTCTCACTACAGTTTATAGTCTCCTACGGTTTCAGTTTCCTCTATCTAAAGTTTGCAGTATAACAGTAATCAGAATTAGAGAACTTACAGATTTGGCACCGGAGACTCGGTGTGCCACACTTGTACATCTTTCATAAACATTTCAACTCTTTAAAATCAACTTTCAGAAAAACTTTTCAAAACCCATTCCACATCCGAGTTTTGCAACCGGGGTCTGATACCACTAAATGTAACACCCCAAACCCAGCCTACACATTACGACCGAATCTGACGTGTCATATCGAAGTGTTTTTCAAAATCAGGCTTTGTTAAGAGAGAACCATTTTTTAATCGATTACCATGTTTATTACTGTTGGTTTCTTAGTTTAAAACCCGCAGAAGCTACTTTAATTAATGTCATTTCTCGAGTTCGAAAATGTGTATTTGTTTTTTAAAACAGTTATTATTCTTGAAAATTTATTTATACCCGTTCGGCAGTTTCAAAATAAGAAATTAAACCCAATTAAAAGAAATTGAAAACACCAGAGGCCTTATTACATAAATATCAACCCAATATAAAAAATAAATAACTAGGTCTAAAATAAAATATTCACGAACGTGTGGCAACCTACAAGTCCCTCTCAGCTCCAAATCATCTAAGGCTGCGAATTACCTGTACAGTTAAAAGAAAAGGATGAGTTACGAGAACATAGTGTGTAATCCCTTATCATGCAGTAACAGTCTGGGCCTGAGACCTATTCAGTAACAGTACAGTGTGGGCCTTAGCCCATTATAGTAATCAATGTAGGCCTAAGCCCAATACAGAATCAATGTAGTGCACATCTGTAACCCACCCCAATCCAACGACACACACTACCCGTACCAACCAACACACCATGTGGGGATAAAATCGACCCACCCAACCAACACACCAATATTGCAAGATAACCGCGAAGAATACACGATAATGTGGCAAAGCCACCAAGAAAAGTAATGCAAAAGGCTACGATGAATGATATATGTGGCGAGCCCACCAAGATCAATATACTTCCTCTATAACAGTATCCCACCCCCATGCAGTATGTCGTGTCATTAATCATACATATATGCAGAATGTCATACTCAGTAACAATCATATACAAATCATGAACATATCAGTCATTTTACTCCTTAAGGTTTTTTAGTCATTTCACTCTTCAGGGGTATTTCAGTCATTTTACTCTTTAGGGGTATTTTAGTCATTTTACAACCTTTCCAAAGGTCTACAGTCGCCTCGAGCGATACAGATAACATATATGGTCAAAAAGGTGTAAATGGGCCCAAAGCCCAATATTTGGCCCAAGTGGGCCCACACGCTCGTGTGGCCCATTCAGCCTAATTTCAGTCATGACTATGAGAACGATATAGCCCAGTCCAGTATTTGCCACTTATCATGGACTTATTCCGTGTGGGGCCTATGAGCCCATTGTGCCCACACGGCCCATTTCAGCAAACGAGGCTCATAACGGCCCAAGAGCATAAGGATACTTGTGGTGGCCTCTACAGTCTACCGCCCATTATTGTGGGCTCGGTTTACCACACGAGCGATCACACGCTCGTGAGGCCTCAAATGTCAAAGTTTCGGCTTTTCGACTTTTACCGACTAATAGAAACGATAGTGTGATTACACACCTGATTACGATGTTGCTGTATGCTCCACAAGCACCCAACCTAGATTCAAACAAGATCCAACGTTAGCCTTTTAACCGATAGGATGAAACAACCTCTTAATGGCGCTTAAACTGAAACACCCTTCTTAACTTGTTTGAATGAGGATGAACTTAGCCCCTCTCGATTGCTGTTCAGAAAGGATCACACGCCTTTTTTGGTTTCCTATAGTACAATCAACAACCGATTAGTAAGTGATAGGGCCCATTCGGCCAACCCAAAATAACATAAGGTAACACTTTTACCTTATTTGCACGAGGACAAAAGTGTGACTCCTCCAAATTGTTCAGACTCCACCACTCCTTTAGGGCGACTCTAGAATCGCAACGAGTACAGTACGTGAAAGAGGAAATGACAATCAGTTAGCAAGAGGGAGTATTCAGTTTTGGAAAAGAAGAAGAAGAGCATGGGTATTCGGTTTTAACAAGAAAATTAGAGAATAGATTTTGAACACTTACTGATAGTCAAAACCTTTGCAGTAGATCAATGCAGAGAAGGATTACTAACAGTGATATTCGGCCAGCCTAGAATAGAAAATGAACAGAAGTTAAAAGAAGAGAAAGGCGAGGTTCAACTAGACTAGGAAAGAATCCGTTGCAGAAGAAAAGGGGTAAGGAAAAATAGATGTTAGGTTCGGCCAAGAAGAGATGAAGAGATTAGCAAAGATGCAGAGAAGGAATGACATGAATGGTCAGTTTCGTAGCACAAAAAGAACAAAAGAGAACCCAAAATGTAAAAGTGCAAAAACCCAAACTGCTAGTAAAGAAATTCGGCAGCTCCCCTCAACACTCACAAAACCGAATAAGGAAATCCTAGTGTTGAAATTGCTCCCTCTTTTTCCCCTAGCCAAATTTCACTCAGGCCTTAGAGTCCCACACAGCCACAACTCCCCTCACACTTCAAATTCCTTGAAAATCTCCACAAATCACTCCCCATATCCCTCCTTGATTTACTCCTTGATATCTTCCATAACAACTCTATGACCAATTCAAACTTCATCTTACAGAGTTTCAGTCTAACTCCACTTCTCATGCTATAAGGAAGTAAAATAAATATTCCTTTGCCTGCCAAGGGATTCGAACCCAAGCTCTCACATCAGCCATTTCACGCCACTTGCCACTAAGCCACAAGCTCCTTTTGTGTCATAAAATAAGCATTATTACTAATAAGGCCTAAGTGCCAGTGTCCAGGTTCATTTAAGAGAAATTAAAAATTTTGCAAGAGCCAAGATTTGAACCCAAGTTTCTCACACACCCCCATACACACCCAAATCATTTAGCCATTCAAGCAAACAAGCAATTTTTGTCAAAACATGCAAAATTACAGACCCTACATTTTTGGGGCGTTACATAATAAGCATCATAACCACACATTTTACATACAAACATGATAAAATTAGCATGAATGTTATTATAATCTTAAGATCATAACTTACTCAATCACCACCTTACCAAGGGTTCATCACATATCGAGCTCATTACTTATGATTTTTACGTACATACCTGTACCAACTCACATCATAGCCATATCCTTTCATAACTTTGACATTCCCGTTGAACACTCGAAATATTAACGGATACTCGTAAATCTTGCACATAAGTGCCATATATGTAGCTAAAGCTACCTCATATCTCATAATACGTATAGGCTTGCTTTCAAGCTATTCACAGGCCTGCTCACACAAGTTGTTAGTTAGAACGTAGCTACACAGTGCTGCTCACACAAGCTATCAGGTATCCGTAACACATGCCAGACTACCCAGCCACTGGTAGGACGTACAAGACCAGCACCCGGATCACATAATCGCATATACACATGGGTTCTTAATGACATGTCACTCGTATCCTATTCTATTACTAAGGTTCAACTGAGATTTCTCGTTTTTCGAAACTTTATCGAATACGTCCAAAGAATCAATCACAATTCATACAATATTAAGGCATTTAAAAACATAAATATAAAAATTCATTATTTACATACGAACTTACATTGGAACAAAATAGTAGAATTGGACCTAATCGTAAAACACTTTGTTTTCCTCCGATATAGGTTCGAGCCTCATTTTTCTTGATCTATAATAACAAATTTAACTCATTTAATACTCACATTATTTAATTTAGCCCAAAAATCACATTATGGAAAAATTACATTTTTGCCCCTAAACTTTTGACATTTTACATTTTAGTCCCTAGGCTCGTAAAACAAAATATAGTCAATTTATTCAAAACCCAAGCGTAGCCGAACCATTTTCATACTCATAACAGCCCACATTTTTCATTAAATCATACTTCTACTACATATTTTACAACTTTTACAAATAGGTCCTTTTAGGCATTTTCATCAAAAATCACTTGGTAAATGTTGTTTATCTAACATCAAACATACATTTTCTACCATTAAACAACAAAATACACAAGTATATAACATGGGTAAAATTTTAAACCTTGACATGTATTCAAATTAGTCATTGAAATAGCTAGATTAGGTTGCAAGAATTTGAAAAACATAAAAATCATGAAAAACGGGGCAAGAACGGACTTACAATCGAGCTTGGAAGATGGAAAAACCCTAGCTATGTCTTCTCCTTGTGAATTTCGGCCATGTGGGACTAAATTGATGAAGATGAAGACTTTTATTTAGTTATTTTGGCTTTATTTAATAGATTACCAAAATGCCCTTCACCTAAACTTTGAAATTTTTCACTAATTATGCCCCTTTTTGTCCATTCTAAAGCATAATGGTCTAATTACCATCTAAAGACCTCTAATTTAAAGTTTCATAGCAATTAGACACCTCTAGCTTCTAGAACACACATTTTGCACATTTTGCAATTTAGTCATTTTAACCAAGTTGAGTGCCCAAACGTCAAAATTTTCGACGAAATTTTAACGAAATCATTCCATAAAACTGTAGACCATAAAAATATAATAAAATTAAATTTTACTGCGTCAAATCCATGGTCCCGAAACCACTGTTCTGGTTAGGCTCAAAGTTGGGTTGTTACACTGCCTTAGTGGGTTGATCACCTGAACCCGAAGCTCCAGCTTGTCCAAATGAAAAGTTAATGAAGAAATTTTCATTTGGTTAAGCCATTTTGGTTTTTCAAACTGAAAGCCTATTGATCTAAAGTCTGTCCACGCTCAACGCACCAAATTGTTCTGTGTTTTTGTTGTGTGTCCTCAAGGTGAGGAGAATCGAGTATTTATAAGACATGGTTATTATTCATCAAAGTGACATCCTAGGTAGGCTCCATGCATACCAACACGCATACTATCTTAGACTTAACACGTGTTCCCTTGTCCACTAGTTTGACTTCGCACCCTCTACATGTGAACGAACACCTAAGACATGCGAACTAGGCTTGCAAGCCCTCCTCATGAGCCCCTAATGTACGGGTCGTGGATAGATAGTCCAGATTATATTCAGATTTTGGGTCGGTAACGGGAAATATCATAACAATATTAATATTCCATTGTGTATTTTGAGTTTGGAAAGAATTAATGGATAGCTGGTAATGTGCTTTCTAATAAGTCTCTATTTGTATCCATAAAAATATTCTAGGAATTTTTTTTGAACCTTAGGAATTTACGTTTTTATTCTAAGAATTTGTAAAAAAATAAAAAAAAGTAGGTGGGTGACAGCCATGGACGACTTTTTGATGATATTGTTTCCCAAAGTCCATGAAGGAAAGATGCACGCTAAGAAGAACAATTATTGCAAATATGATGATCAATATCTTCAGTTTTTCACATCTTCGTTGTACCTAGCTGCTCTTGTTTCAAGCTGTACTACTTCAAAGGTTTGCTCTAAATTTGGCCGAAAGCCTACAATTCAAGTGGCTTCCATGTTTTTCCTCGCTCGAGCGACCTTACGCGCTGCTGCTCAGCTCTTCTGGATGCTTTTAATTGGGCGGGTGCTCCTCCGCATTTGTGCTGGCTTTGGTAATGAGGTTTGGTTGGATAAAAACACCACTGAAATTCTTCAAAGTTCAGTTCTTCCTTTCTTTATAATGTTTGTCGTAACCATTTTTTGTGAAAACGGAAATCAACTAGTGTTTTGAAAACGAAAGTAAAACGGGAGTCGCCACCGATCTTTATTTGGTGTGATCGGATCACCTTTGTTTTAATAAAACGATTTGGTTTACTAAAACGGTGTTTTTTTGGTTTACAAAATTTGAGAAAATGGGTTCGGGAGTCGGTTACGTGCGAGGAAGGGTTAGCACCCTCGTCACGCCCGAAATTGGTACCAAATTGATTAATTAGTGTCTTAATGTCGGAAATTTGAAAAGATTTTAAAATACGGATCCTTTAGAAAATGTTTGGATAACTTAGGCTGAAATTTGAGATTTCTTTGTTCCGAGAGGATACAAACATCACATCCAGCACGTTAGAACACGATATTTTAAACCTTCGTAATCAAAGTTATCTCGTGATTTACAAAATTTATTAAAAGGATGTTTAGTTATTTAGTCAAACAGGAAATCGAAACCCAACACGTTAGGGCACTATTCCCTGAATTTCTAAACACAAACATTACCTTATTTAAAAACCTATGGATGAAATATAATAATTTTGCAAAATATATTTTTGTTTAATAGTGTTAAACTAAGAACATAAATATAGATGTTTGAGTTAAAAATTGAGATTTCTTTGTTCCGAAAGGATATAAACATCACGTCCAGTACGTTAGGACACAATATTTTAATCTCTCGTAATCAAAGTCATATCATGATTTACGAAGTTTGTTAAAAGGATGTTAGGTTATTTAGTCAAACGGAAAATCAAAACCCAGCACGCTAGGGCACTATTCCCCGAATTCCTAAATACAAAACATTGTCTTATTTTAAAAACCTTTAGATGAAATATGATAATTTTACAAAATGTATTTTGTTTAATAATATAATATTAAGCTAAGAAAAAATATAAATAAAAATACTAATAATAATAATAATGATAATAATAATAATATCAAATAATAGTAATAGCAATAACAATGAAAATAAAATAATAGTAGTGATGATTAATTAAATAATGAAACAATAAAAAATAAAATAATGGTAATAAGGTGAAAATAATAATATGAGTGACAATGAAATGAAAATAATACATTAATTAATGATAAATGTAATATATTAATAATAATATATATAATAATAAAGATGGAAAATAATGATAAAAGATAATGATAATGGTATAAACAAATAATACGTATAATAAAAGTAATGACTTAATAGTAAAATAATTAAAATAATTAACAAAAGGACTAAAACCGAAATAAATGCGGATTACTGGGGTAACTCTGCAATAAAATAAAGAGGAAAGGGCCTATTTGAAATGCGCGAATTACATGGGGGACTAAAAAAGGCAATAACCCTTTCCTCCCAAAACACGCAGCGTAGGACGGATTGCGGGGCCAAATAAAAAAAACACAAAAACTTGATTGCAGAAGCCTGGAAAGGAGGACGGACTGCGCGTATAAATTCCCCATTTTTCAAATAAACACGCGGATCCCTTGGCAGGCGGGTCGGACTCGGGTCGGGCCATGCCAAACACCGTCGTTTTGGGGCCACTGAAACAGGCCCTAAACGGCGTCGTTTTGGCCCCTTATAAAAGCAAATCTTTCCTTTCTTTTATTCATTTTTGCTGCTTGTTTTAAAAAACCTAACTCCTTTTGTTTTTTTTTTCTCTGCAGGTCTGGGGTCTCCGGCCTGTCTGCTACCATGGGCTCCATCGTCGGCGCCGCCGTGCACGGTGGTCGGAGCCCCGAAAAGATAGGATTTTTATTTCCCTTCTTCCTTTTTTTAAAAAACTTAGTGTATACATACATATATGTATTTGTGAATCAAAAGGGATTCGAAATGAGAAATGAAACGGTAAAAATTAATAAAATCACCTCCTAATGGACACTGATCTGATTTCGCGTTTTGGTTCTCCTTCTTTTTTTGTTAAATGCTTAATCTCTGCTCTTTTCGTGTCTAAAAAAACCTATTGCTATTGTTGATCATCTATTCGAATCTCTTTCTGTTTCTATTGATAATCGAAAAAAAGGTCCTTACAAAGAAATTTTTTTTTTGCTTTCTGTCGTTTCTTGTTTAATGCCTTGCAGGTCGAGGGCGGTGGAGACGCGACGTGAGCGGGTGGTGGCGGGCAGATGTGAGCGTCGAGAGGGTCCGATCGGCGGTAGTCGAAAATGTGATGCAAGTGGCTATGGCTAGGGTTAGGGTTGATTTGGGTCTGTTAGTAGGCCAATTGGTTTTTTTTTTTTGGTCTGTTGGGTTTACAATTGGGCTTCTGTTGGGCTAGTTTTTCCTATTATTTTTATTGGGTCTTGTAATTGGGTTTGAATCTGCTTGGGGTCTTATGGGTTGGTTTAGTGTAGGCCGGACAATTTTGGGTTCATACAATGTTTAGATGCATCATACATATTACTGAATTGGTTCTTCAAATGCTCCAGTCACCGATGAAACTAATTTACCAGGCAGTTCCATTGTTCCAATCAGAGATAGTCCCAACCCAACACCGTGGAGCTGTCAATATCCTTTTCCAACTATTTCCAACCATAGGGATGTTCTTTGCAAATCTGGTGAACTATAGCACATCCAATAAGCACCCTTACGGATGGAGAGTGTCTTTGAGGATTGCTGGTCACTGTCTTGTTCATAGGTTCTTTAATCATCACTGAAACACCAGTGAGCCTGGTCGAGCACGGAAAGGAGTCATCAGGACACAGGATACTACAAAATATTAGGGGTGTTGAAGATGTTGATTCCGAATTCGAATAGCCAGTAAAATTGCCCAGGAAGTGAAGCATCCTTGCAAAAAACTCATGAACCGCTGTAGCTTGCCCCTCTGATTATTGGCGTGATGCTCCAATTTTCCAACAATTTACAGGAATCAATGCCATCGTGTTTTATGCTCCTGTCTTGTTTCAAACTATTGGATTCAAGAATGATGCTTCGTTGTTGTCCTCAGTGATTACTGGATCTGTAAATGTTTTCGTCTCCGTCTTTGCAGTTGTTTAGTAGGAGGATACTACTCCAAGCCAGTATTCAGATGTTTGTATGCCAGGTATGCGTCAGTTTTAACATATTAGAGATCAAGATTTACAAACAAACTCGTTACCAACTTTATCTGTCAATATCTCCTAATCTTCCATGTTGGGTTGTCATAGCAAGTTATGTGATGCAGACGGTAATTGGAGCAATTCTTCTTGTTCACTTGCACGCCACTGATTCACTAACAAAAACCCAAGCATGGTTTGTTGTGTTAGTGGTGTGTTTGTTTGTAATGGCCTTTGCCTGGTCATGGGGTCCTCTTGGTTGACTGATGCCCAGTGAAACCTTCTCTCTCGAGACAAGAACAGCTGAATTTGTCTTTGCAGTTAACTCCAACATGCTATTCACCTTCATCATAGCTCAAGCATTGTTCTTGTTACCGGAGGCGAAAAATGTGCCCATTGATGCCATGGTAGGGTCTGGAATGAACGCCCTATTTGGAAAGAGTTCATGAATGATGAGAATTGAAGTAGAAGTAGCTCAAAGCCAACAAATTCAGAGATGACATTGGCACCAGGGTAAGAGTAGTGACGTTACAGTTATTTTTTTTTTTTTTATTTATGTTGGTTTAACTTATGCACAATTTACTTGATTTGAAACTCAATTGAAACTTTAGTTGATCAACTAGTACTAGACAATGACATGGATAATATGAATTTCAACTTATCGAGATAAGACAATGATATAAGCCAAAAAGAGAGGTACTTTAGCGGTAGCATGCCATCCTCCATAAAGGAGCTGCTGATTAGTATAATTGATCGTACAATTATTAATCTCTGAGATTATAAAAGTATATTAACCATTCCAGGAAAGGTCCCCCAAAAGGCCCCTAAATAATTCCACGGAATAAGCAAAACTAGTTTGGTTCAATGGGAAACCTGATACAGAAACTGCAAAACAGTAATTGCTAAACCAAGTTTAGCAAAATTCCCCTTGGAAGCTTTCAAAGTGAGAGCGTTGCTCGGGGAGGATACTGGAACACTCACTGAAGGAACAGGCGGCGGGCTCAAAGTTGATCCAGAGGGAGCTGAGGCCGGAGCTGTTTCAGGTAAGCGAAGCACATTGATGTCTACTTTCTGTCCAGCTTGACAGTGTCCAGGAACACCACAGAAAAAAAAATGGTGACCTTTAGTAGTTATTTTAATGGAGTCATTGCCAGTGGTATATGTAGCCAAAGGGGATGAGGTATTGCAGGCCCTGTACATCGAATGGGTTACCCGCATCACATTGTGTAACTGAGCATTGTACTCGAAAACTGTACGTCAGTTTAACATTGGTGTCATCGAATGAACTGATATAAGTTGTGACAAAAAAACAGAATTATATAACTGACAAAATCTTAAGCAGCAGGCTAAGTCCCTGACTGTACTGAAATGGCTATAGTACCCTACTATTTCAAAAACAATATTTTTATTTTTTATTGTTACATAAAATAGATAAACATAATTTTGAAAATGCAAATTAAATTATAATTGGTGAGATTTTAACTCAAGATACTAATTTTCCTTAACAACACAACGGAGTAATCGTTAATATCTCTTGTTGACACTAATGATCAAGGTTTAAAGTTTAAACCCTATTGATATAATTATTATCTTCCAATTTGTAACTTATTTTGTGCAAAAAATAAAAATAAAAATCCAAAGCTAACTCTATCATTTCAACAAAACTTTATTTAATTTTAAAAAATATAAATATATTCTCTACCTAAATTTACCTATCAAATAAATTTGTATAATTAAGATAAGCGTGGGCAATTTTAAAACTAGAATCGAAGAATATCTGTGCAGGTTTGGTTTTAAAAGTTCTGCAATATAATTCGGCTGTATAGTATTATTTAAATGATTTGTTGGGTGCTGATTTTATTAAAGATTATCAAAAACCAGCTTTTTTTATAAAGTAACAAACATGACCATAAGGATAGTTATATCCTTTTTTTTAATATAAATATTAAAAAGAATACCCATGAGATTTGAAATTAAATCATCATAGAGTTCAAAATTTTATTTTATCATTTTATCTAAAGTCTCGTTTGTTTTGTATATCAGTTTTTCTTAAGTATTATTGTCATAACTTTTTTCACCACCATGTACCTTAATCTAATTTTAGTTCTAATTGTGATTCGGTATGTCAATTTTATCTTACTTTTTGAAGAAATTAACGATTGAAACAATAATATTTGAATATTATAAATAAAAATTATAACCACACAATAAAAATGAATAAACATTAAAAAATTAAAATATATAATATTTAAAATACTCTCTATATATAAATAAAGGTCGCGTTTGTTTAGCTAAAAATATTTTTTTAAAATGATTTTTTATGATCATATCTTATATCAGTTCATCTCATTTTTCGTATTGTTTGTCGAGAAAAATTAGTGCATTAAGGATATGTTTGTGTTTTATCTTATTTCATCCTATATTTTTGTATAATATTTCGATTGAATGTAGAGAGAATTATATTCGTTTCATATAAGTGTCACTTTTTGTGTTCAAAGTGTTGTAAATTTAAATAAAACTTTTTATTTATTATATACATAATAATTTGTTTTATATTTATTTTGACACACTCAATCATTCAATACTCACGTGGTGTCTGTGCTATTTTGTTACTATATTGTATTTTAATTATTTTTTATATTATATATCTGTCCCATCTTGTTAGGCGTCACAAATGAGGCAAGTCAATGAGGTGGTGGTTCACTAATGAGTGTGCCGAGACCCACGATAAGTGGAGTTATAAGTTCAGGGTGTTCTAATTTTATGAGTGGGTAGTTGAGAAGACATAAGTGTCTTCCCGATGCTAAAGACAAGTATTTATTTTGTAAGCCTAAGGACATGTGTTTATAGTCCAAAGTGACACTCTATTAGCCTTAGTTTTGACTTGTGCATGGTGCGTGTTCATTTTGATCGACTATTTGGGTAGCACAATAGCCCTTTAGATAGGCGACAATCAAATGAAGATGTAATAGCTGAGGTCTCATGTGTGAGTCATGCAAAAAGATACCTTTATACCCTTTCTTAGTGAGGTAGATCAAAAGAACTCCATGTGCTATGCATATATATGTTCAAAAAGCCTAACCTTAATGAAGGTTTATTATTAATAAGGTCATGGACGAAGTAATGTCATTACAAGGTAAAGGTGGTGAACCTAAATGGATAAATTACTCATAATATGTCTTATATTTAACATATAACTCATTATAATAGTTTAGTTCAATTCTAAATCCACTTACTTAAAAGAATGGGACCACTACTAGTTTGTTTGGACAATACATAGTAATTTGATAAAAATGTAATTACTTGGATAGTAATTACACTCTCTTGGAATTACAATTCTTTGTAATTCCCTAGATGTGTTTGGTTAATAAAGTGTAATTATATTGTAATTCCTTAAGGAACATCCCAAATTTTCGATTTGACATGTGACATTATTCTGGTATCAGATATAATGAATTATTGAGAAATTGAGAAAATTTTGTCAAATAAAGGAATTTATATTAAGATAAAGTGATTTTGGATATGAGATTCATTGAAAATAACTTTTAAGAGTTAAAACATGATAAAAATAATTAAATTCCAAACATTGAAAAGTTCAGGGACTAAAGAGCATATATGACCAAAATAGGAAAGTAAGTTATTATTGATGAATTGGCCTAACGGTAAGTTGGAATGTGTATTAGTATGGTGAAAATCACATTTTGAACCAAATTGGAAAGGATTTGAAAGTACAAAGACTAAATTACAAATTTCCTAACTTTATTAAGAAAAGGGAAAATCTGTAATTTTCACCATTCATTATTTCATATTAAAGATTATAAGTGAATTATGAGATTTAGAATTAATGATTGCCTATTATTGTGAAGAAACTATGTTAAGAGACATAAATGGGTAAAAAGGTAAATTGACCTTGTAAAGGTATTATGGTCATTTCTAGAGAGTTTCATGATGAAAATAACATTTAAATGTAATATTTGATATTCTAAATTTGTATGGATTGTTCGAATCTCATTTCATGAATTGGACTACAATTTTACAAAAAAAAAATTAAACATGGATGCTTAGACTTAAGCCCATTTGTGTTGTATTTAAAATAAAGAATAGGGGAAAAAGAACACCCATTAGCTTAAAATCAGTTGGCCAGCTCTCCCTTGGTATTTGTCCTCTTCTTCCTCCCTTTTCATGCATTTTCTCCATATTTTTCTAAAAAAATGTCATAACCCACCTTGAAGTTTTGATGAAATCACCATGGAAACAACCTCCTAATCTCATTTCCTCCATCATTTTCATCCATGTCAACCTAGGGTTTGAAGGGTTCTAATGAGAGAAAGCTCTAATAAGGTAAAAAATGACTTCTTACATCCCTACTTTGAGTTTTGTTATGGGTTGCATTGGGAAAGCATGGAAAAATTATATGCTAATTTTTTGTTATATTTTCATGTATAGAAATGAAAAGAAATGATGAGTTATGGAATTACAAGCTTAATTGATGATGTATTAAGGCTTATAGGGGCATGATTAAGTTTTGTAGAGTATCTATTAAGGTAAGTATCCTTAAATACCCTTACTTACCTATGTTGTCATGTTTACGAAAATATGATGAAATTGAGAAATAAATATGAAAATGGTATTGAAATGTATGTGTTCAATTTCTATAAATTAAATTTTAGATAAAATAAACTTAGAAAACTAAAGGCCTAATAATCCTTAATTATAAGGTATTAAAAATTCCTAGTAAAATGTCATACGAATTGGTTACCATTAAGTGATTATTGAATGTGAATGAACTAAGTTATTCATATGGAAAATGCTAATAATGTCACTATGGACAAATATGTGAAGAATTGTAAATTCCTACTTTTAGTTGATAGAGTCGACACCTTGTTAAAAGCATGAGTTTTGTTGTGTGAAAGATAATGAACAAAGAAATTATGAATCTACACTATTTGGAACCATTATATCAAAATAGACATAAGCATAAGGCCTAAATAAATGTGAAAATGTGTACGTATACACAAAACACTTATAGTGCCCACGTGTGAAAAAGAAGCTTGGAATCATATAAGGTCTAATGGCCACCTAATATCGAATATAGAAAATATGTAATAATGAATGGAAGCTCAAAGAGCTCCAATTATATGAGTTTTATTTGTGTTGCATACCATGGTATGCGTTTGTGCCTTGCATTTTCAAGCAAACTAGAGAAGAAACAGAATCGACGTCATGATGAGGAGGAGCACAACATCATGATGATGTAATGGACAACATCTTAATGAGGCGATATGCCACGTCACGACGTGGCAACGTGTATTCAACTTAAATTGGGTTTTTTCACCCAATTAAAGTCTACTATATTTTCCCAATTGAGCTCCAATTAGTCTAAGAATATTTTAGCCAGATTAGGACTTTAATATTAGCCTATTTAAACTATCTTTGTAACCTTGTTTTGAGAGTTAACAGAATATCTCTTACATGAGATTTGATGAAGAGTTTTGGGGAGAGTTTTTTAGATAGCTTTGTATTCGGGTTTTACTCATTTACGTTATTTTATCCATCCTGTAATCTTCATTTATTTTCTCATTAAGTGAAGTCTCCTTTTTCCATGGTTTTATCCCTCTTTGAGGGTTTTTCACGTAATATTTCTGTATTCAATCTTTTCTACTTTTCTTACTCGTTATTTATACGGGTCAATCCCCAACAAATTGGTATTAGAGCCTGGTCCAGCTTTTGCAGATCAACTCGTTTAGGATGGAAACAATGAGATTTGACATCGAGAAGTTTGACGGGATCATAAATTTCAGTTTGTGGTAAGTTCAGATGACAACAATTCTGGTTCAAAACGGTCTGAAAAAGGTTATTACAGGGAAAAAGCTCGCAGATGCGAATCAGACAGAGCGGGAGGAACTTGATGTGAAGGCATTGTCAACAATTCAGTTGTGTCTCACTAAAAATGTACTATAGGAGGTGATTTTGGAGAAGACAACAACCCTATAGAGGAAATTGGAAGCCCGATATATGATAAAGTCTCTCGCAAATTGCTTGGTATTGAAACATCGATTATACACATACCGCATAGACAAAGGTGAGAACTTTAAGGGTCACATCAGTTAATTTGTTACTCTCTTGAACGATCTAAAGAATGTCAAGGTCAATATAGATGATGAAGATCAGACAATACTATTATTGTGCTCTTTGCTTCCTTCGTATAAAACCTTCACGAAGATCCTGATTTATGGTAAAGATAAACTCTCATTTGAAGATATGAAGGGTAACTTGTTGAGCAAAGAGAAACTCGATAATGAGTTAGGTTCGAGTAGCAAGCCTAGTAGTCAAGCCTAACTTTTGGTTGCTAGAGGCAGGCAACACTCTTAGGATTCAGGTCAAAACAAATCTAGGTCAAGATCGAAGTTGAGGAATCGTGACAAAACATGTCACTACTGCAAGAAGTTGGGCACATTAAGGCAGAATGTTATAAGTTGAAAAATAAAAACAGGAAGGTTGCTGAGAGCAATGAGGAACAAAAGGTTCAGGTAGCCAATGATAGTGTAGCTGAGAATGTCAGTGATTAATAGTGTCTACGACTGAAAGGTCTAAACCTACGTCCGAGTGGATTTTAAATTTAGGGTATGCTTTCTATATGTGTCCAAACAAGGACTTGTTCTCAACATACAATCTAGTTGAAGGTAGAGTTGTGCTTATGGGGAACAATTCACCTTGTAAAGTAACCGGTGTTGGTATGTTTAGATCAAGACACACGACGGAACTATTAGGGCACTATCAAATGTCAACATGTGCCTAATTTAAAGAAGAATTTCATCTCCTTGGGAAAGTGAGACTCGAAAGGTCATAGGATAGAAGTCGAGTCAAGTGGCATTAAGGTATTTCATAAAGCCTCGTTCTGATGAGAGGTTGAAAGACCAACAATCTTTATGTTATACAAGATTCAAAGATGACTGGTAAAGCAGTAATTTCTTCATCTGTGAAGGAGTTGGTGTTGGATCTAGTGACCTAAATGTAGTATTTTCATCTAAGTACAGTTGTAATTTTTTTTAATAGATTGGTTAATAAAACAAATTCATTAATTACAATTAATATATTTTTTATTATATCCTCAAATGGTTTTTGCACGCAAAACAAAATGGAAGCAAATGTTGCTCACTGGTTGTCTACTGTTTAACTAATACAATGCATATGTGCTAATATCGTAATACAGAAAGATAGCTTTTATTAGTAGATGAACCTAAACAAGTCCTTAGTATAATTGGAAATGATCAAACCAATTATAAGACTAATATGTTGTTTATCAAGTTCAATTCGGTAGATGTTTTGTCTTGGGCATCGGAGCTGATGACTCCTAGAAGATAGAGACAGAGATGTGATTGACTAGACTAACAGTACATTGAACAGGACCCAAGCAAAATAGATCCTAAATTTATCTATGGATAAATTCAATTCTGACATTCATAGTGTGGCATACCTAAATCCTAACTGGATGATGGACTATGCATGCGTGACCTGTACACTTTGATTTAAGTAAAAACTTAAGGAATTGAAACTGGTGCATTTGGTATACGACTTCTATAGTATGTAGCCTCATTCACAACACTGGAGTTCATAGCCTGAGACATGGGTAAATGATATCCTCTCATTGGCATTACATGGTTGATTAAATGTAAACGTGGCCACGGGGTGTTCGTCTTTGTGATGAATGATTTGATCACACTATTTGATAGTGATTGACTTTTCATGAAGGAAGATGTAATGTTTACCATGAGATAAGATAGAATCATATTAAGAGGATGAATATTATCCCAAAAAGATTAAGGACATATTATGATGGTAACCTATTTATGACAAGGTCATTGGACGCGCACTGGATAGTTGCTTTCGTAATCGTATGTCGTTATGCAGAGCTCAGCCACAATACTATAGTGGAATGAATTTATGACTAAATGAATTTATAATTAATAAGAGAAAAACTTACTTATAAATCATTTGAGCCTTAATTATATATGTCCAATCGATCCCTCCGCTAACTCATTAAAACCAAAAATGAATTGTGTGTTTGAATCAAAATGAACCGAATGAATAGAAATAGAGAAATGGAAAACAATAAAAAAAATTATGATTTTCTCTGAAATGGAGAAATGGAATCATTTGGAAATGAATGTGGGATTCTTAAAAAATGAAAATAAAAAAGAAAATAAAAATTAGAAATGATTCATTTGCAAATATATATATGGATTACTCAGTAATGGTTGGAAGAATGAGTTTGTCTTTTTGAATGTTTTTAAAGCCCATAAATGAAAATAAATCATTCGATCATAGTGAAAAAATTAAGTTATGAAATATTGAATATATTTTCTTGGAAATTTTAACAAGGGTAAAATCGTTATAATTTTGTCGAGGGTAAAATTGGGTTGACAAATTTATTTAATTGGGAAAATAATGTTTATTTTGGCAATAGAAATATATGTATTACGTTGGGTTAAATTATACAGTACTAGGTTAAAAGTCTATAAAGTACATATAACTAGGCCCAATATAATAAGAGACCTGAATCCCCATCATAATACATATGAGGGTAAGCACACCCTATTAGCCCCTCTCCCTCTCTTAGTTGGACTATGAAGTTGTTTTTTCTATTTGAAATAAACCTCTACAATTTCAACAAGGTTTCTATCTTCTCTCCCTATAAATAGATTGCACCGGTAGAGCTATTTACATAACTTTGAGAGATTTTTACTCTACCGAAAAATAGAGAGAATTTATTCTCAACTATTAAATATTTTTATCAAAAAAAAATAATTGTAACACCACAAAATAGGGCTTAGGAGTTTTAGGGGTGATTTAGGAATTTTAGCCTTAGAGTGTTCGAAATTTTCTGACATGGTATATCGGTAATGTTTTCAAATATGATTTTTAGAAATTCAAATCAATTTTTGAAAACTTGTTTTAGAAATCTTTAATTTTTAATTAAGGACCGATCCATAAAAGAGGGAAATTTTGTGTGTTTATGAAGCAATTTCACCAAATTTTAAAATCAACCTAATATCTTCCCCACCTATAGCATATTCATGAAAACTTTTCTCCATTCCCTTATGATGCCATCCATTGCTCCCCTAAAACCCTAATCACCAAATTTTGATTCCTAAACTCTATTCATTTGATTTCTATCATCCTCCTAGCCATAAAGCTCCATAGAAATTAAGAAGAACACCCAAAAACACCATAGTTTCCTCCATTGTCAAGCTTGTTAGTTTTTCGAGTTTTTAACCAAACGTTCAATTTTTCATCAACTAAGGTAACAGTTCAATTCCTAATCAATTTTAAATGAAGTATGTCTTTTAAACAGAATTTTTCACCATTAAATTGTATGTTTTAAATAAAAGCTAAAAATAAAGTCTCTAACAGTGAATTTCAGGTTTTCGAGTAAAAATGTGATTTCAAAGTATTAATCAGTAAGTGTTGACATGATTATGAGGTTTCTAAACTTACTTAAAAGTTTCATTAATAATTCCTAAGGTTTTAATGAGTTTTCATGAATAATGTCTATTGTACATCAAAAAATTTCAATACCATAAATTGAGTAGTGTTGTGAAGTTTAAAGGTTGAGAATCAGTCGTAGGTAAATAATTAGATAATGGAATTCATTTAGGCAAAAAGATTAAGTATAAACTGAGATATTCAAATTTTAAATTTTCTATGTCAAAGGTTTCGGTCAAAAAAGAACCTAGCTTAGGCTTGCGTTTTTGGATTTTTTTTATGTGAGTCTTTGAATGAATGTTGATTGTATTGTTGTGTGATTTACTTTGTTGAAACGTTGGAATCAATAGGACCTTCTATAAGTAGAGATAAAGGCAAGGAAAAGCTAGTTTGGGCTTTCGGCTTTTCAGCGAAATCGTAATTAGTGAGTGTTTAGATTAGCTGCTTGTGGACATGATTCAATATGTTATTTGGGAATTTAATTGTAGCGTAAAACCCTACTCTACATTCTGAGTGTAAGCTTCCTTGTGCTTATGTTTATCTTCTAGAATATGTGCTTGTGTTGTTATGAAAAAGGTAAACTGAAATGAGATGCTATATATGTGTTATATGTTCATGATTATTGTTGTGAAATAGTATATGTAGGCATGACATACATGCTAAGTGACAATGATAATATTGTGCAAATGTTACAAATGTGCAGTGATAGTAAATGGAAATTAGTAAGTAACATATGTGTTTAAATACGGATATTTTGGCCTTATGATACTTGAGACCATTGGATATAGTTGGCATGCCATAGGATTGTAAGTACTCACCCATATATATATGTGTGTGTGTGATTTGGGCGTTGAGGCACTGGGACATGTTTGGAGAGATAAGGTAATGTGAGCTAAGCTCCATTCAATAGGACATGTTTGGTGTATTACAGAGTGTTAGCTTAATGCTTCACTTATGAGACATGTTTCACTCTATGAGTCTATGTGGTGTGTTGGAGATCCATGTATATGATGACTGGTGATAGTGCCCACTTTTAAGTTTCGTAGCTCAAGTGCCAAATTATCTCAAACTGCCATAATATATAAATATGTGTGTGTTTTGATATGTGTTTATATGATATGTAACTATTATGAAAATTGTCTATAACTATGTTTTTATGTATTGTGATGTATATAGAACAGTGTATGGAATGACTTAGTAAATAAACCGTTAAACGTGCTGTGTAAGTGGAATATGTCGATGAAGTTGTGATTATTCTAATTATGTCATGTGTGTGTTCTACTAATGCTTGATGACATGTTTGCACGGTAGTTGTTCTAGGCATTCACGAAGCTTGTTGAGCTCACAGACTCCATTTAGACCCTTGCAAAGTAGTTAAGTGCCAGTGTCAACGATGTGGTTGTCAAGGGGTGATCCAAGCAAGTCCATTTGCCTTCTTGTAGGTGTTTATTATTTATTTAGTTAGGTTTTGGGAATAAGGCAATGTGGTAGACTTTGTGCTAGTTTTTGCCATGATGTTTTGGACATTCCATACCTTAATTGCTTTTAGGATTTTGAGGTTTAAATCGTATTGTGTTGTTTTGATGTTTATTTGATAATGTGATAGTAGCATGATGAATTGGTACAAGTTGGTATGATCTATGTGCTTATGTGTGCTACATTTTTGGGTCTAAAGTAGAGGTACTGATATTCAGGTTGTAAAAATGATACCTCTATGATTTTCAAATGTGTAGAAAGCCAGAATCTTAATTTGGTATCGATACCATATCACGAGTATCGATACTCGGGGTAAATTTATTGATACTTTTTCAATGGTACCTATAATTTTTGTGACTTTGATTTCTAAACGAGAAACAGTAAGCAGTTTTGGTATCAATTTTCAAATTGGTATTGATACCATCTAAAGAAAATATTGATACATTTGTTACAGTATCGATACTTATGTGACTTGCTTTGGTATTTTTGCTAAGTGGTCCTAAAATAAGTTTCATTGATGTCATAAGCTCGTTTAAGGTAGATTTTGCATGTTACATTGATAATTAGTATATATCTGATTTAAAATTTGTATAAGTGCCAAGATAAAAGATGTTTGCATGAAATGTGAAAATGCATGATGCGAGATGGTGGTGTAGCGTCCTATTACTCAGGCTCGGCGACCGGGCTGAGTATAGTGTGTTGCATTTAATGTTATAAGAGTCTAGGTTCATTAATGCTTGGACCTAAGTGATTGTTGTGTCTTTGGAGTTTCGAAACTCACGAGTCTAAATTTTTCTATTTTCTTGGAGTTGCGATATAGTGTTGCTTGAATTGCATGAGGTAGGTTGAAATATTCTGATTCAATTGCATGTGGGGTTGGAATGGGAATACATTGCCTGAGATCTTGAAGTTTGTTTGTAGAAATGAGACTTGGATCATCTCCTCGACACTCACACAGTTTATTTGTTTTTTTGTATGCTAGATTATAAGATATTCCTCCTAGACATGTAAATGTTAGAGCTAGTATTCAAGAGGATGGTACATCCTCTGTACCTTCTGTGCTGCCGCGTAGAGTGAACATACCTAATGAAGGTGTACGACCTCTGATGGAAGCTATGATTGGAGCGGTTCAGCGAAATGCTAGTGCTAAACTAGCTCTTGCACCTGCCAATCCTGTGCCTGTTAACCGAGGGTTGTCACTTGAACGTCTTCGGGAGTTGGGTGGTAAGGAATTTTATGAGGTAAAAGGTACTGATCTGACCGTAGTTGAGTACTGGTTAGAGGGAGTTGAAAGGATCCTCATGCAGATGTCATGTTCTGATTAGGAGAAGTTGGGTTGTACTATGTCCTTACTCGATGGTAAGGCTCATCATTGGTGGAATACGGTTAGGAGAGGTACTACTACTGATCGTTTGACTTGGGGATATTTTCTTGAGGTTTTTAAGAGGAAGTTTATTGGTGAATAGAATATGGAGCCTCGTAAGCATACGTTTTTGGATTTGGTTCAAGGTGATTTGATAGTGGCTGATTATGAGGGTGAGTTCGTATTACTTAGTCAATATGCTCTTAAGATGATACTTTTTAAGAGGGATTGATGTAAGAGATTTCGATTTGGGCTTAGTCGTGAGATTTGGGTTTATTTGGTAGCACAAAATGTAGAGATGTTTGATGAGTTAGTTGACAAAGCCAAGGCTGTTGAGGAGACTTTAACTAAGCTGCCTCATTTTGTGGTTACTAAGTCTGGTAGAGGGCTTCTACTGATGCATCTGGACAACCGTCTAAGAGAAGATGTGATATTCAGGGTTCTGATAGGAGAGCACAGCACGAGTTGTGACCAAGTCAGTCTGGGCAGCAAAACAGTGTTGTAGTTAGTACTAGTGGTTCGTCGAGTGGTTCTAGATGACCGCTTTGTGCACATTGTGAGCCTAGGCATTTTGGTGAGTGTCGTAAGTTGAAGAGTGGCTATTTTAAGTGTGGTTCGGAGGAACATTTTCTAAGGGATTGCCTGAATAGAGTAGAGGTATCACAGACTCAGAGTTTGGCACCTGCTAGAGGTTATGGAAGCGGTAAAGGTAATTGGAGACAGGTTGGGTAATGAATTTTTGCTCATGTTGTTGCTACATAGTTTGAGTCTGGAGTTGCAGCTTGGGTTTATGTTGTTAGGGAGCCATAGTGTCAAGATTCATCGACGAGATTGAGGGTATTCTTTTCCTTGTAATCACTTCTTTTATTCTCGTTGGTAGATTTAGGTTCTACGCCTTCGTAAATTTTGAGAAATTTAACTAATAAGTAGAGAATCCCGATAGTTGAATTAGGAAAAACGGTTACGAGTTCTTTAGAGGAGAGAGTGTTGTAGCGAATAGAGGAAATTGCTAAAGAAGTTACTGTAGAATAGTCCGTGGTAGTGAAGATAATATTTAAGAAAAGCGGTAGGAAGTTAAAGAAAATAGGAATTAGAGTGCGCAACGAAAGTGTGATGGTTAGTTTAAAAGTAGAAATAGCATATTTTGTTATTAAGCAAGTGACGTATCAATAGGTAAATTTCGAAGACAAAATTCTTTTTAGAGGGGGAGAATTGTAAAAACCCAAAATAGGGCTAAGAGTTTTAGGTGTAATTTAGGAATTTTAGCCATAAAATGTTCGGAATTTTGTGACATGGTATATCCGTAATATTTTTTAATATGTTTTTTTACAAATTCAAATCAATTTTTGAAAATGTATTTTAGAAACCTTTATTTTTTTAGTTAAGGACCGATTTGTAAAAGGGCTAAAATTTTGTGTGTTTATGAATCAATTTCACCAAATTTTAAAATCAACCTAATATCTTTCCCACCTATAGCATATTCACATAAGCTTTTCTCCATTCCCTTATGTTGCCACCCATTGCTCCCCTAAAACCCCAATCACCCAATTTTGATTCCTAAACTCTATTCCTTTGATTTCTATCATTGTCCTAGTCATAAACCTCCATAGAAGTTAAGAAAAACACCCAAAAATACCATAGTTTCCTCTATTGTCAAGCATGTGAGTTTTTCAGATTTTTGATCAAACGTTCAGTTTTTTGTCAACTAAGGTAAAAATTCAATTCCTAGTTAGTTTTAAATGATATATGATATTTTAAACAGGATTTTTAACCATTAAATTGCATGTTTTGAATAAAATCCAAAAATAGAGTCGTTAATGGTGAATTTTGGGTTTTCGAGTAAAAATGTAATTTCAAAGTGTTAATTAGTAGGTTTTGGCATGATTATTAGGTTTCTAGCTTACTTAAAAGTTTCATTAAGGATTTCTAAAGTTTTAATGAGTTTTAATGAAAAATGCCTATTGTACTTCATAAAATTTCGATACCATGAATTGAGTAGTTTTGTAAAGTTTACAGGTTGAGAACCAGTCGTAGTTAAATAATTAGATGAATGGAATTCATTTAGGCAAAAAGATTAAGTATAAACCAAGATATGCAAATTTTAAGTTTTCTATATTGAAGGTTTCGGTCAAAAGAGAACCTAGCTTAGACTTGTGTTTTTGGATTTTTTTATGTGAGTCTGTGACTGAATGTTGATTGTGTTGTTGTGTGATTTACTTTGTTGAAATGTTGGAATCGATAGGACCATCTATAAGTAGAGATAAAGGCAAGGAAAAGTTAGTTTGAGCTTTCGACTTTTCAACGAAATCGTAATTGGTGAGTGTTTAGATTAGCTGCTTGTGGACATGATTCAATGTGTTATTTGGCAATTTAGTTGTGTAAACCCCTACTCTACATTTTTAGTGTAAGCTTTCTTGTGTTCATGTTTATCTTATGGAATATGTGCTTGCGTTATTATGCAAAGGTGAACTGAAATGAAATGTTATATATGTGTTATATGTTCATGATTATTGTTGTGAAAGAGTATATGTAGGCATGACATACATGCTAAGTGACAGTGATAATATTGTGAAAATGTTACAAATGTGCAGTGATACTAAATGGAAATCGGTAAGTAACATATGTGTTTAAATACGTATATTTTGGCCTTGTGATACTTGAGATCATTGGATATAATTGGCATGCCACAGGATTGTAAGTACTCACCCATATATATATATATGTGATTTGGGCATTGAGGCCCTAAGACATATTTGGAGAGATAAGAGAATGTGAGCTAAACTCCATTCAGCGGGACACGTTTGGCGTGTTGGAAAGTGTTAGCTTAATGCTTCACTTACGGGACATGTTTTACTCTATGAGTCTATGTGGTGTGTTAGAGATCTGTGTATATGTTGACTGGTGATAGTGCCTCTCAAGTGCCAAATTATCTCAAACTATCATAATATATGAATATGGGTGTGTTGTGATGTGTTTATATGATATGTGACTATTATGGAAATTGTCTATAATTATGTTTCTATGTATTGTGATGTACATATGAAAGTGTATGTAATGACTTAGTAAATAAACTGTTAAACGTGCATGTGTAATTGGAATATGTCGATAAAGTTGCGATTATTCTAATTATGACGTGTGTGTTCTACTAATGCTTGATGACATGTTTGCACGGTAGTTGTTCTAGGCATTTACTGAGCTTGTTGAGCTCACCCACTCTTTTTAAATCCTTGCAGAGTAGTTAAGTGTCGGTGTCAGTGGTGTGGTTGTCGAGGGGTGATCCAAGCAAGTCTATTTTGCTTTTTGTAGGCGTTTATTGTTTATTCAATTTGGTCTTGGGAATAAGGTAATATGGTAGACTTTGTGCTAGTTTTTGCCATGATGTTTTGGACGTTCCATAGTTTAATTGCTCTTAGGATTTTGAGGTTTAAATCTTGTTATGTTGACTACTACTCGGAATAATTTTTGATGTTAAAACTTTACAATGGCCGTTTTGACATTTATTTGATAATGTGATAGTAGCATGATGAATTGGTACAAGTTGGTATGATCTATGTGCTTATATGTGCTGCATTGATTGGGTTTAAAGTAGAGGTACTGATATTATGGTTGTAAAAATGATATATCTATGATTTTCAAATGTGCAAGAAGTCAGAATAATAATTTGGTATCTATACCATATCATGAGTATCAATACTTAGGGTAAAATTACCGATACTTTTTCAGTGGTACCGATAATTTTTGTGACTTTAGTTTTTAAACGAGAAACAATAAGCAGTTTTGGTATCGATTTTCCAATTGGTATAGATACTATCTAAAGGAAATACAGATACCTTTGTTACAGTATCGATACTTACGTGACTTGCTTTGGTATTTTTGCTAAGTGGTCCAAAAACATGTTTAATTGATGTCATAAGCTCGTTTAAGGTAGATTTTGCATGTTATATTGATAATTAGTATATGTCTAATTTAAAATTTGTATAAGTGCCAAGATAAAAGATGTTTGCATGAAATTTGACAATGCATGATATGTAGAATGTGAGACGGTGGTGTAATGTCCTGTTACTCAGGCTCAGCGACCAGGCCGAGTATAGGGTGTTACAATAATTTTACCAGTGTTTACTAAAGAAGAGAGAATTTTTGTTTTTACCCCTAAAACAAAAGAATGTTTTTCTAATTTCGTGTTTCAATTCAATTGGTTCGAGCCTACACTCAAAGCAATTCGTGGTACGGGAATAGCTGAGAAGATCGTTTGGTTGAATGTCGAAAAACATCAAGGATCCACTTATCCGAAAATACAAGTACAATTTTGGTCTAAAGTATAAATATCACAAATCGGGTTGATTTTCGAAATTATAATTTTTCGTTGTGCAAGAAAACTATTTTCAAACTGGAATTTTTTTTCCAATAATTGGCATTAGAGCTCCAAGTTGTGTTATATTTATAGTGTAAATTGAGACCGAATCTCTCTCTTCATCTTATTTGAGTAATATTTGATAAGATGTGACGTTCTTATAATTATTCACATGTTTAGGGGAATGTATGTGAGTGAATTTATATAATTATTTTGTTTTTATGGATGATAAAGTATTTTTGCCAAAATTGTGATTCCTAAAAATATATTTGTAATTTAATTTGTTTTTCAAGCATGTATATTTTATATTGTGGACTATCATCTCCACATAGGGTTTTATTTTATTATTTATATGTTTAGAATAAAAATGTGAGCCAAAAACAGATATAGGAATTTTTGTAAAATTCTTTCCTGGCAAAAACTCGAAAAACATGATGATGGAAACTCGGCCCAGTGGAGCCAGTGGTCAGCAGTGATGGTGACATGGAAACGAAAAAGAAAAGATGGCGACGACAGACACGTGAACCGGTACCACAACAAAAGACCGTGGTGGCAATATTGAAGACCCAAAGTATGCTTTGGGGTGAATTTTGTAATTTTATAATTTTACTATTTTTCTAAGATGAAATCTTGGAAACTTTGGCTGTTCAGAGTCATTTAAATTTGATGCTTTTATTCTTAAGTTGAAATCTTGGAAACTTTGGCTGTTCAGAGTCATTTAAATTTGATGCTTTTATTCTTAAGTTAAAATGCTACTTGATGAGGTTGCACTAAGATGACTCATTTGTGGTGCATGAAGCGATAAATGTTGAGTGCATGATGTGTTAGGTGTTGAGTTCATGGTT
Organism: Gossypium bickii; assembly: GCA_025503065.1. NCBI lineage: Eukaryota > Viridiplantae > Streptophyta > Magnoliopsida > Malvales > Malvaceae > Gossypium > Gossypium bickii. The sequence goes on from CP106713.1 coordinate 77,188,487, forward strand.
ATGTAACTCCTCAAGGATCTATACTTAAGCTAGAATGATGGTCAAACGTTACGTGATTATTAGTATATGTGAATGCCTAAGGAATTAGGTTCATGTACTAATTGGATGGAAATTCATCCTATTACTAGTTGATCATGTTCACCCCAAGGTGGCTTGATTCAATGGGTGTAGGAATAATCATTGCAACGACTTACAAATGTTTTCAAATTTTAATGTAAGACGGATGCATCATCTTAATGCATATTGTAATGTTGCAAAACATTTTCAAACATTTGCTTAATACAATGATAGTAATATATGAATTTTTTTACTTTTAGTTCAAAAATGGTACGAACTCCTTTATTGAACATACTCACTGGAAACTGGAAACAAACCAAACAGAAATAACTATAAGGAATTGAAAGGAACCTGATGATTGTCTTGAGCTGTGAGAGGCTTAAAATAATTTTTGATAATAAGCACCCACCGGCTACTCAAGTTGAGGCTAGACAATGTCATGGGGAGTCTGATCAGATAGCTCGTTGCTATATGCTGGCAAGTGTGACCAACACCTTATATAAGCAAATGAGGAGTTGTAAGACTGCTAAAGTGATTCTGGATAAACTAGAAGACATGTTCGAAGGTCAGGCTGTCATGGCTCGATAGTCTTCTATAACTAAGCTTGATGAATGCCCAGCAAAACCTGGCACTCTGGTCAAAGACCATAAGATTCCTCTTTTGGGATACTTTTCTTAGGCCATGGACAATGAGACCAATCTAGATCAGAAAACACAAATTGAGATGGTGTTCAATAGCTTGTCCAAGGAATTTCTAGCTTTCGGGCCACATGTAACCTTCACAACAAAACCTAACGCTTACACAACTCATGAAGGAGTTATAATCCTATAAGTTGATGTTGAATGGTGATCAGTCGATCCGAAGAGTAGAAGCAAACATAGTTGTCGCTTCTTTCTCAAAAGGGAATGGAAAACTCACGAGAAAAGGCAAGGCTAAGGTCTCTAGGCCACCACAGGTGGAAAGGAAGAGAACCAGGAAGCATAAAGACTTATCTAAGTCTAAATGCTTCTTCAGCAGTAAGAAAGGGCACTTCAAGAGAAACTATAGAGAGTGGAAGGAACACCTAGCAATCAAAGGGAAAGGTATGAAACTCTTTATGATAGAAGCTTATTTAATGGAGGATTCGATAGACTACAGGGTCATTGATTCGAGAGCCACTAATCATGTTTGTGTTTCTCTACAAAGGTTCAAGGAGACGAAAGATCTTAAAGAAAAGAATTTATCATTGCAGATCGGGAATGAGACAAATGTGGTAATTGAAGCAGTGGGTGATGTACAATCTTATTTTGATAAATTTAGAAAGATTATTTTAAGAGACATTTTCTATGTACCAAGTTTCAGAAGAAACTTAATTTATGTTGCCTGCTTATATAAATACGGCTTGAACGTGACTTTTAATAATGGAATTGCAATATTTCAAAATCGTAATCTTATCTATAATGCATGAATTTCAAATAATCTATATTTCATCAAACCAAAGATGTACACACTGCTTAAGAATGAAATATCGAATAAAAAGACTTAAAACTTCTCACTCTAATGAGGCGTACCTTTGGCATTTGAGACTTGATCATACTAACCAAGAAAGAATCACTAGACTTGTGAATGACGGCATCTTAAGTTCATTTTAAAAAAGTTGATCTTCCACAGTGTGAATCTTGCTTGGAAGGTATGATGACTAAGTGATCTTTTAATGTAAAAGGAACATGGCCAAAAAACCCCTAGAACTTGTGTAGACTGATGTATATGGCCTCACGAGCATTAGTGCAACAGGTGGTTATGAGTATTAAGGAACCTTTACTGATGAATATTCCAGATATAGGTATGTATACCTAATACATCACAAGAGTGAAACCTTTGATACATTCAAAGAGTATCATGCGAAAGTGTAGAAACAACTCGGTTTACCTAAAAAGGCACTTCTGTCAGATCGAGGTGGGGAATATTTATCTGATGAGTTCTTAGAGTACCTCATAGAGAATGAGATTTTATAGCATTTAACCGTGTCGGGCACTCAACAACGGAATGGTGTAGCGAAGAAAAGAAATGAAACATTGTTAGACATGGTACATTTAATGTTAAGTTATTCAAAGTTGCCAATCTCTTTATAGGAATATGCAGTACATATGGCTTGCTATATTCTGAATGATGTGCCAACTAAGACAGCATCGAAAACTCTATACGAATTGTGGCATGGCAGGAAGCCAAGTCTAAAATATTTAAAGATTTGGGATACCCAGCCCACATATTGGACAAAAATGCTAAGAAGTTGGACTCAGACAGAATTGTGCATGTTTATAGGATATCTAAAGGGAACAAAGGGTGGTTTTTTTATGACCCAAAAGAGAAAATTTTTATAGTGTCAACTCATGCTACTTTCCTTAAGAAAGTTACACGAATGACTTCAAACCTAGGAGTAAAAAGGTACTCGAGGAACTTTCAAAAAATATACAAAAACCTAATGAAACAGTTCCAGAACTAACTCTTAATAGTATACCTACAAATGATCAACAACATAGGGTGCTTCTTCATAGTGAGAGGGTCTCTCGTAGGCCTAAGTTCTTCTAATCTAGAAGAATTGTTTTTAACATTGAGTCTGTCGAACAGGAAGATGATGACTCACTCATACATGATGAAGCAATGCAGAGTGTTCATTCAAGGCTTTGGAAAATAGCTATGGAAGCTGAAATGGACTCCATGTATTCGAACTCAATATGGAAACTTGTAAACTTACCGAAGGAATAAAACCCATTGGGTGTAAGTGGATTTACAAGAGGAAAAGAAATGCAGATGCAAAAGTGGAAACTTATAAGGCCAGACTTGAAGCAAAACGTTATTCTTAGAAAAAATGCATCGATTACAAAGAAACCTTCTCTACAATTTTCATGCTCAATTCAATCTGCATATTGTTATCTATTGTGGCAACTCTCGATTACCAATCAAGACTTTTGGAGTTGATCAAAACCATAGATGAACCTTATGTTCATAAATTTTTAGGGGATGAAAAGGTGGTCTTTCTCGTTCTATATGTTAAATGGCATTCTACTCATTGGGAATGATGTAGGGACATTGTCATCAGTTAAATTATGGTTAGCCCAACAATTTAGCATGAAGGACTTGGGAGAAGCTAATTTGGTTCTAGGCATTTGAATCTTAAGGGATAAAAATAACAAAGTGATAGCACTATCTTAGGCTTCATACATAGACAAGATATTAGAGCATTATGCAATAATCGATTTGAAGAAGGGAAATCAACCCTCCGTATTGAGATTTAATCTATCTTTGGAGGACTTTCCTAAAATAGTGGAAGAAAGAGAGAACATGAGTTTATATTGTCGTTATGTGGAAAATGGATTTAACCCAGACGGGTAATCCGAATTAGGGTCTGAATTTAGCTTGGACTGGTAATTCAGATCCAAGCTCATTAGAGTAATTGTCATTGCAGGGGATATAGCCTGGACTGGTAATCCCGAAAATGTTTATATTATAAGGGATTTAGCCTAGACTGGTAATCCCGCTGTAAGGATGAGGTTCACGGGAGTGTGCTCTCTGAAATGGAAATGTAAGCACATGAATATGAATTGACAGACCCGAATTTGTACACTAAAGTGTACCCCTGAAAATCCATCGAATTTTTGAGAAATTCAATGGGATAAATATGGAAAAATAACAATGAAATGGAAATCATGGTATTGATGAGCTCATCAATCATGGTATATATTATGTGATAGAAGGAAATACGAGTTGATGAGACATGAACATAGAACTTGGTTGATGAATGAGTTCATTTGTGATTATATATTTGTAAACCCTTGAATGTATTATCCGTATGAATTGGTATTCCAAATGAGTTAATGAGAAGAGTTCTAGTATGCAATAATCTGAATTCTAAATGAAATATTATGAAAACATATTTGAAATACATTAGTATGTCTTGTATATGTTATTTGAGTTCATAATGTGGAAAGTAAATACATGTGAAAATATGAGATGATGATACCTGTACATGGAATTTATTGGTGGATACGTACATCCAAATTTATATGATAGATTTTAGTGAACATTGAAATTGGGCTCAATAAGTGATTTGTCAATTTAAATTGTGACTGGCAGGAAAATTTAGTGAATTGCATGTTTATGAATTGTTACACGTATTTGCCAAAATACGAGGAAATTATGGTAATTGATACATGGAAATATGAGACTATGATATACATAAAAACATGGCATATGTTTGATAAATGTGTTCATTCATAATTATAGAATTGTGCACCTCAAGTGCACTATATGTGTAAAGATGATGTTTCAAATAAATTGATAAGTAAAACTCCAATATGAAGTAGTTTGAAACTAAGACAAATTGTTATAAAAATGTACATGAAATATAGAGGTATGATTGTTAATCTCTCTTTAGAAGAGTTTCCTAAAATAGTGGAAGAAAGAGAGAACATGAGAAAGGTTCATTATGCTTCGATATTAGGAAGTATCATGTATGTTGTGTTATGCACACACACATATATCTACTTTGTAATGGGGTTGGTATGTCGATATTAGGCGAATTCAGGAACAAGACACTAGCAAGCAATTAAGCATATACTTAAGTATTTATGGAGAATGAGGGATTATATTTTTGTGTATTCAAGAGGAGATCTTACTAATATTAGATATTTTGATTTTAATTTTGACTTTCAAACATGTCGGGATTCGAGGAAATCGACATCGGGTTATGTTTTATCCTAGACGACAAGTCCATAGTGTGAATAAGTGTCAAGAACGGTTGCATTGCTAACTTCACCATGGAAGGCCTAGTATGAGGTATAGAAAAGCTATAGCACTATAATAGTGTGGATATAGCTACAACTCAAAGAAATCGCATAAGGACAAAACTCATTGATATAAAATATTACAAGGGAGACGGTAGTGTTTAATGGAATAGTGAATGTAGTCCAAGATTACATATGAGGACAAACCTTGGGGATTTGTTTTGCCAAGACTTTACTAGTTGGAGATCTCTTTGGGGAACATTTGGAAGGGAAAAATAATGCAAAACATGACTTATCTACTTCACTAGGACAAGTAGGAGACTGTTGGATTTGGTGCCCTAAGTGTAGTATTTTCGTTCAAATAGATCGGTTAACATAACAATTTCATTTATTACAATTAATATTGTAACATCCTAAATATAGGCCTGTGCATTTATATGTGGCACTTGATTAATCTGTAATTTAAAAAGTTGAGGTTGACTGAGGCCTTGATTAAATATTTGGATTAGGATTTAGATTAATGTTCTGGGTAATTTAAGTAAAATTTTTGGCTTTAAAAATTTGGGTTAGGTGGCTAATAAATGGTGTTAGCTCATAATTTAAGTAGATAGTTAATTAAGTGACAAGCTGTGCTTGTGGCCCAAAGATCTGAGGAGTTTAAGTGGGCATAAGGTGGCGTCATAAGGGGGGAGGAGTTTGGGCCAAGTGAGGGCTACTTAGAGCCCAAGTTTTGGGTCAAAAATTCGGCACTTAGGAACCTTAGGAGTGGACGGCACACTAGCTACAAAATAGGAATTTTAATTCTTTTATTTTATTGATAAATAGGAAGATAATGAAGAGAAAGATGAGGGCTATTTTTGAGGAGATAAGGGGTTAAGATAAAAGCTATCAGATGACAGCAGAGTTGCCGAAAACCCAACTCTGGGAAGGGGAGCATTGCCGAAATCTATATAAGCCAAGTGATCATCCATGCTTTCATTGTTTTTCTTCCTCACCTAGTCGAATTTCTCTTCTTCTTTTCTCTTAAAACCCTTTTTCTTTGCCGCAACTCTCCAAACACAGTTACTTTCCCCTCTTCTCTTCTCAAAGCCGAATCTACAAGTGAAATCTCTGTTTCCCGAAGGTGCACCGTAAGCCGTATACTCCTCTTTAATCCGGTGAGTTTCGGGATTTCTCCTTTTTCTGTGATTCCTTTATTTTTATCAAGCTCCTAATTCAAATCATTATTTCAAAGGCCCTGTCGATTATACTCTTTATCCCTAAAAGCCTAATCTGTTCCATTAAAGCCGATTTGGTGGAAAAGCCGAAGGTAGGGAGGTTACATTTCTTAAGGATTTTCGGGATTCAACAAATAAGTCTCTACGTTAACGATAATAGATCTTCACAGTAACAGGTGGGTAATACTTCCCCACCATCTAGATCTAATCAAAAAATGCATGATCATAAGATTTATATGTTTTGCTAATTGCCAACATCTCAGTTTATTGATGAAAGCCCAAGGAGGGTAAAAGCGGATCATCAGGTTAGTAAATAATTTGTTTAAATGTTATAAGTAAAATGCTTGTATGTGATTGCATGGGTTGGGTTGATGAAAGGAGGAAGTTATACGTTATATGTGTAGCGGTTTTTACCGTGATCTGATGTAGCGGCTAATGCCGTGAACTGTTATACGGGCTTCAGCCATTAAATGTTATACGGGCTTTGGCCATTATATGTTATAAAGGCTTCGGTCGTCATATGTGGATGAGCAGCATGACTGCCATCATGGTGTGTAGCGGTGTGGGTCGATTGTAGAAATCCCCAATGGTGTGTACGGTTGGTACGGGGGCGTGTAGCGGATGGAAACCTAGGCAAACGGGTTGGGCCTTGCATATTATTTGTTATTAATTTTTTTATGAGTATTAAACTGTTTACTTTGTTTAACGGGCTTAAGGCCCAAAATCTAGTGGTGCATGAGGTTTGCACATCGAGTCTCATGACTCACCCTTTTAATTAACATTTCAGTGATACTTAGTGCTTCTGGACCGGCCGAGAAGAACGCAAGGTGGCCATGCGTAAGAATATGTGATTTAGCAAAAGACTCAAGTCATTATTTTATATTTTTAATTGGTGGATTTTAAAATTTCATTGTAATAAGGCCATGGGCCACTAGTTTATATTTTGTTTTATTTTTGGGCTTTAATTACTTTTAGTTATTTAATTTTCTTTATTTTAATTAAACTAAGGCATGTAATTAAGTTTGGTTTTATTTTACAAAGGCATATTATATATGAAATATATTTGGGCTTTTCGGAAAAAATACGACATGTTTGACAAAAATTTTCTTAGTGACATACCAGATCTAGTCGTAGCAATTGAGTCGGGTTTGGGGTGTTACAAATTGGTATCAGAGCCCGGTTCAAAACTCGGCTTTGGGGGTTTTTGGGCTCAAAACATTTTCTAAAGATGGGTTTTTGAAACATGGATGTTTTTAAATGATAAACAAGTCTGTTAGCTCGGCATGGCACCTGCGTCTCCGGCCCAAGTCCGCCAGGTAAGTATTCTGAACTCCTTGTGTGTTATATATGTATGTGGGCTTGATGGGCTTTGTGGGACGTAGACTATTTAGACTATAACTTGATGGACTTTAGGCTTAGCTGAAATAACTCCTTAAATCTCATAAGACTTAATTTTACTAAACAAACCCGTGAACGAGTCGCAAGACTAGGGTGTGGCAACAGGCATACGCATGTCTAGGATTGATCCTAAGAGCACAGTACTTAAGCGATCCTAGTGACTCACCTCCTCTTCGCTGAATCCTACAGTGTGCGTGGTACTGCTCACCCTAGCCACGAGGATATGTTGACGGGTCAAAATCTATAATTAAAACCCGAAAGGGACCAGCCACATTATTTTTACAAAATTACTAAAATACCCTTATTTTGAAAAAAAAGTACCAAGATACCATGATTTGCAAATATACCCCGATTTACAAAGTCAACAAAATTTTTCCAAAAAAAAAACACATACAACACACGACAACAACCAAAAACCCACAAACACCTGAACACTACTATTATTCTTTTGAAATCAAATTCTCCAAGATACCCTTGTTTTAAAAAAAATATATATATACCCCTTAGTTTTGTAAAAAAAATTTG